>PVLA01001701.1:0-238215 GCA_004027455.1 Hydrochoerus hydrochaeris
CTGAGAACAAAGGTTCCGGGACATAAATAGGGGCGCAGGCCACGCCTACCTTTTAGGATTGCACAGCCTGTCTCTTTTGAGCTCCTGAGCGCTGAGGAGCCCAAATGCAGTGACCTTCCTTTATAGGGAAGCACCGCACTCCCTAATAAGTTCCTGAGTTCTGAAGAAATCAAAGTGCAAAATAATCTTTTTTTTCTCTAAATGCCCATTTCCTTTAAACCTTACTTCTTTTTAAAAAATTTATTTTAGAGAGGGTAAAATTAAACAACAAAGCAGAACAAAACAGAACACAAAAAAGCAATGTAAGAGACATAAATTTCAATGCAAGACCATCAGAGATCTTCACTATCATATTGTCTCTTGTTTTCTTCCAAATAGTTGTCCATATCTTCACATACAGAGAATTCACATGAAATAACATAATATAGAACCGATCTGAACAGGAAGAGGAAGGCGTTTTAGGTCTTCAAGACCCGACAATAGGGAAGTCAACAATGGCTGTCATAGTCTCTCATTCTCTTCAAAATAGCTGTTCATACGTTCATGTATGTTGAAATTAAACAAAACAAAATAGGCTAAAATCACTCTGAACAAAGAATAACACTACTGCTGGATTTTACATCATGATGCTATGGAATCAGCTCCTAGGTACTGTAGTGTCCCTTATTTCTCTCTGGCTCCACGTCACATAGAGCATTGCTTTCTCATATTTGATTTTCAGTCCATAAACCCTCTCTCAGGTTGATTATATTTCCTATACAGAGCATCTCAATGGACCCTACCTCCTAATCTACTCTGCCTGTATTTTTTTTAGTGTATCAAGGCCATCTATGTTAGAGATTATAGCCAACCTTCTCTGCTTCATTTCTACTGTGCCATTTTTCTGCCATTGTTTGTCTAGTTTTCTCCTTCATTTTATTCATTAAGACCTTTCTGCCACTGTTCCTGAAATCCTGTTTTTTTCTCTCTCTCTCTAGAATGTCCTTCAGTATTCTCTGGAGGGTTGGATTGGTGGTCACAAATTCCCTCAGTTCCTCTTTGTCATGGAAGCATCTTGTTTCTCCATTTATTTCTAGTGACAGTTTTGCAGGGTACATCAATCTGGGCTAGAGGTTATTTTCTTTCAGGGCTTGGAAGACTTCACTCCAAGCTCTTCTTGATTTGATGGTCTGTGTCGAGAAGTCAGCCGTGATTCTAATGGGCTTTCCTTTATAGGTAATCTGTTTCTTTTCTCTGACAGCTTTTATCCTGTTTTTATATTGAATTTCTGGTATCTTGATTATTATATGTCTGGGTGTAGCTCTGTTTTGGTTGTAGGTGGCTAGACTATGTATGTCTCATACATTTTGAATGTCATTTTCTTTTCCTATGATTGGGAAGTTTTCCTTAATTATTTCTGTGAATAGCCTTCTTATTTCCTTTGTATTTACTCCTGCTTCTTCACTCACATTTCTTATTAAGTTATAGATTCTCTTGTTGCCTTCTAGCCTTTGCACTGTTATTGCCTGTTTCCTTGGATTTTTAAGGGATCTTTCCTCTCATGACCACACATTGCAAACCTGTCTTCAAGTTTTGATAGTCTATCCTTAGTTTCTTTCAAGCAGTTTTGCCAGCTTTCAATGGAGTTTTTAATTTCCTGGTAGTCTCTTTGAATCTGTTTCAGGTAGTCTAGGTTTTCTTTATATTCTTTATTGAACATTTCTCTTTTTTTGTGTGTTCCTCTCTTCTTCCATTGTGTCTTAAGAGGTGCTTAACATTACTTTTATAAATCTACTTATTATTTGATTTAATATTTCAGTTTTGAGCTCATCTTGATTTAATATTTCAGCATAATTTACTACTTGGAGACGTCTTTGAAGTGACTCCCAAGGTCCTGCTCATTTCCCATGCTTTCCTCAGCTGCCCCACCCTTTGTTGTTGGACCTAATAAATATGGGTGTTCCAAAGAAGTCTTTGTCTTAGCTCTCAGAGTCTCGAACTCAGCTAAAGGGTTTTGACCCTCGTGGGGCTCTAAAGTCATACCACTTGTCTCATTTTATTTAAGCCTTCACCCTACACTCATTTGGGAGATTGGAGATCTAGGTCAGGACCTGATAACTGGCACCTGGACCAGGGACCTAAAAGACTAGGAATTTTATTTATTTATTTATTTATTTATTTATTTTAAAGAGAGTAAAATTAAACACAACAAAACAGAACATAAGAAAGCAATGTAAGAGACATAAATTTCAAAGCAAGACAACTGGAGATCTTCACTATCTATCATATTGTCTGTTGTTTTCTTCCAAATAGTTGTCCATAACTTCACATACAGAGAATTCATACAAAACAACATAGTATAAAAGTGATCCAAACATTTCTAAAAGAACAATATGTAATGTATCAACTAGTGATTTCTTACTGTTTATCTTCTTTTCTTGAAATTCTGTAATATTTCTACCTTTTTCTTGTTTTTTTTTCTCTTTAAATAAAAAAAATTTTTAAAAAAGTGATCTGAGCAGGAACTTCATCAAATGTTTCTCTCATTTTCTTGTGTTCCTCCATTCTTCTGTGTCTTCTTGAGAGGTGCTTAGCATTTCTTTTATTAGTCTTCTTATATCTTGCTTTACTTGATTTAATATTTTAGTTTTGAGCTCATCTATGAGGTTCTGAAGATATCTCTTTATGTCTGTTGATGCTGTGTCTGATGTTGCATGTTTGTTGCCCTCAATCTCTTTTGTATTTTATTCTCCGGAATCAATGTTCTCAGGGTTGGGGACCGGGGGCTTTTTCTTGTTTCTTTCTCTTGTCATGTTTTTGGTTTCTTCCATACAGGTATATAATGGAGGTCCCAGCCCCTTCCCTTGTTGGTTATGGTTCTTCTGAAGTGCACTGGCAAGGGATTTCTACCCTTTCCAGTCTGCTCTTGGTCACTGAGTGCAAGCAGGGGCAGCATATGCTGGCACCTCCCCACCAGACCAGTCAACCTTTGGGGCCCTTCACCACGTTAGTGTGTGCTATACACTAACGGTTTGGGACAACTTATTGGGTCCCAGCCAGGGACGTGACCCAGGCTAAGCAGATCCCACCCATCTGCTCTGAGAAGCGAGTGAACAACTGAAGTCACTGTCATTCCTAGTTCTGGCCAATCCTGCCCGATTCCAACATGTTGTCCAGTTGGTTGCCCTTTCCCATGGTGGGGGGGTTTTATTCCCAGCACCCACTGCAGGTTAATGCAGGTTCCTCACCTGCTCTGTTCTCCATTGAGCTCACCAGCCTCCATCTATAGCACGACCGGCTAGTCATAGTGGCGTGATTTTGGGTGGCTCCAGTGGGTTGCAGCTGTGCAACTTTTGGCTGCTCTGGCCACTTGTGTCAGTGCGAATTCAGGCAGCTCCAGGGAGGACGCTGTGGCTGCTAATTTAGTTTCTCCAATGGTAGCACTGGGACTGTGTGTTTGACCAGCTCTTTTGCCTTTAGTTTCTTCCTGGGTCAAAAGGATCCATCTCCCTCTGTCTGGACCTCTCCAGGATGTTTTATTCTGGCATGAGTTGTCTCTCTTAGCGAGGCTCTGAATCCTGCTGCTTATTGATCCACCATTTTTTCCAAGTCCCTAAACCTTACTTCTTGAAGAACTGGGTTAGAAGCCTGAGTTCCAACTGGGCATTTTAAACACTAAGAGCCACCTGTGACACATGGCCACTAAACAACTGGGCAGTTTCTGTGCTCTGGTTACCTATAATTAGCTCTGGTTTGAGTGGCCACCCACTGAGGACACAGCCCCCACTCAGGAAATTAGGAGATATTTTTCTTCTAATAACTCTCCCAGTTTCTTCTTTTGGTTCATGACTTCCCTTTCTCGATATCTGTGAAACCACAAATGTGGTATGTGTGGTAACACAGCCAGGGTTTGAACCGAAGGCCTCTGAACTGAGTTCTGTCCTGAGACAGGAGATGAGGGTGTGGCCAAACTACCTGGGGAAGTATAACCCATTAAGCTCAAAATCCCAAAACACAAGGGCAGAACAGTTCCCAAAGCGCTGGATCTCCCTCGAGAACCGGAGCTGGTTTTCCATAGGATGGCAGAGACCAATGTCAGTCCAAGGGATGGGTGACACAAGAAGGACATCCACATGGAGTCCTTGCCACTGTGTCTCTCTCACAAGGTGGCCACTCTCACCCTACAGAATGTACTTTTTTACTGCTTTTACTTGTCCCACACTCAATCTGCCAAGCCTGTTTTGTGCCTTTAATAGAACTTCACTACCATTTCTGCTTGTCGTGACTAATTTTTTGCTCAGGACAGAAAGAAGCTAGAAACCACCTCCGAAGGAGACTCCAGCACCCCCAAAACCAGGAATATCCCTAGCTCTTGGTTATTTTTTATTTGCCCAGGCATGGGTCAAACTGGCAATCCTTCTGCCTGGGCTTCCCAGAGTGCTGGGATTATAGGCCTGTGCCTCCACTTTCAGCTTCCTTACAGCTCCTGATTAAGATTATTAGGCTGGTAGCAATAAATGTGCTTTACGGTTTATCTTAGCCAAAAGGCTGAGAAATGACATAAATGTGTTTTAAAGACAGTTGAGATAATTTCCCTCAGTTCTTCACTAAAACATCTTATTCCCCATTCCAGTCATCTTCCTTTCCAAGTGGCCCTCGTAATTTGGTCTTTGCCATGGTGACTGTTCCCCTTAGTTTCTTGCCACCTCTTTTGCCCCACGTGTGGGTGTTTTATTCTCCAGCTCTCCTTTGTGCTGAAAGTTGAAGTCCTCCCCCCCATTTCCCCCGAGATCCCATCACCCATGTAAGCTCAGTGGTCCCTGTTGTCACAGGGCGTGATGGTCCACACTGAGATCCTGGAGGCGGTGGTGTGAGGCGGGCTAGTGCTGGAGCCCAGCTTGGATCACGTGGTCAATCTTCAAACTCTCCCTTTCCTTGGTCTCTGTCTCAGCCAGTAAATAAACTCATCTGGACTCTATGTTCCATTCCTAACTCCCACCTGAGACAGGGTAGAAGAAATAAAACCTACATGGGTAGGAAGGAAACTCAGAAATTGAGATTTTAATAATCATACTCTTAAGGAAAATTGCAGCCTCAGGACATAAATCCAAGTTTTTTCCCACTTTTTTCTTCTCCTTTGTTCCTCTTCTTTCTCCTTTCTTATTTTCTTTCTCTTCCTCTACCTTTTTTTCTTCCAGAACATAGTAAAACTGAGCAATTACCTTTCTTCTACAAATGGGTTTTCCCATTCCTTAGTTGCAAATGATCCTCATTCACCTGTGAAAAGACCACCTTTAAACAACCCTCCCTCCCACCTCGCCCAGGAATGGAGTATTATCTCCCTTGGCCTCGGCCATCCTCTCCCCCACCAGACGAGGCCATGACTGTAAGTTATCACATTCCACAGACTTCCACCACCCAGAACGCATGAAGAGCCTCATTTCCCAGCTGTAGAGCATCTCGTTTCCCTGAGCACCTGCACCCTGCCCCTGAGGGTATCCTAAATCTGAAAAAACTTTTCCACAATGAGAGCCAGTGAACCCACAAACTTATTCTACAAAAAGGTAGGTTAAATTCTTTATTTTAGCCTCAGGGACCCTCAGACTCAACCCGTGACACCACACAAGTTTTCTTCTTTTCCTAACAGTCAAGAAAGCATCAAATACTTAATATGATTTTGTTACAGGCAGCTGAGTTAATTAGAAATATTATAGTGGTCAGACAGGGCTGGGCCCTCAAAGGAGCCAGTGTGGAAGCCCAGATACCTTGCAACCTTGCAGGAAACAGACACCTTTAGCTGTGGGCCAGACCTCAAGACAAAAGACAAAACAAATACACTCACATACTAAGGGTGATATTCTAAATAATTCTCTATCACCCTGAAGAAGCCAGAAGGAGCCACTAACCCAACTCCATACTGACAAAGGCCCTGTTCTGCATTCATGGCCCCTTTCTATGTGACTCACCCCCCATTTGATCCTGATTTAATCAATTTTACCTGAGCAATTATATTCATAATCAGTGGCTGGCTATAGTTCTGTTTCGCCTCATGCCCACCTTGTGAGTTCCCATTTTTCCATTTTAGACCCACCTTACCTCATGGTTTGCTCTGTAAATTTCCCTAGAAAAGACAGAGTCTTTGGCAACCCACTCGGGACCCCTTCTGTGTCTCTCTCAGACAGAAGCTTTCTTTCTTTCTTTCAATAAATATATTCTGCTCTTAACCTCCGTTGTTCCTAAAATTCATTCTTTGATTTTAGACAACACAAATGGCGCCTTAGACATCTAGTAGGTTGGAAGTTAGGACCCACAACCCTCCATGGGAAGCAGACACTTACACAACCAATACAGTAAAACAAGTTCAGCCATACACAGGATTTGTTGTTGCATAGATATTTTATTCTTAGTATTCAGTAAGGTAGTCCACAAACACTTCATAGAAAACATTTTTTTCCTTTTCTGTCCTTTCGAGACAGGGTCTTATTATACAGTTCAGGCCAGTCTTGAAATCACTTTGTAGCCCAGGTTGGTCTTGAACTTGCAATGATCTGCTTGCCTGCCTCAGCCTCCTGAGTGCTGGGTTTACAGTAAACAATTTTGGGGTTTACAGATTACTGTTGTTGGGACAGATGCTGATGTTTGCCTTCTAGTACAATTCCTTTTGCAGGCACTGAAGAGAAAAGTATGCAGCTATCCATAACGATCCAGGAAAGGGAGCTGTTTCAAGGAAGAATATGGGAATTAGAGTGGTGGAGATCTCCTTGTAAGGACAGAAGGTTAATCAGAAAGAGGGGATCCCTGCCTCTCCAGGCTGTCTCCTTAAGGATGTTCTGTTAGGGAGCTGAGGGCAGGTGCAGCTAGGCCATCTGGTGTCACATGACATCTGCTCTGCACATGTTAGCATGAGCTCATCACCCAGAGACTGGCAGCTCCTAGAATTCGTGTCTCCTTGCTTTCCATTTCCACTGCGCTGTTGATATTTACCACTTACCCTTGTTGGTACTATTGAGGCCCAATTATAACGTAAGAGCACATTTATAAAATAGCAACCATATAGGTATTTCATGGTACAAATGAGAGGTCTCTGACCAAGTTTCTACCACTGAATTCCATTAAGCTTGACAGTGTCTGGAGCCCAGCTGCAGACCTCTGAGGCGCACTGAATCAGAGTAAGGGTCTATACCTTAGGGCACGCCAGGCTGGTCCAGGATACTGTTAACTATGTTCACCTCCCCGTGTTCCCGGAGTGTTTCTCTATTATTGAACACATTTGTTCAAGACTAGCGTGTCTGCCAATATATGACTCAATGCATGTAACCCGTTACATAATGTTTTGACATTTGCTTGTACATCCCACTTCTAGATGCTAAGTAAACTAAGCTTGCTGTAAATGCAAGGCTGTCACCGTTGGTAATTATCCACAGCAGCCTTCTGGCGAAAAGATTAAATCCAGCCTTATCTCCTCTGTGCAAAGTCTTCCTTTCAGTTTGACTTGGGAATTTTCTAGCAACCCTATTGCATATTATGACCTACAATAAAAATAAGCAAACTCCTTTTCTTTCTTTTTTTTCCTTTCAAATAAAAATAGGGATGAATAAAAGGTACTAAAAACAAGTTTAAAAGGCAAACAAAAAACGTAATAGAGAAGATTGTTATCTCTTTTCACCTTGCAGTATTTTGTTTTGTTTTGAATTCAGGAAATGCCCAACATCAATATTTATGGTTATAGAAAGAAAGGCACTTCAGAATACACACATAAATCACATACATTTCAAAGCTCTAGCTTTTTATATGTAAATCTGGAAATGCAGAATTAAATCACTACAAATGGACAAATGTGGAGGGGAAATGCACACAGAGGTTTAGCCAGTCATAGCTGCATTTTTCTAATGAGAAATTTCCTCTGTGGTTTCACAACAGCCAGACCTAGAGAACAAGAAATGCTATAAGGAATAGAAAATGAAGAGTATGTGGTCAATGCAAAGACTCCCAAGTCAACACATGTCATGAAAACTCTGCTTCTGTGTTCTGATTGGAGATACTGGGAATGTCCAGCTCCCGGATGAAATGTATTCCAAGCCGGAAGTCCTGCTCCTTCCATGAAGTTGAGTATCAATCCCTCCATCGTGACACCGCTGGCTGGCTTCTCCTGTGTCCTGCCACTGCGCCATCCCTTCCACGTGCACACAGATCGCTTATTTGGCATCTGCTGTAATAGTCTGTAGGAGGTAGGGGTTAGTGTCTGTAATATATAGATAAAGAAACTTGATGTTTACAAGAAACTTATCTGCCTCACACTAAATTAGGAGCTATGATGTAAAAACAATTTGCTGTTTAGGTGTCTGATCTCCTAGGACCTAGGTGTGCAAAATAATATAAGGAAAGCGTTATTAACATTATTTTCTATCTATTTTTGTAAGCAGATTTTTGTATCTATTTATCCATTACTGAGGGTTGAACCCAAGAGTTCTCTACCACTGGGCTACATACTCAGTCCTTTGTATCTTTTATTTTTGAGACAGAGTCTTCCTAAAGTGCCCAGGGTGACCCTGAGCTTACATTTTTCCTGCCTCAGCCTCCCAAATAGCTGGGATTATACATATGCCAAGATGCCCAGCCATTTCATCATTTTAGGACAATACTCAAGTTCATTTTCCACATGGAAAATTGCATCTCACTTTTAGAATAAAAATAATCATTTTTACATGCATCACATTTAACAGAAATAATAATGAAAACCTTTCACAAATACCATGAAGTACAACAGTGGTATGCTTCTTCATAATTTTCACCCATATACTTTTAGAAGAATGGGAAAGATTTTAATTGTATTTGATTTTCTTTTTTATTCAGCCAAACAAAAAGATAATGCACTAGAAACGTAATGTATCTGCTTGGAATGTACCACACCTGCTGCTTTTCATGTGGTTCAAAATTATTTGATAATAATGTTATGGTGATAATAATAATACAATTCAAACCTTAAACACACAACCAGTTTGTTGTGGTTGTTTTTTGCAGCATGGGGATCAAACCCAGGACTTTAAACATTCTAGGTAAACACTTTGCCAATGACCTATACCCCCACCCCATAAATGTACTAAAATTTTTTCCTATTAGAAAACTTTCACCTTTATTAATAATTTACCTCATTTTTAAGTCAGAACATCTCTGCTCAAAGTTAAATATAATGGTTTCTCTCCAAAAGAACCATTTTTAAAATTTTTATTTCCCATTTAATCTAACAGGTCAGTTTGACATATTTGTTTATTATTTTTTCCATATATAACTTAGCTCTATGACCTGAAAAAGATACTTATGGGTAAGAGTGTGTGCTATTTCATTAATTTAATACACTAAATAGTATTAATACTATTGACAATTCTATCATTTTAATATATTTCTCTCTAGAAATATATGGCTTAAAAAATCACAACTATTATTTATGTTTAAAACTAGACTTTAAAATTCCTGAACCAAACTCAATTATTTAACAGAGATGAGTATAGTCAGAACTGAGCATTTATTTCTAGGAGAAAAGAAAATCATTTTCCAAATAAACACTTTCCCAGTTTCTAACTGGTAACTGAGCTGTGTGTTGGGAAGATCCTGGGGACAAAGGGGTGACTTTTACCTGAGCTCAGAAGAAACTGTCAGCCCTGAGGTCCCAGGAAAGGAGTCTTCCTATTCTTCATATCTGCAAATGCAGAAGCAATGACTCTGATTGGGAAGACAGTGGCCTAAGATCTCGTTTAAGGAGAAACCATTTGGAAATTTCCCGAGATCCAGACCTCTGCCCTTAAAGTATGCCTGAAGGCTTCTGAAAAACTAAAGAGAAAGGAAAAGTTCAGTGCCATATGGAAGTGAGATACTAAAAATATTAAAAGTCCCCTCATCCCCCAGTGACTTGAAGGGTGACCGAGGAGCAAGGCCTTTGAAATTCTGGAGAGAGTAGTGCAACGGACAAGCTTTGGCTACTTCTGCTTCCCGCTGCCTACCTTCTGCTGACATTTAACCACAGCAAGAGAACTCACCATTTCGGTGAAGACTGAGGGAGGAATAATCGATTATTTAACAGCATCCCAAGCAGAGGCTTCCCTGTAAACCACTCTGCGTGGAAACTACAATTTTAAATACTTGTCTCAGTGTACTTGCCATACTTTTTAAAGAGAATTTTTACTGATCTTTTGAATTCTGTTTAATAGCTAAGCTGGTAACTATGCAGGGTCAATTTCCATGGGTTGCAGTTAAGCTTTGTTCTATCATCGCTCAATCTATGGTGTGCAAAAAGCAATTCCCTGCCATATTCTTGATTTGGTGTGTGTTAGGAAACAGCCAGGGTAGGCAGGGGCCTGGCAAGTGCAAGGTCATGAGTTTGATTCCCGGGATGAGAGAGAGGGGAGGGGAGGGGAGTGGAGAGTAAGCACGTGAGAGAAACAACTGGATGTGAAAACAGCCAGTGTAGTGGTGCATGACTGTAATCTCAGCACTCAAGCGGCTGAGGCAGAAGGATTCCTGTGAGTTTGAGGCCAGCCTGAGCTACAGCATGAGTTTAAGGCCAACCTGAATTGCATAATGAAACCCTGTCTCAAACACACACACACGCACACACACACAAAACAACAGAAAAAAGACACAACCAAACCAAACCAAACCAAAACCCAGAAACAACACTAACACCAACACCCCCATAAAAAACAAAAGACAAAAAGGACAAAAAGAAATCAGAGTGTATAAGATCATTCACAAATGGGATCTCATGTAGGGCGTGTACAGGGTCATTTCCAAATACACATTTGTTTCTCCTTCCAGAAGCCAATGCGAATTGCCCTGAGAGCTACTAGGACCCCAGCCTCCAGACCAGCAGAAGCATGGTCCTGCCCTACAGGAAGCTGCCTGTGAGAGTCTGGTACAGGGCACAGATGTTGGTACAGCGCCTACTCAGTGAATGTCAGCTCGGAGGACAAAGCGTAACTGGCAAGGAAGTTGCACAATATGGTTTACAAGATTTTTAATGAAATAAATAGTTGATGCTTTTAGTTTTCTTATGTTTTGCTTCCTTTTCCTCAAAGCTGAAGCTTTTTTTTTCTCTCAAGACAGCATCTCACTATGTAGTTCAAGCTGGTCTTGAATTCACTGTGTAGCCCTGGCTGGACTCAAACTCACAGTGATCCTCCTGCCTCCAGCCTCCCGAGTGCAGAGATGGCACAGATGTTGTTACAGCGCCTACTCAGTGAATGTCAGCTCGGAGGACAAAGCGTAACTGGCAAGGAAGTTGCACAATATGGTTTACAAGATTTTTAATGAAATAAATAGCTGATGCTTTTAGTTTTCTTATGTTTTGCTTCCTTTTCCTCAAAGCTGAAGCTTTTTTTTTCTCTCAAGACAGGATCTCACTATGTAGTTCAAGCTGGTCTTGAATTCACTGTGTAGCCCTGGCTGGACTCAAACTCACAGTGATCCTCCTGCCTCCAGCCTCCCGAGTGCAGGGATGGCAGGTGTGCGCCACCACAGCTGGCTACAGCATTTTGGGGGGGGTGGTACCAGGGATCGAACTCATGACCACACACTTGCAAGGCAGGCACTTATGCCACTGAGCTAAATCCCTGGCTATAGCATATATTTTCGATGAGGGTTTCAGTGAGTACCATGTAGAACCTAACGACCTCCCTGCATTATAGAGTCACTACAATACATTTTTTAAAAGTGACTTTAAAACTGTAAGGCATGGTAACAAGATGAAGAAAGAACAAAGTCCCTTCCCCACCCTACTCTCCCCACCTGCCCTTGTCATTGTGCTAAGAACTTGGGGTGATGGAGATCCATGTAGGTCAGTGGCTAGCAGCGTCCTGGAGATTTTATTTTGTTCCTGGTGTCCTCCACCCGCTGGAGGATGTCTGATGCTGTTAGAAGCTCTCCTTCAGCACTCAAAGGTGCCCCAGGTCAGTTCCTCAGGGTCACTGCACCTCCCTTACCTGCAGGTCACCAGCAGAGAGGGAGAGGCCATGGCACTTAGGTCACCCTGTATGACTATATCAGGTTGTTTGGTCAGTGTTTCTAACAGCAAGGCCAGGAGACAGGAGCTGACAACCAGTCAGGAGACAGGTGCTTCCTAAGTATTTTCACATTTCTGCACACTTGGGCTTCCTGAGCACAGGAAACCCATGTGCAATACAGACAATGTCAAAGCTTGGTGTGGTGGCACAAGATCCTTCTCGAAAAGCCAAAGGAACCCAAAAAACAAACAGAAAACACAACTGTCTTCAGAGCTTTCCAGTCTTTAATACTGTTCTGGCCTGCAGTTTAGTGGAGCCAGGTGGGGTCCCCAAGCCCAGGCGTAGGACCAGGTATCATTGCCCAGCCCAGGCCCCAAGTTCTGAGCTCCTCTGACTCATCCTGAAGCCGCCACTGCCTCCTCCAGCTCTCTAACCCCACCCAGAAAAACTGTCTCCTTTGAAAATGGGTCCCTGGTGCCAGACTGGGGACACTACTTTAAAACAGAGGAGAGTACAGACCCCTCCTGGCTGGGAGTGAAGAGGGTAGCTTGCCCTGACACTAACTGGGAGCTCCTCTCCTGCTGCACAAAGCAAACAAAACACACAACAGCTCTTCTTGCACATTCTGGGTTTGTGTGGCTCTCCTCACGGTGCCCTGAAGGGAGAGGAATAAAGCAAGGAGAGCTATGTGAACGTTAGTTTGATGTAATAATTCCTGACCTAGAAACCTCATGTGTGCTTTCAAGACAATATATAAAAACAGATACTAAAAACCTATCGCAAGTCTTGCTTTTTCGTAAGAAATTAGTAAAAATGCAGCAGAAGACGCGCCCCTCACCCAGTATACTTCGGTTTATTAGTTGCCCAAGTAATAGTTCCAGTTCTGGTTCCTCTTACTCTTGTTTCTTAGAAATGGCCAGAGGGCTGGGAATTTAGCACTGTGGTATAAGCGCCTGCCTGGCAAGCATAAGATCTTGAGTTCAATTCCTGGTTACAAAAAAAAAAAAAAAAACCCCAAACAATAAAGAAAAAGAAATGGCTGGCCACTGTGATGAATACTGTAAGAACAATCTAAGACAGTCAAGTACTAGACTTCTGTACCTCCCCTAGAAACCTCCCACCCTGGGCCTTCAAAGCCTGACATTTTGAGGAAAAACTGATTCCTAGTCCATGCCCATCTGACCTTAAATAAATCTGCCTCCAAATCCTGGTGTTTCTGTTTTCTGCTGCAAAAGGGCAACCTGCAGAATGGGAAAACATTTGCGAAGCGCATATCCCATAAGGGGCTGACCATGTAAAACACATCAGGACTTCAAGAAGTTTGATAGCAGGAAAACAACGGGCTTTTTTTTAAATGGGAAAAGCATTGGAATAAATATTTCTACAGAGAAGATAAATGGCCAACAAAAATGTGAAGAAATGCCCAGCGCTAATCATCAGAGAACTGCAAATAAAAACTTCGATGAAATATCACATCTGCAAGAAAGATTTTTATCAAAAAGATGTAAGTTTCAAATATAAAAGAGAGAACACAAATGTTGGTGAGGATGTAGAGAAAAGCAAACAGTGTCGGTTGCAACACAAATCAGTGTAGCTATTATGGAAAACAGCATGGCAGTTCCTCAAAATATTAAAAACAGAAGTACTCAGATCAGCAACCCAGCACCTGGGTGTATGACCAAAGAGAAAGAAATCAAAGAGCCATCTGCAGGCCCATGGCCACTGCAACATGGCTCGCAGTAGGCAGGGCAGGAGTCGAGCTTTCTACCTCCATGTCCCCCAGGGCCTCCTGGCTCAGAGCTGGCTCACTGAGGCTCAGCCCTGTGAGGAGGTGGGTCCGCGTCGGAGGAGGCAGGTATGAGGGAGTTGCCTGAAAGGATGTATCTCCCTCCCTGTTCCTCCTTTTGCTATCTGTTCCCAGGCCAAGTTCCTGGCCATGCCCCTCTATCATGCTGCCCCGCCTTAAAGCCAGTGGAAAATGGGACTGAAACCACTACACACTCTGAGTCAGAATAATCCTTTCCCAGAGGTGGGCAAATCTCAGCACTCAGGAGGCTGAGGCAGGAGGATTGCTATGGGTTTAAAATCAGCCTGGGCTACACAGTGAGTTTAAGGCCAGCATGAACTATATAGTGAAACCCTGTCTCAAAAACCAACCAAACCCTTTCCTCCTTTGAGTTGTGGGTATCTGGCGTTTTGTCTAAGTGATGAGAAAAGTGACTAAAGCAGTATGGAATCAACATAAGAGCCTTTGATCACTGGTATATGTGTGTGTACACGTATCCATACACAAATAATAGAACGTTACACAGCCTTAAAAATAAAAATAGAGTCATTTATGACAAAGATGATCTCAAGGACATTTATGTTGAGGGAGATAATGGAATGGCACACAGAAAGGACAAATCCACTAAAAGCTTACTTCGATGGGGATGTGAAACAGGCAAAGCCCAGAGAAGCGAAGTGGTATTTTCCAGGTGGGAGGGCAATGGGGAGATGCTGTTAGAAGGCACAATGTCGTCACAGAGGGTGAGTAAGTTCTGGAGATCTACCGCGAGCAGGAGTGACCAGTGACCAACACTGCACTGCGCAATGAGGTACGTTAATCCGATTAATTGTGGTAATAATTTCACAATCTGTGTTTATTTATTTTAAAGAGAAAAAACAGAAAAATCAAGTAAACAAAACAACAACAAAAACAGTAGATGCATAGGTTTTCAAAACAAGATGATAGGAGTTTAACAATGGTAGTTACGTTGCATATTGTTATCTTCAAAATAGTTGTTCAGGTTACCAGATACAGGAATAAAACCAAACTGTGAAACAGAGCAAAACATTGGATTTCAAAAACAAAATGGAAGGAAATCTCCCGCAGTTGCTGTAATGCATATTGTTATTCTCCAAATACATGCTGGGGCTACCAACTTTAGGTCTGCAAAGTCAATCAAACAATACAGGCATTAAGTTATATTTTTTACTTCATTGCTACCATCTCAGCCTGACTTCCTCCAGATCAGCTTACTGGGCTGTGCAGGGTGTGGAGGTTTACTCTGTCTCCCAGCCCGCGTACTGGCCAGCTCATGGGAAGGCATGGTTTTCCACAATCTGTGTTTACATTTGTATCAAAACATCATGTTGCTCATCTTAAAAATTATTTTATTAATTCCTCAATAAAACCAGGAAAAAGAATCCCAAAGAGTCACAGAATACACCCTGAACTAAATTTCCCCAGATAAAGGTGTATACATTCTAAGCAATGAGCGTACAAGACAACATACTGGGATGTGGGAGGAAAACGACTCATTTGCATCTTTGTAATGTAGTAGGTTACTGGTTATTTTATGCACAAATTGAACCACTGCACATCCATCTCTGTCCCTGACAGCCAGCCGCGAGCAGTCAGTCTCCGGCCGGAGGAGAGCAGGGCGGGGCTGCTGTAGCTTGCAGCTCTGGAATCTGTTCACCTGCTTGTGTGAGCATCCTGTGACATCACAGCATATGTGGCCACATCGAGGGTTCACAGATTACACCCATGTGCCATTAATAGTGTATCAGGATATACACCAGGCACTCAAAAGACTCATGGTTTACAACTGTTACATGTTTACTATGTTATTTAGTTTTAACTAAACACAAATTGAATAATTATCACAAATCAATTGAGTAGCTGGGTGTGGTGGTGCACACCTGTAATCTCAAAACTTGGCAGGCTAAGGCAGGAGGATTGCACTGAGTTCGAAGCCAGCCTGGGTTACATAGTGCCATTAAGAACAGCCCGAACTATAGTGAGACCTTGTCTCAAATAACGAAAGAATACAAAACAATGCCACCCCAAAACAAAAACAAAACTCCAAAATAAACCCTCTAAACAAACACCAAATTGAATAAGCAGTTTACAAATAACTTTCAAGAGATCACAGGTTGAAATTAGCAGCAATAAAAGCCCAGACCAACCAAAGGAGGTATGGGTCTACTGAACGGTCCAGCTCACTGGGAATTAAAACAGTGTGACCAGACCTGAGGATTTAATGTCACCTCTCCCCACACAGACCTCAGCATCCACACAGCCAAAGGTGCTGCAGAAAGCACGATGGCTGGTGACTCCTCTTTGTCCCTCCCAGGGACAGCTGTTTAGTCCCACAGGCCCTGAAAAGACAGGACCCCACCCCCCACAGGGAGTTTTGGGCTCCTTTGTTTTTCTCTTACTTTGATTTTTAATTTGTTTGGCTCTTTCCTTTAAAATTTTTTTTTCTGGGCCAGGGGTTTACCTCAGCGGCATAAAGAAAAAAAATGTTTTTTTCCTTTTCCCCTCATTTACTTTTACCTAACTCATTATATATCTATATCTATATATCTATAGATATATAGATACACACACACACACACATACACACACACACACACACACACACACACACACACACACACACTAGGGATCGAACTCATGATTTCCACATTGCCAGGCAGGCACTTATGCCACTGAGCTAAATCCCTGACCCTAATTTATTTATAAATTCTTCAATTGGATTTTTGTTTTATTTTATTTTTGCACCAGGGATCGAACTTACAACCTCGCGCTTGCCAGGCTGCTGAGCTAAATCCTCAGTCTTTCAAGTGGATTTTTAAACCTCAGTTTTGTGTCTCTCTCCTTTCCATCATATATATATATATATATATATATTTTTTATGAATTGCAGGTTTTATTGTTGCCGTTGTTTTTTTGTCTTTTTTAGACAGGGTCTCTTTATGCAGTTCCGGCTGGCCTTGAGCTCACTTTGTAGCCCAAGCTGGTCTCGAACTTGCAACGATCCTCTTGCCTCAGCCTCCCAAATGCTTGGATTACAAGTGTGTTCCACCACACCCAGCTTGCAGTTTATTTTTAAAGAGAATAAAACCAATTAAAATAAAACAGAATAAAGCCAATCAAAACAAAACAGTTTGATACTGGACTTCACAACAAAATAACAAGAAATCAACAATGGTTACCATAATGCCTCTTGTTGTCTTCAAGATAGCTGCCCATACCTTCAGATATAGTAAGAATCAAACAAAACAGAACAGAATAGAACCAATAAAAACAAAACAATGAAAGCAATATGGGACTTCAAAACAAGGTAACAGTAAATCCAAAATGGCTACTATATCTTGCTATTTTTGAAACAGCTGCCCATGCCATTGGATGTAATAAAACCAAACAAAGCAAAACAGAATAAAACCCAACCAAACAAAACAATGAAAATGACACAGGACTTCAAAACAAGATGATAGGGAATTAACAATGGCCACCATCTTCAGAAGGAGATCCCCATAGATGCCACATTGCATATTGTTATCCTCTGAATAGATGATCAGACTACAGCTTTAGGCCTGCAAAGTCAGTGAGACACTAAACACTATAAGCATTAAGTTGCATTTTACCTCAATAGCTATCATCACAGCCTGTGTTTCTCCAGATCAGTCAGTGACTTCTTACAGCGGGGGTGGGGGTGGGGGTGGGGATAGGACGGCTCTTCTTGTCTCCCGGCCTGGGCAGTGGAAGGCGCTGGCACCTGGTTCTCCCCACAGTGGCCTGCACATGGCACCTGCTCACACGGGGGCTTGCTTTTTGTTGGCTTCTTGTTTTCCTCTTCTGCAGTCTGCCACGGGCGCCTACTCACAGGAAAAAGCTGGCAACTGGCTCTTCTCCCGGTGGCCCCTGCAATGGTGCCACCTCATAATGAGTGCTTGCCTCTTGACTGCTTGTTCTCTTCCCCAGCAGTCCACGGATGGCACTGACTCACGAAAAAGGCTAGTGTCTGGCTCTCCTCCCAGTGGACTGCAGTGATCCGTGGGGAGGGCTTGCTTCCTGTTAACTTCTTGTTCTTTTCCTCCATCTGTATCTTCCTTTTTAAAAATTTTGTTATCTTCTTCCATTTCCCAGCCTCTCAATTTTTTATGTCTCACCATTAGCCTTTATTTTGTTTAGTTTTGGGGATCAGGGTATTAGTGATGCTTTCTCTTCTACTCCCCCCGCCTTTTTTTTTAGGTACCGAGGATCAAACTCATGACCTCACACTTGCCAGGCAGGCGCTTGTGCTGCTGAGCCAAACCTCCAGCCCTCTCTTCTACTGTTAATGGTCACACAGTTGTTGCTTTTAGGACTTCAGTGTAGGTTACTAGATGGTTTGTCTTGGTGTCTGTGTTATTACTTTGCTGACTTGTTAAGGGTGGGTATAGTTACTGCTTTTAACTGCTTTTCATGTATCAGTATCTGATACCACTGTCATTAGTTTTCTTATCTCAAGAGTAGTGCTGGGAATCACACTTCAAAGAGGGCTGGACAGTAAAGTGACTGAATAAAAGTGTAGACACGTGCATTCCAGCAAATGCAGAAGTATCTGCTGGGGATCAGGTGTGTAAAGGTCAAGGTGCTGCCCACCGTGGTCTGATGACAAGCTACACCTCAGCTGAGGAAGCCTACAACAAGCACCTCACTCCAATTCTTTCCTTTTTTTTTTTTTTTCTTTTTGAAATGAGGTCTTGCTGTGTAGTTCAGGCTGGCCTTACACTTACTTTATAGCCCAGGCTAGTCTGAAATTCTTGGTGATTCTCTTGCCTCAGCCTCCTGAGTGCTGGGATTATAAGTGTGTGCCACAATGCCCAGCTATCACACAATTCTTTCTACCTACATATTCGAGAGAAAATTACTAGGAGCATTTTTATAAATTCAGTTTTCTGCCACATCATCTTTCATGAGTTTCTAGTTACTCCTAACTCGTTCTCAACACAAAATTATATGAAGGATAGTAAATTGCTTCAGCTCATTTAACAAGGTAATTTGGTCTTCTCTTCCTTAAATACCCAAATTCTGACTACTCAAAGTACACAAGACCCATCTCTAAACTAATCAGCTCATACACATGCCTAATGGTTCATGTGCGGGAAGGTTTCTTTTCTTTTTCTTTTTTGAGGGCCCAGATATCAAGCCCAGGGCCTTGGGCCTGATAAGCCGTGCTCTACCACTGAGAGCCATCCCCGCCCTTTCTTTGAGTATAACCATCTGAAAGTCAATCTATGTACTGAAGGGCTTTTCTTTCACTGAAATATTTTATATTTCATCCATCAGATCTTTGGATTGAAACTACAGCACACTAAGTACAACAATTATAAAAAACACTTTAGTATGCCAACTTCAGAAAAAAATTATAGTTAGGGATGTTAAAATAAAACTCATCTTTCAAAATGTATCATTTTATTCTTTCCATCCATTACATAAAAGAATTATCTATGCTAAACACTTCAGTTATTTAGTATTTCTTTAGTCACTCTCTAACCATAATGACAGTCTTTCTAGTAGCATCTAGTAACCCCAATTCCCATTTTATCAGCTAAGGCAATGGCTACCAGATGTATCTGAGAATTAGTTTGGGGCACTTGTTAAACCAGGGTCCCACAGCTTTCCTTAAAGATCAAACTGAGTCATCCTGGAGCCATCTGGAAATTTGTTCATGGACAATGCCAAAATCATTCTCATCCTGACAAGCTGCAAACTGGGCACCCAGGAATACAAGTCAGCCTAAGGGAAACAGGGAACCTGATTTTTGGGAAAAATACAATTCCTTAAAATGAGTACAAAGTGTCCATACAAATATATGCAGAAAAATACCTGAACTTCTCCTGCTTTCAGTACTTACCTGGGTCGCGTCATGTCCTACCCTGAACAGCTATTCTTGCTTCCAAAATGGTTGACACGGTGGGCAGAAACAATTTTTTTAAAGTTTCTTTCTAAGACAGTATCATGGAGAGTGTGTGAACTGGCAAGCAATCTTTGTACTCAAAATGTTTATCCACCAAATTTATTTTTGGACATTCAGAACACCAGATTAGGACAGAATAAAAAGAAAGCACCAAAAATTGCTACATGTTAATACCTGAGCAAAGACTGAAGGCAAATATCCATCTTTTAAACCCACACCATAATGCTGGAACACAGGTAAAACCATTCACATCACTCACAACACCACGAAGAACAGTAAGCAGCACTTCTTCTGAGTTATAACCAATTCAATGTAACAATGTTAATACATAATACCAAAAATACAGATAGAATTATATGTAAGTCTATTTAGCACACCATACACTGTACAAAGTCCTGGAAAAGATCATGCCTGTTCAAATGAAAAGATCTGGAAGGTGACAATCATTTCTCAGTACATACTACAGGACAAGTCCTTCGCACTAACAATTGTCATGATGCACTGTACCTTCTGGATGAGAACAAAATTAACTTGCAATAAATAATATTAAATCTTTATCAATATAAGCGTGCACTCTTCAAATTTTAAACTATAATATTAAAAAAGAGACACAGGTTGAAAGCCAGTTTTTTTGTTATATGCCCTTGTGCAAAGTACTTTCTTGTTAAGATGATAAGGTTTTAAGAAAAGACATGTTATCTTTCTACTTATTTTTAGAGGAAGTTTTTTTCTGGCTTGGGATGGGAAAAGAAGTAAAACAGAAGAAATGTGTTGAGTTTTATGTTCATAACTGAACTTTAAAACTAACTCCAAAAACACTGAAATTTGGCAACTTTTAGCAGAGATGATTGACTGTCCTGTAAATGAAATAATTTGGATTTTAATTTAAATTGTATTAATTTATTTTGAATAAGCATAGTACCAATGCAAGCCAACATTTTAAAAACAAGTCATTCTGTATTGATACTTTAAAAATAATTAGGAAGGAAAAAGAAAATGGGACAAACAATATTTAAAATTTTTTAAAATCTGAGTTTAATTATTCAAAATCATTATTAGGTAAATTAAGCTTATCTGATACATACAAATATAAGCCTCAAAAATCTGGGGAAAAATGAGCGTAAGTCTTAATACAGAATTCATACCTGTGCTCATTAGTAAGACGAAACACCACATCTTGATGGTGAGTTTCCATATCTAATAAATGTAGAGGTGCCATGTCCTCCTAAAATAATTTTCCCCTCTCAGCTATAGCCAAACTTAATTTTCTCCCTCTGTGTAGCTGAAGTTATTTTTTTTTACTCAAAACAACAACACTAGGAATTAAAGGAGGCTGCTAGAATAGCAGCTCTGCAAATACTAAGGACTAAACACTGAGTATTGGTCAGCTTTGAAGTTTCTACTTCAACAACCTCGAAGGAATATGAGGCTGCCCATAATAAAATAGACACTTACAAAGTTGCAGGACGTTCCCTTACCATTTTAAGGCACACTCTGTTTCATTCCAAATGACTAAGTCCAAGATCACAGTGATAGCAGATATTCCATTCTGGCCTAGTTTCTCATGGGCACCTGCTACATGTCATAAGATTAAGAAACTAATACAGTCACTTCAAAATAATATATTTAAGTCACTTTTCCATTACAAAATATAAACATACACTATAGTTTCTTAATTTATGTGCACTAAAAATCAGAGCCTCCCCCCATCCCTACAGTACAGGAGGGCAGAGTTAATTCTACGAGTATTTCAACAAATATATATTTGACTGTGTCAAAAGTATGATTATGTTAAACTACAGGCATTTCCCACTTAGGATATAATCATTCAGTACAGAGGACGAACTCATTCCAAATGACAGTATACACTGAATTCATGTCTTACACACCTTTTTACTAATAATCATCCACAGTCCACATTAGATAAATTAAACTTTAACTAAATTAAAGCCAAAGGCTTCAGTAGTTGGCTCTGTGCTACCTCTTCACTTCCAAGGCTATGTATGCAAATGCTGTCAATGTTACTGCGTGGAGAAACAGCAGGTGACACGAAATGATGAAGCAAACCATCAAATGGAGGACTGAAGTTTCTTAGACTTTCTATGTGGAGAAATGAAAGGGTCTCAAGCAAATAAACTGCAGTGTTGGAGCCTATGATACCTGTACTTTTCTCTCATTAGCAGAATGCAGTATTAATCTTCATCTTTTAGCATTAGTCCTTGCTAGTTCTGTAACATTGTCACAGAAGGAATGAACTTCTAGACGCTCCCTCCACTGTCCTGTGCAGGTTCTACTGGGCAGCCCCGCTCCCTACATCCCAGCAATGAAGGGTGGGGTTCCCAGGGAAGTCTCACTATCTAAAGGAGGCACCTGTACTGGGAAGGGGCTGCACAAAGCACGACGTTTCATAAGCCACAGAACAATTCCTGCCAGAATCATTCTGAACGAACACTTCGCCTAACTGCTGAAAGACCATTACCATGTGAACTGACTTTTACCCAATAAAATCAGAAAACACTCAAGAGATGGGCAAAATGAAACAAACTACGCTATAACTCTGAATATTTTCAAAGAAAAAAATAGAGTATGGAATATGATTTTTTATGATATACACATTTACTATAAGTTGTAGATGAAAAACATGGAAAAGATTATTTTTGCTTTAATCTCATTATACTAAGATCTTAAAATTCAATTGGCACAATATTCAGAGGTATTTTACAGTTTCATTTAGCTATGTTGGTGAAGTACATTTTGCTAACTGCATGAATACAGTCATATAGTTTCTACGGCAGACCTTTATGCTAAGAAGAATTCAAATCTGTCATTTTTTTCCTAAAAAAAGGATGGAAAAGTCCAGTATGAAATAGAACAAGTGCAACATAAAATATAAAATAGGCCTGTCTTTTAAGCTTTTTGAACAGTTAATAGCTCTATGCTTTGACTATAAACTCCCTTACTGGAAACTTTTCTATATAAATACTAAAAATCAAAATAATATTAAAAATAGTATTATGAATGTTACAAAAATGGCTACTGCTAGGCTTTCTGAACTAAGATTAGAATTCAAATATGCAAATTTATACAACTCACCAAAGTACACCAATAGTTTTTCACAAGTGTTTGAAGTTACAATGTACAGAATAATTACAGGTTGACTCTGATTCATACATATCAAGTCCTAGACAAAATTATCAGAAATTAAATGATGTCATGATATTTAAAAATAGATGTTTTTGGCAGCATAACCAATGCCAAACACTTTGAGAAAGTACTATACTTGATTTAAAAATTCTAAGTCACACACAATTTAATCAAGATGTAGCTAAGAGTAACACCTAACTTTTAAAGGAAACTTGTTAGATGCACTGTTTCATTTATACCACTGATGAAACAACGCGTGTCTGTTCTACTCCCAAGTGACATTGTAATCAGAATTACATCCCTAACACAAAATTTAGTCCTCTCCATGTATAATATATCTTATTTTTAAAATGTGAATTCTTGAGCATTCACAGTACACATACTCAAGATTTGGATTTTCTTTCCCATTAGCCTTGTGAAAAGTAGATTATGAATAGCCTAGAGCTTTTTTATTTCCTTGGGTTACTAAACAAATATTAACTGTGGAAGAATGCACAAGTAATGTGAATAAATAAGTTTACTTCATAATTTGAAACATTCTTTGTTCAAAAACCCTGGGATAAGCTGGGCGTGGTGGTACATGCCTGCAATCCCAGCACTCGGGAGGATTATGAGTTTAAACCAGCCTGGGGTACACAGTGAGTTCAAGGCCAGCCTGGCCAGCCTGAACTGTTTCCACTATTTTAGTGGGAGTTAGTATGCCAGGTTGACTGCTTTAAAAGGCAGCTGTGCTACTGAGTGAGAAATTCATAAGCAGTACTGACTGAACAAGGAGACCTTCTATCTCATAAATAGAATGATTACAGCTGTCAACTGAAGATCGAATTAATTAATATTCTAAAATTCTTTCAAAGTTTTCCCATACCTGGACCTAAGTTCAAATTCACAAAGAGTTAAATGACATGTTTAACCTATGCTTAAGATATACTTAGTATTAGTGGCAAGACAAAAGACACCAGGTATATAAAAGCTGTTTTCAAGGGCTGGAGATTCAGCTCCATGGCTCAAAATGCTTCCCTGGTAAACATGAGGTCAAGTTCGATCCCCAGTGCAAAAAAATAAAAATAAAAAAATTTTTAAAATGCTGCTTCCTACATTGCCAGACATAGGCAAGCGACCCTCTTTAAACACACACCAAGTGGGCCGTGAGGCGAGGGGGAGAGCTCAGCAGCTCCTTCTTCTCAGGTGCACAACACATGAGCATTATGAAGCTTGTTCTTTTTGCCCCTTGTCTTCAGTCAACACGGCCTGGTGAGTTTGTTTCCTCTACTATAGGTTACCACCCTCTTCAGTGTCTCAGTAGCAACAATATGCACACTGAATGATAAACACAAAGCTGGAACAGAGCTGCATATACACTTACAACCCTCTTCGACTAATGCCAAAACAGCACAGCCTGAAGAGAAACTACACAGGAACGAGGTACACTGCTACAGGCAGGAGATCAGAGGGAACCTCAAAGTGGCGAGTGCTGAGATGCATGGGACCCAGAGGCTCTAGGACAGTGGTGGTGAACCTGTGGCATGCAGGCCTCAGCGGGCTGTTTGTATCACTGAGGGCTCTAACAGCTTACCATCACCAGCCCCAACCCTGGTCCCACAAGGACACCAGCTCACAGGTGCTGCAGCAGGCTCACTGGAGAAGATGTAGGACATTCTGGGAGAGGTTCTGGACAGTGAAAGTCTCCGCATGTAAAACAAGAGCTCTATGAGCCTGGTACGCCTCAGCCCAAATTCACTCTCTGGAGGCAAAGAGTATTTACATTCTTCTCCTTGCTCTTACCCTTCAGACTGTTTTCTAGCTAAGTGGGAATTGAAATTTGAAATTACACAGATATGCTACTCCTTCATTTATCCAACAGTTACGCTGGAAGTCATCCGGTACATGGAAGCCACCATTCAATCTTGTGGCTGGTTTCCCCAGTGTCTTCAGGCATGCTCTTTACATAATGCTGCACTTCCTGTTACCCCAATACTATAAATTTATACATTGGATGTGATGCCATACTTGGTCATGTTCTTTCCCCAATAAAAATGGCACAAACCTAGGGTTTATACCAATTACTGAAATTTAGTTAACAGTTTAGCCTCAGCAATCATGGAGACAATGAACTAAATCACCAAAATGAACTATTCTAATGCCCAATAATATCCATGAAGATAGTCTTTAAATTTAACAGACATGATTCATACTTGAGAGTAACACGAAAACGTCCTTATTCTGATTCTGAACCATGTTTCCATTCACTGATCTTACACTGCTTACCAAAAACACCTCGCCGTGGAGGGCAAAGCTCTTTCACCTCCGAAGCAGACAGACGACGCTCGCTTTGCTCCCCAGGGCTGCCGGAGGGGACCAAAGGGTCTTTGTGGCTATCTGACTTTTGAGAAACCAAATTATTGGGAATTTCATCACTTTTTGAAAACTGATTTCACAATATGTGAACTATAGCAAACAGAAAACAAGCTGCTTTTCAGAAGGTGGAGAAACAGTTGCATGCTGCCGGCCAGCCGGCGGAGACAAACCCGGGCTGGGCACAGCAGTCCCTGGGCACGGGTGGTTGTGTGCCCTCACCGGGTCCCAGGCCAGCCGCACTGCGCGAGGCCTCATTCCCTCAGGTATTATGAGACTAACTTCTGATTCCTTAGCTGTGAAAATAGACCTGTCTCCAAAGGGATCCGCTGTCCGGGCGAGTGTGTCTGTGTCCACTCAACGCTGGCCCCTGGCCAGCGATGGCTGCGGTCATCCCGTCCGTCCCTCTCACATCCAGTTGCACAAGGCATGGAGCAGAAGAGGAACGAAGGCAAATCCTGGGACCCTGTATAAGTGGGCTGACCCAAAAGCAACCACACCGACAGCCAGAGGAAGAGCAAGTTGGGAAGTGGTCTTCAGCAGCTTACTGGAGAGAGACAGAAAGAACAGCAGGTAAATCACACGGGGAGCCAAAACAGAGTAAGTCAATTTGTACACAGCTGGGGAAGAGAAATGTTCTAAGTGATTTTAAATGAAATTTTTTATATAATAGAATTATCTATTCTGACTTTTTTTTGAAAGATCAATAAACTATGCTTTGACTAAAAAATCAGAAACAAAAAACCAGAAAGGCATATCTATTCAGAAAATAGCCAATTTGGCTCATTCTTTCAAGCTTTACCAATGGAAAAATACTAGTGAAATTTTTATTGTGCAATCCTATCTCTAAAAATTTATCCAACAAAAATAATCATGTTTACTAAGAGTTATGGAAATCTTCATTTTAATCCTATGTATAATAGCAGTCAACACAAATAAACTGAAAAGGAATCTTACGTAAAATAACCAAAAAGGAATCATGTGCAAATTCCAACACCAGAGAGATATAAGCCAACACAATCTTTTATTTATTTTTTTGTACCAGGGATCAAACTCAGGACCTTGCACTTGCCAGGCAATCGCTTATACCACTGAGTTAAACCCCCAGCACCAACCCAATCTTTTAAAAAGACAACGAACTCTCAGAAAGGACTCTCATCTTTTCACTGGGAGAGAGAGAAGCTGAGGACAAGAAGTGTTCCAAAGTCTGCCTGGGGAACACAGAGCTATTACAAAGCAAAGACTGGAACCCAGGTCTGCTCCATTTTACAATACTGGTCAGTATCTCCCAGAGCCAGGTGAAGGGGCTTCCGGAGCAAACGACCAGAGGAAAGCCAAGCCTTACACTGGAGACTCTGGCACACATGTCACACAGACTTACGGGGTAATGAACTGTCACGTACCTAGTACTCACTTTCAATAACTCAAATCCTAGCCAATCTTACTTTACCTGTGTATCTATTTTTACTCCTGTAGGTTTTTGTTTTTTATTTTTTGAGGCAGAATCTCACTAAGTAGTTCAGGCTAGCTTGAACTCACTATGTGGCCCAGGCTGGCCTGGAACTCATGGCTATCCTCCTGGCTCAGCCTCCTGACTTCTGGGATTATAGGCCTGTGCCACCACGCCTGGTTTCCTGGAGTTTTTTGAAAGTAAATCTTACATATAATAGTTCTTAAAGGAAAGAAACCCACATTATTACATCCTAACAAGTAAAACCTATGATTAAAAAAACAAGTATAACATAATCACATATAAACTGTATCTTCATATTAAATCATATCACTGTTAAACTTTACTTTCAGGAGTATTCAAGTTAAACATAAATAAAGATATAGGTAAACACCAGAAATAAAATACAGGGTGATGCAGGCCAGGAACAAAAAGGTTCAAATATCATACCTTGATTTTATTGAAACTGTGTAAGTATTTCCAAGAACTGCCATGGTTGGAACAAGGATGAATGCCAAAGGTTTACATGGATCAGGGTTAAGTTTAAAGTAATACCTATCATAAAGGAAAAAACAAAACATAATTAACACAGCAAAATTGATCATTTGGGATCAGCTGGATGTGTATCAGTCTGGAGAACCCTAAATCTTTTGTCCAACAATTGGGCTGTGAATCTGTGACCAAAGATCTGGATCTTGACCAAAACGAGAGAAGGATATTAATGCCTGGTAAACTTTTATTTCATTTATTAAACTTATTTTACTTCTACTGACTTGAAATGCTTTCAATATTTAGATAATCTGAAACCTTTGTATCATTTTTTTATGAGTAGGGATCTGACTGCTGCTTGGATGAGGAGACCTTTTTTTTAGTAATGTACCAAAAATAAAAATACAGATCGTTCTTTTGGGTTAACTTCTGGGGAAGTTGACAGTCCCAAAGTTTATATTCTTATGGTAAAGGAGAAATGTGAATGTATAGGAAATACATCTCAGCTAACACGGAGCTTCCTGTTCCTAGCGGCGTCCTGGGGTATTAGAAGTCTAGTAAGTTTCTCCCGGCAGATTCCTGCGTAACCGCGTAGGTCATGCCATGAACACAACACACCGGAGGTTCTTCAGCCAGTAGACTAAGGAGGGCATGCTGAGCAGGACGACCCAGGCCAGCAGGGTGAGCACCGCACTGTGCATGCGGAGGCTGTCTTCCGCGTCTGCCACCGAGAGCCACAGGCAGCGCGCTGCGGGGTCTTTATGGTAGCCGGGCTTTTTTTCACTTCTAGTGAGTTTGGGATTCTATAAAACAGTAAAAAAACCCATCAAATACTAGGAGTCCAAAAAGTAAGATTAAGTATTATTTTATTAAGAATCAGACTGAATGACTTGTCAGCTAAGTAAGTACACATCTTGCTATTACTAAACTGAGATCAAACACTGAAAACATTTTGTCTGTATCCTTTAAAGCATTTAGTTACAAAACGTTATCTTTTGACTTCTTATTTTTGCTGCTGAGACTACATCCTCCAGGTAACTGCTCAAAACAAAATTTAAGAGACAATAATTTATAATGATAACAAAAAGACAGGTGTTGAGACAGACTCCATTAAATTCTGAATGACTTAAGTCTATTTTATTAGCTTAAATTCACTTTCTTAGTTACTTAAGTTCATAATACCTTGTACACACTAAAAATCTTAACCTTTACAAAAAAATCATATTTTCCCATGTTCTTTCACATTAAAGTTATTTAGAGTTTTGAAAATAAAACTTACCACAGCTTGGCTACTTTTAAAATTTGTTAGGCTTGCTTGAAGATGAACAATCTAAGAAAAAGAAATGACTTCAATTTTACTTATACTTTGAAATGAAATATATAGGCCTTTCGTATTAAAACTGAGAGAAAAATGTAACCTGAAATCAAAAATCTAAACAACGAAGATTCATTTAAACATTTAAAAACATTCTTTTAGGAACGATCAAGTAACATATGCTTACTATCATGCATTAAAAAACCAAAATACTAAAAACACTGAGAACAAAATACTTCCACAGTATGCAGGGAGCAAGACAAACTGCCGTTCCTTTTATACACGACTCAGAAGCTGTGTCTGACACCTCACTACAGCAACTTTACACATCCTGTGGGTCAAACATTTGATTACACTTAACAGTATAAAGGAAACAAATTTATACATAGTGGTGAAATATTTATAAGAACTTGAGACTACGTAAATTTAACTTAGTAAGCATCCTTAAATTAAGTTCTGAGAAAGGGTCAGGTGAATGACTTATTTGATCAGTTATATGACTAATAAAAACTAAAAATATTACATTTATAAGTTGAAGTAGTTCTGAATATTTTTTTTAGGTGTACATAAATTTCTTTTGAAAAACTGAAAATAAGCTCTATGTTCATGTGTTGCTGTCAAAAGCTGGGTCAAAGCCACCTTCGTTTAAAAAGGAGAGCAGAGTTAGGCACCATGGTGCCGAACGCCTGCCCACAGGTGACTGTGTGGAGCCTGAGGCTGGGTAGCCGCCTGGGTTTTCCTGCAAAGCAGCCAGCCTCACTGGGGGTGTCGTTCACTGCAGTAAAGTTATCAGCCTAATATTTTCATAATTGTCTTCTGATTCCTCACAACACTTATTAATATTTTATGTTATCTGAGTATGACTGATAACTTGCTCCCAACATAACTGTTTCTGTTTTTCACTCACCCATGTTCACAGTGAGGTAGGAATGAAACTATTCTAACAAAATGTTAAAAATGCTAATATTTACAAGTGTAAGATGCAACCCAAGCAAGTAATTTTACCCTTGTTTTTAAAAAACCCAATTTGAATCACTAATTTCAATTCTGTTAACTGCATATAATTTAAATACCTAAGCAGTTTTAGAAACCATTTATTAAACCTGCTGCATGACCGAGCACTGCTCCAGCAGGGAAGAGGTGTCTGCACAGCACCTCCGCGCACCGCGCCCGCTCTCTGAGTCACTCCCTACCTTGAACAGGTAGCAGAAATAGGACAGCAGGATGGCGAGTGCACCACAGGTGGTCCAGCCAACGCCCAGCAGAACAATCGTCAGGAAGGGCAAATCTAGGGACAGGATCTTGACATCTTTAGGAAGTTCAGAGGGCCTGGAAAAAAAGAATACAGCTGTATAAAACCATAGTCAATAGATATATTTATACAGTCCATGTAAGACGACAATATATAGGCTAAGCATCTCTAAGCCAAAAATCCAAAACTGAAAATATTTCAGAATTCACAACTTTTAAAGTATCAACAAAATGGTACAAGTGGAAAATTGTGTACCCTACCTCACGTGTGGGTCACAATCAAAATGCAGATGCACTAAAAATACTGGCAGAAACTATTCAGGCACGCGAAGGCACTACAGGGAACTGAAGTGAACTCTGTGCTTGGACTGGTTCTCATCCAACACACGTATTCTAACAGGCTCGTGTGTATGTATATGCATAGACCTCAAATCCTAAAATCAGCGGAAGTCTCGAAAGGACCAGTGGTCCCAAGCTTTTCAGATCAGAGCTACCGAGTCTGAGGGACTCTGCCAGTTCCCCTTGCATATTAGTAAACTCCTAAGGTAAACAGTGAGGTACTTTTCAGTGGTGGCAAGTAGTCGTGTGTATTTGATTTCAGGAGCTGGAAGAGCTCCTCCTCTGCTTAGATACACCATGGCTGATATCAGCAGCACGGAAGAAAGTTGTTACCAAAGGTCACTGTTAATCTTAGACCCTGTGCCATACATCTTCAGTCTTGATGAGAAGAAGAAGTTTCCTTTTTTGTTGTTGTTTTGGAGACAGGGTCTCACTATGTAGTTTAGGCTAGCCTTGAACTCAGGGCAATCCTCCTGCCTCAGCCTTCCAAGTGCTGGGATTCCAGGTATGCACCACAACACTCATCCAGAATTTGCCATCTTTTAAAGCACTGAGACCACTCAGATGCTTGACAGGGTTACTGCTAAAAACCTGAGAAGAAGTCTCCAAGGTTCCCCTCCATGAAATAAATCACACAGACATCTGGCATGGAGGAGTGCCATGAAACCAGAGTGGTGCTTTGCCAGAAAAGCTGACCGGAAGCTCGAGACACAGTGTGTCTGGGTGTGTGGTGCAACTCGAGGGGAAGTCCTCGGGCTTCCCACCTCTCATCTCCTGAGATGCTGACTGTATTGACTGCAGTCGTCTGCCCTTGGCCTTCACCAGAGAGGTCAGCCTGCAAAACAATCCCTTCTGAGGCAAATTTACAACCATGACATGCATCAAGCTTTTTTGATGAACTCTTGGATACTAGGGTCAAAGCCAAGGCAGCATTTAACTTTCAATAAATAATTAGTTTTGATAAAGATATAACCACTGATTTTGCTAGTTGTACACTCTTGGGAAACAGGTTAGTAAAACAAGAAGGTAATTGTTTTCTTACTTAACAGCCATAAGAACTCTTTCTATCATTCACTTTACCTTTTCAAAGCCAGCCACAAGGAAGAAAGGAGTCTCACAGATGCGCAAGAGAGGAGGCCACTCCAGTAGGCAGTGCATGTTCCAAACAGAAAGAGAATCAAGGACACAAGGGGGAAACACATGCTCTGACTTGTTAGAACGATGGCATCTAATTCTGGTAATAACAGTAAGTCCCACAGTTCCTTAAACCATTTATACCTGTGGGTGAAAGAAAGCAAAATGAAAGCAAACAAAACCCAACAAACTGACATCCAAAGACTTCATATTTGAGGTCTCTGACCATTTCCTAGAGTCTGTACAGTCCCATGATATTTAACTTATAATTTATACTGGCAAACAGATCTTAAATGAAACAATTCATTGATCCTCCAAGTAAGCCTCCTGATCTCCAACTATTTAAATACTAAGTCTCAACACAGCCTTATTGTTCTCTGTCTGTCCCTGTAATGATGAAGTAATGATGTTTTTCAGTGTTAGAAAGCTAACAGCTAGTTGTAATGAAAGAACAAGAGATTTAAGTAACAGTTCCTAACAAAGAACACAAAGCTTGACTGAGTTAAGAATGGAAGGTGGACTGGGGCAGGGAAGTTTAAGGTGCACGTCCTGGAGGAGCAGGAGTGTGTCAGGAGGCACCGTTCCCCCAGCTCTGTTAACGGGTGTGTCTTCTACCCGGGCACTCCTGGATGGTGTGCAACACTCAGTGCTGGTATATTCACAGTCTAGGGTTAGACTGATGCAGATGTTCCATCACTGCCTTGAAATGACTGAAACAAATGCCGATTTATTTTTATTAAATCATTTCCTAAAAGAAAAATTTCACTTAATGAAAAAGTCAATTGCCAAATTTATATGAAAATGGAATCAAACAATGTTTCATATATAAAACAAAATTAAAGTCATCACCAGATAATAAAACAAAACTTACCCCAATAAAAACTTAATCATAATTACAAAAGGATCAACTTTGTATGGCTTGGCTTCTTTATCCAATATGGCAGCATATTCTAAACAATAACCTGGTAATTAAAAAAAATTAACATGCAACAGAGAATTCACAGTAATTAAGTAAGAGCTATATCTCGCATTGTCTACAAGAGCAACCTGTTTTATGTCAGAGAAAGCAAAGATCCTTAATACTACCAGAGACTCTTTTTCAAAGATCACAAGTTACTGTGAGGGCCAGGAACATAGCTCAGCAGCACAGCATCTGCCTGGAAAGCGTGAGATTGTGACTTTGATTCCCAGTATCATCCCTCAAAATAACATTACTGTGAATTCAATGGTTCTCCCAGAAGAGTGTATATTCAGCAACAAATTCAGTAGGTTGAAGCTAGGATTTACCATGTGTTTCACAAACCTCCTCAGGTAACTTTTAAAAACAGTTTTATTTGAGACAAAAATTTCATGCCATTCATTCATTTAAAGCCTATAATTCTAGTTTGCCTTCTTTAACTACATGTAAGAGAGAAAATACTTAGGAAGCACTGGCCCACTGAAACGAGGGAAAGACTGAAGAGGAGGGAGAAAGGAGTCGGGAAAAGGGAGAAAGGAAAGAAAGGAAGAAGAGAGAAGATGAAGGGGAAGGGAACAAACTGGATGACAAGGGAGGAAATTAGTGGACTGGTGCCTGTTAACACAGAGGTTTACAACATGGAAACAGCCATGCTGCAGCAGCAAGCTGCTGGCCAGTTGTGGGAAGAGAATCCGAATGTTGTCAAGCCTATAGCTCTATTCACCAGTTTATAAAAAAACAGAAGATAAAAGATGTTTGGGGAGGACAGCATAAGGAACTGAGAATGATCAAGACATGTCACATGCATGTACTATTTCTTCCAAGCAAACATCACTATTATGTATTGCAAAAATACACTAATTTATATATAAAAAAAAGATTATGTCTAATTACACCATGGAGGTACAATCAGCAAAATCCAAACTGTGAAATATGATCACACTGAATAGCTCTGTCCAATCAGTTTATAAGGGAGGAAAGACGAGATGGGAGGATGGAACCTACAGCTTAAGGAACTTAATGATAAAACTCAGGACAAGCTGCAATGCGTAGACCTTATTTGGAAACTTTTAAACACTTTCATCATTTGATAGTATTAGGGGGCAATTAATTTTTAAATGTGTATTGTATTGTCCTTTTAAGACATAAATACTGAAAACACTGATTCCTATATGTATTTTTAAAATTAACAATTTCTTTAGACTAAAAATAAAGTTTCTTTTTCCATTAAAAAATGACACCCAATCCAAGTGAGTTCAAAAGGTAGGAGAAGGTTGGTAATTTGTAGGTCTCAGGCCCATTAACTGCCGAAAATTAATTTGGAATTGGTGGTTGACAGTAGAAAAGTAAAAACATCTGAAAGACTGGTCATACAATCATATGCTATTGTGCAGTTCTCATCAACTATGAGCAGCTACTGTTATGTGGCCATTTCTCTTGTGAGTCTCAATAACAGAATTAAATGTACACAAGGAACCGACAGTTGTTCTACTTAACTAATGATTATTAATATTTGTAACAAAAATAACTTTTAAAAGAGCTGCCTTACCTGTTGAGAAAAGAGAGTACAGCTGTCCTCCATAGGCGAGGAGGACGCTGGACGTGACGTAGGCAGGAAGGGCGCCTCCATGAAACCTTACTACCTGGGAGGCAAGCAGACCCAGGGAAAACCTCTGAATACTCATGCAGACACAACAAATGTAATTTCACATAAAAAAGATTTATTCTTCATACTTTTTTTTTTTTTTTTGTCTTTTTGAGACAGGGTCTCACTATGCAGTTCAGGCTGGCCTTGCGCTCACTTTGTAGCCCAAGCTGGTCTCAAACTCATAACAACCCTCCTGCCTCAGCCTCCTGAGTGCTGGGATTACAGGCATGCGCCACCTCACTCTTCCTGACATGGCCACACATTTCCACTAATGAGTATCAAAAACTCAAAGTAAAATAAATATTTTTATAGCCTGAAAGAAACACATCTAAGTTTTTTTTTATCAAAGGCATAAATGAGAAGCATAGGCTAGAAAACTGTTCTTCAGAGTGTTTACTGACTATGTCACAGGTTCCAGGCATGATGCTAAACATCGCATGTACAGTATCTCATGCTTTCCTCTAAAACCCCGCGGCAGTTCTCATACCCACTTACAAGGGGGGGAAATCCAGGTGCAGAAGCCCAGGCACCCTGAACAATTACAAGTGAAACAGGCAAGTGACCTCCCCATCTCACCACGTGCTTTTCCTAAAAAGGGGAGACCAGTATTTAGAGGTGGTAATGAGGATTAAACAAGACCATTGTATAGCATCTAAAATGTTAGCTCTTACAGGATGAGCTACAAGAAAACGCTTGCTGCAGTTATGAACCTTCAAGTCCTCCACACTCTTGGAAACGCTATCGAACTGAGCCTAAGTGCATCATCTTGTTTCAGAGTCGTTCTATCAGCCAATCCAGTTTGCATGAACGTGTGCATAATGAAAACAAAGCGTTAAGCTCTTTTCTCGATGTTAAGTTACAGCAGCATTTATCCGAAAGCTTGCTGCCCATCCGGTGGAATCTCTTGGAGCATGTACAGACTCTGCTGTCAAGCTGGTGACATGTGCACAAGTATAAGCTAACCCAAAACACAGCATAGGATTATAGGAAGTCTCTCCACGGACCCCTGGGTTGAAAAAGATCAGGGAAAAAACCCTTGCAGTCTACACTCCTAATTTATAGTGCATTAGCTCCAGGTAGGAAGGAAGAGCACTTAGGGAAAAGGTCAGTTTCTCCCTGCTATGCACTAACCAGTACTCACTGCCTGCTCAGGACGCACTTGGAAACCCACAGCCCCTCCCCTTCAGTTACCAAGAAGGGAGAGGACAAGTATGCAGCCTGCAGGCTCTGGGGCCAGACTCCCTCAGTCTCTCCCTACCTCTGCATTCTGGGTCACATCAGCCCTCTCTGTGCCCTGGTCAGTAAGACCGAGGTAAGCAGCATTACGGGGTGTCAGGCCTCCCCGTGGTAAGCACCTGGAATCGTTACCCAGCATAGGGTTACCTGACTGAGGGTGTCAGCTGTTGTGATCACCCACTAACACTCTGCTGTCTTCAGACTCAGGAGAGGTCCGCACTGAGCTTCCTGATGATATGATTTCTCTTTATGGCAAAGGGCACCGTCGTATCAGGTGCTATACTGGACATGGATGCAGCTGGATCTGTTTGGTTCAGGGAACTCGGCAGCTAAGAGCTGGCTTCAAGGGGCACAGTCAGACTAGAAACACCCCTCTGCCGGCACAGCAGAAACTGAAACTGCTGAAAATTAAAGCCCAGCACTGGAAAATCACAAAATTTCCCTAAAAATTCAGTTTGGTTTCTTAAAATCTAAAAAGATCAAGCAACATCAGGCTTCTTTCCTCTACTGAAATGACTGATTTACAACAACTTATGGAATTTTTAGGAGAAAGCAAGTTTCAGTTTACTTTCCATCCTCTTTCCTAATTAATTTTATGAAACATATCTAGCTAAAAGTTAAAAGCTCTCAGTGGTTTCCTTTTTATCTGTCTTTTCCAGTTTTCTGTGACTATGCCAACAACATTGAAAGTCATTCTTCTAAAAACTGAGTAAGATAGATGATGCTATTTGAATTCATTCTCATGCCATCCACAAATTAAGCAAGAAGGAAGATTATATGTTTGAAAAATTTTAAGACTTCATTACAAGTTTTTTGTTTAACATTTTAAAAAGTACTCATTCCTCACCCTCTAAGACCTGCACATCTTTACTCCTTAGAAAGATTTCGACATCTAAACAATGTTAGTTTGCCAGGGGCAGTGGTGCAGGTCTGTAATCCCAGCACTCAGGAGAGTGAGGCAGAAGGATCCCTGCCAATTTGAGACCAGCCTGGACTACATAGTAAGTTCAAGGTCAGTGGGAACTACATAGTAAAACCCTGTCACAAAACAAAACAAAACACCACCACCCCCAAAACCAGTATTTGTCCACCTTCTTTTGTTGTACAATTACACTTGACTACAGCATCTCAAGATAACTTGACTTTTCTTGTCACTAATCTGAGTCATGGGTCAAAGGGATGACAGAGGTGAGAGGGTGCTCTCTATCTTCACTCCAACCCGTGTGCAGGCACGTGCCTTTTGGAGGTGATAAAAATACATCAGCACGAATTCTTCCCCTCTATGCAAGGTAACTTTTCTTAATGATTGGCCTTTAACATTTTAGACTGTAACACAGCCATGTATACTATGTATACTTTATGTGTATTAACATTTAATCTTTTCATAATTTGTTATGTTGTTTTTCCTTTCAAGATGGTTACACTTTAAGTTAGAATTTTGTCATGTTCACAAATAATCAGAATCTAGTTCTTGTCAGATAGCTGTAAGGATCAAATGAAATAATGCATATACTTTTTTTAAAAAAAATTTAACTTTGTGAGTTTGACTTGTATTACAAGGAAAAAAATTCTATGTCTGGATTGCAAACTACTACCAATCAAGTAAAAGTCATGATAAATATTTCACTGAATTTTGAAATTATATAATCTTACTTTCTGCTCATTATTTAAGTCTAGATTACATAATTCTCCAAGTTATGACACTGAATAATAATATCCATATTTCCACTATTTGATAAATTACTGTTGTAATATCACTCCCAAATGAATTTCAACATATTTCTAATGAAATTTTCAGCTTTTACAAACTGAGATGCACAGTATAAAAAGCATGTGTTCTGCCTACAGGTTTATTGTGCTATGAACGACAGACAGTGTGCTGTGGTAATGTGAAGGGCTTCTATGGCACCTGCTTAGGCAAACATTAAATTGGTTGAGAACCAGGTGTCAGCTCTTGCTTCTAGGTTGTATCAGACATGAAAGAGCGAGCCCACCAACCTGTGGGCCGAAGATGATTTTCAGATTTCAAAAGTGGAAGAAGAGTGAGAAAAAGGAGAAAGGTGACACAGTAGCTGGCACGTGGCAGCACCGCAGGCTGGATGTGGTCCAGTGCTTCAGAGCCACACAGAGAGGCCACAGCCACCTTACATCAGTGGCTCATGGGGCAGTGACGACAACAGGGACTCTTACCTGTCCCAGAATCTGTGAGAAGGAGGTCTTCACTGTTACCTGGGTTAAAGCAATTATTAAAAAGAAAAGGTTATTTTCCCTATACTCTGGTTCACATTTGATTAAACTGCATGATTCTGCACATCTCTAAGTATAATTTTTTATAAAGACAGACTTGTGGCATAACAGATCTTAAAGAACTGTCTTAACTACCATTTAAATTGTGTAAACATAGTTTTGCTGTTTAGTATATCTTCCAATATTCTAAATTTTCAACAATTAGAGGAATGCTATGCTATGTATGCTAACCCTTTAATGGCCTGATTATTTAAGCAAGAATGTTATTAACAGATCATGGCAGTTAACAGAATTCAGGATAGGATAATATTTCAAAAAGAAACTCATCTTTAATTATCTCTAACATACACACACCTTTGTTTTTAGTATTAGGAAGTCTAAGAAAAGGAGATAAATCTTTTTAAGGAAGTTTTAAAAATGCCTGTTCAGGGCTGGGGATTTAGCTCAGTGGCATAAGCACCTGCCTTGCAAGCGTGCAGTCAAGGGTTCGATCCCTGGTACCAAAAAAAACAAAAAAAAAACCCAAACAAGCCTATGCTCTGTCCAAAGACAGGCTTCTTGAAAACATGCAATGTTGGTTAAAAAAAAATGAATACTTTGAAAACATAAAAGATTTGGAAGCAAACTGACAACACAGTTCTTATTGTTTTAATATTAGAAATATGAAGGTACAAATTAAAAACCATTGCAATTCTGCAAACCCTTTACTATTAAAAACAGTTAAAAATATTAAAGCCTTCATAAATGGAACGCAAATTTGTTCAGAATACGGGTCCAACAAAAACTTGAAGAACAGAATCTATTAACTTGACAATACCAATCTTAGTTTATGCTATGAAAGTTAATTCTAATAAAGAATCCAAATATTAAAGTTTGATTTGCAGCAGGTAAGCAGAAATATCTCATACAGACCAAAAGTCTGAGATGTCACTCCCACTGAAATGTACACTTTAACCACGTGCATCTGGAATCTTTGGAAACTGGTATGTTCTAACATAGGCAAAGACTCAGCTTGTGAATCCATAAATAAGCAAAATATGACTCTCAATCTTATATTCCTTTATTCAGGAGAAAGAGATCTCCCTTGATTATAAAACAATACAATGAGCATGAAACTGCACATGTTAATGATTAACAGCTTTAATGATGAGGAAAGAAGACAAGATCCTTGTGCTAATTCAGTGGAGATATAAACCAATAAGCACCAGGCCAATTACTGTCAGAAATGCCAGTTAGCTGATTTTATGAAGTTCTTTAATTTATAAAAGACATGGGGATGGGCATATAGCTTAGCACCACAGTGCCTGCCTGGCAAGTGCATGGTCCTGAGTTTGATTCCTGGTACCAAAAAAAGAGAAATGTCTTTGCTCCAGTTAGCCATTGTTCTAGCTGGACTTAACTCCTATGACTCCCCATAGCTACAAATCTGCCTTAGTGTCTTTATTCTTGCCATGGGTTGCACTGGAGGTGGTAGACTGGAATTAACTTACTGGAATTCCAACAATTTAGACCAAGTTGGTGGGATGGTAAAGCAGCAGAGAACACTGGAATACAGCATTGTAAGGAAGACAAGCAAGACAGAAGTGGGTCCATTGGACCCAGGAAAATCTGCAGCATGAACCGAAGCCTACAGAGAGTGAGAGAGGAACTCCAACAAAGAAGAAGGAGGTAGCTGGCAGCACCTTCTTCCTGAGATGAGATTCACTACACGAGAGGAGCAGTTTGAACCTGTGGATGCACCATGATGGTGACAGTGATGGCTGGTGACCCTGAAGGCCTCTGCAGAGACACATGGCAGTGGAGGGGAGCAGCAGATGTGAAGGATGCACTGGCTGGTGCTGTTTGTCCTCGTATCCCACAACAGATCAACTAAGGGTCAAAGAAAGTACTGTGGTACAGTGCCAAAGAACCAGGGACTGGGCCAAACAAGCAACAACTTCTCATCTCCAACGGACTGAAGAGGTCAGATCTTCCAACAGACCCAAACCCAAAAGCCAGCTACACCTGGAAGATACCTCAGAAGCAGACATCACCTAGGGTTCCTAAATACTACCAATAAAAAAAACCCACCACAGACAACTGACAAGCATCATCCAAGAATTAAACTAAAAAAAGAAAATCAGAAAACACTTAAACAAAATGCAACCCCAGACATCCAGTTCTCCAAAGGCAAATCCATGGGACAATGAGGTGGGACAATCTGAAAGCCCCCCCAACCACCTGGCCTCTCTGAAGTGGTAATAACAAAGCAGTTGAATACAGCTCTGGAAAAAATGAAATAAGAAACAATAACTACAGACATGATGTCCAAAATAAAGACCACAGTTAATGACACTACAGTAGATACAGACAAAGAAATGGAATCCATAAAGCATATTTAAGCAGACACCCAGGGGAATAAAAATTCCACTGAAAGTATTCAAAGCAGATTAGGTCAGTGTGAGGACAGGGTCTCAGATATTGAAGACAGGCTTGCAGTTAGTGACGAGGAAAAGATTTCTCAAAACTAGCAAGGGACCATGAAAAATCAATCCAGCAGCTACTAGATGAGACAAAGAAGAATAATTTAAGATTAATTGGAGTCAACGAAAAAGCAGGAGATACCACAAATGAGATTAAAAAAAAAATGTTCACATATTATGGCAGAAAACTTTCCTGGTAGAGAAAAGAATTTGACATGCAGATAAATGAGGCATAGAGAGCCCCAATTAGCCATGATAAAAAACAATCTACAGCCAGGCATATCATAGTCAAGATTTCAGGAGTTCAACGCAAGAATAAAATCTTAAAAGCTGTTAGAGAAAAGAAACAAATCACCCATAAAGGAAAGCCCATCAGAACTATAGCTGTCTTCTCAAAACAAACACTCAGAGTGTGAAGTATTCCAAGTTCTAAAGGAAAACAACTTTCAACCCAGATTGATGTACACTGCAAAACTCTTTTCAAAACTGATGGAGAAATAAGATACTTCCATGACAAAAACATCTGAGGAAATTTATAACCACCAAGCCAGCACTCCAAAATGTTCTGAAGGATGTTCTACAAAGAGATAATAAAGATTATAGCTCTATGATCCCTAGCAGAAGGAATTCATTAGGCAAGGCAGACAATGGGGGGGGAGCCAACAACAGGAAAATAACATAAGGATAACTCAATGTATATCAGTTATAACTATCAACGTTAATGGTCTCAATTCACTAATCAAAAGATGCAGACTGGCAGAATGGATCAAGAAGCAAGATCCAACAATATGGTGCACACAACAAACACATTTAATGTAAAAAGAAATTCATAGACTCAAAGTCAAAGCATGGAAAACAGTATTTCATGAGACAGGAACCCAGAAAAAGCAGGGATAGCTATTGTATTAACAGACATTGTGAATTTTTTTATTGGTGCCAGGAATCAAATTCAAGACCTCACACTTGCCAGGCAGGCACTGCGCCGCTGAGCTGTATCCTCAGCTGACAAAGTGAATTTCAAGCCAAGTTTAATTGAGAGAGATAAAGAAGGTCACTATATCCTCATAAAGGGAACAATCCAAGAGGAAGACATAACAATCATAAATATACATGCAACAAATACCAGTGCACTCAACTATATAAAACAAATACTAACAAACATGAAAAATCAAATAAGCACTAATACTTGCATTTGGAGACCTCAATACCCCCCATCACAAAAGACAGATCAATTAGACAAAAAATCAATTATGAAATATTAGAACTGAAGCAAACTTTTGAACAAATATATTTAGTAGATTTAGACAGAATGTTCCATCCCATAACAGAATACACATTCTTCTCTTCCAGTTCCATGTGGAATGTTCTCCAAAACAGACCATATACTAGCTTGCAGAACATGTTTAAGTAAATGCAAACGAATCTAATTTATCCTGTGCATACTATCAGACCACAATGCACTGAAATTGGAAATCCATGGCAAAAGAAACCACAAGAACTTCATAAACACATGGAATTTAAATAGCACCCTCCCCCACCCCCCAAAAAACCAATGGATCACACATGAAATTAAAGAACTTAGATAGTTTTTACAGTTAGATGATAAAGATAATATAATGTACTGGTACTTATGGGACACAATGAAAGCAGTCTTAGGAGGAAAATTTATAGTAATAAATAGCCATATCAGGAAAACAGAGCAAGCACATAAAAACAACTTAATGTTAAACCTCAAATTTCTAGAAAAAGAAGAGCAGGCTAAGCCAAAAGCTCATACAATGGAGGAAATTATAAAGATCAGAGCAGAAATTAACACACTGGACACTAAAAAAACAATACAAAGAATCAGTGAACTGAAGACTTGGTTCTTTGAAAGATTAAATAAAATTGACAAACTCTTCAAAAAAAGGAAAAAAAAAGACTCAAATCCATGCAACTAGGAATGAAAGGAGGGAAATCACAAGGGACCCTACAGAAATCCAGAAAACCATCTATACCTACTTTGAATACTTGTATTCTAATAATATGGAAAATACAGAAGAAATGGACAGATTGCTAGGCACAAATGAATTACCAAAGCTGAATCAAGAAGATATAAAAATCCTAAATAAACCAGTATCAATCAATGAAATCAAAGATGTAATTAAAAACCTATCAATAAAGAAAAGCCCAGGCCCTGACAGATTCACTGCTGAATTCTACAAGAAATTTCAAGAAGATCTAACATCAGTACTTCTCAAACTCTTTAATGAAATTGAAAGGGAAACTACATTTCCAAATTCATTCCTGGAAGCAAGCATTACCCTGATACCAAAACTGGAGAAGGACCCAACTAAGAAAGAGAATTACAGACCAATTTCACTAATGAACATTGATGCAAAAATCCTCAGTAAGACACTGGCAAACAATGCAGCAAACTGTCAAAAAGATTACACACCATGATCAATTGGGACTCATCCCCGGGATGCAAGGATAGTTCAACTTACATAAATTAATAAAAGTAATAAACTATATTAAAAGAGCCAAGGAAAAAAATCATATAATCATTTCAACAGATGCAGAAAACGCTTTTGAAAAAGTCCAGCACCCATTCAGGAATTCCAGTAATTTTTCCATGGGATTATAAACAGAAATCTCACTGAACCTTGATAAGGTCCAGGAAGGGCTTTCTTTTCTTTTTCTTTTTTCGGAGACAGGGTCTTACTATGCAGTTCAAACTGGTCTTGAGCTCACTTTGTAGCCCAAGTTGGTTTTGAACTCACAACATTCTTCCTGCCTCAGCCTCCTGGGTGCTGGGATTATAGGCATATGCCACCACACCCGTCTAGGAAGGGTTTTCTATAAAATGGATAAAGAAAATGTGGTATTTATAGAAAATAGAGTACTACCCTGCCATAAAGAAGGAAGAACTTGAGCCATCTGTAGCAAAACAGATGTACTTTGAGACCGTAATGCCAAATGAAATAAATCAGACACTCAAGCTTAAATAACACATGGTTTCTCTTATACAAGAAATGCAAAATATAAAAAAAAGAGCAAAATAAATGATAGTAAGAAGCATGGGGATATATCTTTTACAAAAGGAAAGGGGACCAAATAATGGAGAGAGAGGGACAGAGGGAGGAGGAGGAAAGGGGGCTGAAAACTGTTAATGAAAAGCAGCGTCCTGTGCCTGCAGCAAACCCACATGACGACCCTAATCACCGTGTGCTCACACGGGCCAACACATTTTGTTTTAAAAAACTAAAATAAAAAAAAAGACGTTGAACCTTTAACTTCCAAATTTAGATGGGTTATGTACAGTTTCAATCTCTGCTTCATTTTCTATTACTTATTAAAGTGTGTACAATTGTAAATGATTCAGCTAAGGAAATGCTAATGTAGTGCAAACAGACAAAATGGAGAATATTTAACATACGTTAAATGTATTTGACATTTATGGGCTTTGACATCACCATGCATCTGCAGATAATAAAAAATGCTTCTACTTTATCCCATAAATCTTGCTTGAAGATTATGCACTCATACAACTTACCTCATACTGACAGTCTGATGATGTGTACATTTTTAATAATGCCACACGGCTGTCATTTTCTGGCTGAGCAATATGAAGTTTCACAGAAATTTCAGTAGAAGATGGAACCCTAGAGAGACAACCCAGGTATGAATTCACAAATATAAAACGCTGGTGAACAGGCCTGGCAAGGCAATGCTCAGCATGACTGCAGAGGAAGCCACACAACAGACCCCTTGGTAAGGAGGTACTTTCCGTTCACATCACAGGGGCCTGACACTCCCTCTCTAGGACTTGAGAGTTGGGCTAGAGTGGAAAGGTGTTCATGTTTCAAGCAAGTAAGGTCTGTGTTCTGGAAAACACAGTTAGAATACTACATGTCATCTTAACTTAGGGGCACAATGCTGCCGCACCAAGGGGCTCCACCCTCATCGTGACTCATCTGATGGGCTGGCATTTGATGGTGCTACTGGGAAGGGATGCAAACAGCAGGTGAGACTTGGAGAATGTAGCTAATCCCTGACCTTTTTCTCCAATTCTTTTCCTCTCCCTCTGTCTCCTGGCTGCTAAGAGCTGAGCAACTTTCCTCTGGCAGGCCCTTCCGCCATGACCCTGCCTTGGAGCCAGTGAAGCAGGGACTGAATCCTTTGAAACTGTGAGCTGAAACACATCCTTCCTCTTCTACACTGATTTTCTTGGGTGTTTGGTCACAGCAACAGAAAGGTGATTCACACGTAGCCTAGGCAGAATATCTATTTTATTAAACACCATCACACACACACGAAAATGTTTTTGGTCTTTTTGAGACAGGGTCTCCCTATGCAATTCAGGCTGGCCTGCAACTCACTCTGTAGCCCAGGATGGCCTTGAACTCACAGCAATCCTCTTGCCTCAGCCTCCCAAGTGCTGGGATTACAGGCATGTACCACCACGCCTGGCCCCATCAAAATTTAAATTAAGTTTTTCATATACTTACTGTGCAATAGTTAGCGAATCTTCATAAGACCAGGGGATATGAAGTTTATAGATACTTGTTATTTCTTCTGTGGAAACCAAGGAAAAGATGCATTAGTACCATGTTACCTAAAGTATACATGAGCCACTAGAGTATCTAACTATATCACTGCCTGCTGCATAAAACTTAGTAAGAGCTGTGGCACATGATAAGGAACCACGGAGCACTTCTAGCCATGATTTAGTTAGACTTACAAAACCTAGTAAAGCATATGGGTAGTACTAAGAAACTGGAAAAAAAATAAATCTGAACTACTACTCTATTAAGATAGGAAGACATATAATATTTTTAAGATGTGAATATTTAAACTGAAATGTGAGCATACTTAATATTTTTCAGAAAATACATTTACCTTTGGCTCCTGAGCACTTGCTTACCACGTTGAGTTTAAAAGCTTGGTATATCTAACAGAGTTTGAACACAAAAACAAAACAAAACAAGCTTATTTGCTTTTTCAACTAAACAATAATATAAAATCAAATCCTTCCTAGAGCAGTCAGGATAATTACCTGTCCAAAGTTTAGTAGTTCTATATCATAGTACAGGCCACTTGTATTCAATAGTACTTTCCTTGAAGATAGTCCTGTTGGATTGAAAGCACTGTGTTACTTAGAATATCAAGAGTTTTTAATGTATTTGCTTAAATAACATTAAAACAAAGCCATCAGTTCTGATATTAAAAGACAGTTTGTAGGTTTTTTACTTCTGGTGTGGAGGAGTCAACAACTCTTTAAAAATCTGATCTTCCTACAATCAAGGCTGCACAAAGCAGTATTTATAATGACTTTTAATTACAGCCATGTGCTTTTTTGTTTTGTTTTGTTTTTGGGTACCAGGAATCAAACTCAGGACCTTGTGCTTGCCAGGTAGGCTCTGTGCCGCTGAGCTATATTCCCTGCCCTTCAGCCATGTATTTTTAACAAGCCATGTGTCTTCTAATTTTAGAATGATATGCTTTCTTTCTACCTCTTTTATAAATATGCTATGTTTAATGATACATCTCATTCAGAGCTGTCACTTCTATAATGTTCTAAGTATTTTTGTACTCCAAAAAAAAAGTGTGTGTGTGTGATAAAAACTTTAAACAAAGAAGTTTTCTAGTTCAAGTAACGCAGAGTCTTTCTGTGAATGGTATGTATGTAAACCATATGCATTTTTTAATGTGAAGGATGAGGCATACCAGATAGACATAGAAACCTAAACAAAATAAATAACTAAAGCTAGAACTTAGGCAGAAGAATAAATGACAGTATTGGATCAAAGCCCAGTAAATAAATATTCATGAGTCCAAATTAACATTAAAATTGAATAGCCAGGTGTGGTGGTGCACATCTGTAACACCAGCACTCAGGAGGCTGAGGCAAGAAGATGGCCATGACTTTAAGGCCAGCCTGGGCTACATGGTGAGTTCAAGGGCATAGTGGGCTACACAGTGAGACCTTGTCTTAAAGAAAAAAAAAAAAAAGAATAAAAATATAAATTTGTATCTCAGGCAGAATTTCAATAATGTGGAATATAAGTAATATTTGCTAAAGACTAGAATAAGTGAATGCTAAAATTAATGTTATTTCAATGAAAAATACTATTTACATACTCTTAAAATACCTCCCCCAAGATATTTATTAATTATAAAAGAAAAGCAGTAACTTTCCAGTATAGAGGCAGGTGCCGCCTTAATCAAGAGATGAAGATTAGCACCATTAGTGATTACACACATCAGGAAACATCACGCGTGCTGATATGATCCACTTGAGAAATGCATATTGCCTATGTGCTTTTGTTCAAGACACAGTCCTGGGTGGGGTAGCTCAGTGGAGAGCACCTGCCTGGCAAGTGTGAGGCCCTGAGTTTGATTCCCAATACCAAAAAAAAGACAGGGTCTTGCTGTGTAGGGAAGGCTGGCCTTGAACTCACTATGTAGCCCAGGGTACCTCAAACTCCTGGTGATCCTCTTGTGCCAGCCTCCCAAGTGCTGGTATTACAGGCGTGGACCATCACACCTGGCTGCCTCAGTAGTATTCTAACTCTGATCTAATCATAAGAAAACAGACAAAGCCAAACTGAGGCATGTTCTACAAAATAACTAACCATAATTGTGTCAAAGGTTTCAAAGTTATAAAGACAAGGAAAGACTGAGGAACTGTACATTACAGGAGACAAAGGAAACATGACAGACAACTCATGCATTGTGGGAACCTGGGGAGGGAAGAGGTCAGTGGAAAAACTGATGGAAACCAAACCAGACCTGCAGTTTAGTCAACAGCGTAACACCAACGCGAAGGTCTTAGTTCTAAATTTGTATATGTTTATGTAAGAGGTCAACAACAGGAAATGTGGGTTTTAGAACATTTTAATATTTAAATAATATTTTAATTAAAGTTTCCTAGTAAAGGTAGCAATTTCTTTTTTCTTTTGAGACAGGGTTTCGCTATATAGTGCAGGTTGGCCTTGAATTCACTTATGTACCCCAGGCTGGCCTCAAACTCATGGTGATCCTCTTGCCTCAGCCTCTTGAGTACTGGGGTTACAGGCATGTGGCACGATGCCTGGCTAAGGTAGCAATTTCTAACCTGTAATAAAAACTTCATGGAAAGGCTGGGCGATGCCTTGCATGCACGAGATCTTGGTGCATATCCCCAGAACCATGAAAAAGAAAAACAAAACAACTTCCTGAAAAGTGCCAGCATTAAGTATAAATTTCATAGGGCACACACAGACACACACACACACACACCGATCGATTCCCTTCTAATGTATGTGTCTATGGAACATGTTCTTTTAAAATTAACTTCTGAGATGATGATGCTGGCCCAGTATTTCCTGAGTCTCAAGCCCCTAACGCACAACACACGGTCCCCAAGAACTACACTCACAGTGTTGTGGGTGCAGTTTTGCAAGGCTCTGCTTTATTGCAACTCACTGGTAAAGCGAAGCAGCACACCCTTCCCAGAGCAAGCTAGCAAAACCCCAATGCAAAACAAGAGCAGAAAAGGCTGGGGACACAGCTTGGTGTACAGTGCTTCTGGGTTCCATTCCCAGCACTGGAAGAAAAACTTCCCAAAGACATAGTACTTACCAAAGGAGAAAAGATGAGTTACAGGAAGCTGTATTGATCTGGTCTCTTTCTTAAAGAACTCACAATCTACAACAAACTGAAATACAAAACACTGACTTATTAGAAAAATAGAATCAAATTTATAGTAAAATATCTTGATATTGAGTAGAAAATAAAAGTCTATAAGCTTAGGTTTGGAAAATATTATCACTGATCACACTGTAACTACTCTAGTGGCTGAACTCCTTAAGGAGAAATTCTATGCTGAGGAAATTTAATACATAAGTTTAACTTAAATAAGTTATAATAACAGATTCACAGCAAGTTTTCTGATGATTTTAGGTATTTGTAGAAGGACATTAAATGATGGATCAAAGACTGATGATTTAAGATTACTTAGAATTTAGATATTATAGGTCTAAATATTTTCACAGTCAAAAGACACACTGTTCTTAGTTATCTCTGCTAGAGGAACTGTTTCTGGCGAACATGCAAGCTCAACCATTTTCACAATGCAATCAGCAAGACTGTTCAACAGGTGCTGAGGGACAGACAGCCTAATGCCCAACGGGAGACAAGAGTAGTTCGTGGTCTACAGAAAGTGGAAATCCAGGCCGATGCGAGGCCTTTCTGGTAACTAAATCTTGGATGTCTGAAGCAGCATTATTCTCTTTGCCTCTTGGGTGGATTTTACACTGCTTTTCCAAGTAAAACAGATGAGGGAAATGGTTCTAAGATTGAAGTACACATGGTGGTGGTAGCGGGGCTTGTTAAGGGCTCTTTTTTAATTTCTCTTTCTTACAAGGCAGAGAACACAGACATTTTCACTAAAAAAGCAGTTGTTGAAAAATCTTGAGAAATCATTTATTGAACAGGATTTTTTACTATACTGTATTTTTCCAAAGAACTTTTGAATGGTTCATTACCTGAGACAAGGGTCCGTTTTTAAAAGCATCTTCAAACACTCTGTATAGGTGTTTAAAATAGAATTTTCACTGTTGCTTTAAAAAGTGTGGCTGTGCCTTTAGTTTTGCATAACAGACCAAATCCTTACCCAAGAAAGAGAAATCAAAGGTCTGCCTGTAAAACATCCAACGTAAGTACCTTTCTAATGGGTTTATTTTTTTTTTGTCATGAAGAAAATGCAGATACTCCCACATTTGGATTTCGGAAACCAGTAAGCAAAGTGTCAGCCGATGCAAACTCTTCTCACTCTGTGTCTCATCGGTGCAGGCCTCTGCTGATAGCCAGGACACAGTCCGGCAGGCAGCAGGAGAAATGCAAGTTACCATCCTGGAAGCAGAGGGTGGTAACATGGACACAACAGCACTGCTTTCCAAAGAGCACCAGGGCACATTACATATTTATCAGGCTGTAAAGCAGGTCTATTTGCAGAAAGGCTCATTACATCTGTGGAATAACCACAGAAAGCCTTTCAAGCTTGGGAAAGATTACTTCATTAAAAACCAACTTACTTTACAGAAAGACCCTTAAAAGGAGCTTTTAGCATTGAAGATGCAGGATTACCTCTCACCTAAGCAATCCTTACCCAAGCTAAGTAAAACAAAGCAATGAATCTGTTAAAGTTATTTGTGAGACTCAATCTCTGAGGTGCTTCCAATTATAGCCTTCTTCTCCCTATTTCAATTTCCCTAATCATTTTGCCTATAAATCGTATCAATTTTCTCATTTAAAAAATTTATGTATTAGTCATTAAAGAAGGAGGATGCAACATAGAATAAAACTTTTCTGGTTGTTAGGCTCAAAGAGCTCACAGCACAGAGACAGAGATTGTAACTCAGGGTGAGACATCCCTCAAAAAAGTCAGAACCAGTAGAATGGGATTAAGGAGGTTTATGGAGTAGCTGGGGAAAGGCAGAGAGACTGGGGCAGGATCTTGAAGAACAAGTCTGCTGGGTTAAAGGGGGAGAACTACAGGGGTCCTTTAAAGTCTGTCTTCTCCCCAACCCCAAGGCTCTTAAAAGTCACAATCAGATCATCTTATTTGCACTACTGCTTCCTACCGAGAGCCCTCACAACCCCTTCTGAGGCATCTAGTCTTTCTATTTCTGATCCATTTATACCATAAATAGCTTAATCTTCCCAGGTAAGTCATCTCAGATCCCATTACTTACAGCTTTCTAGTGACTTTTGAATTCTATGAAGCCCTGCATCTTCCAAGAAGGCCTCCACAATATGGCCAAGGACTTCTTTTCCCCACTATCATTCTGGCCCTAGTAGCCAACCTTTGTTATGTACTTATTCATTGTTTTCCAAGTATACAACACGCTTTCATATCAATTTCTCTCACTGTTCCTTGTCTGAAAGTGCAGTCCAGTACACAGTATCTAAAATGTGGCTAAAATAAATAAGGAACTGATTTCTTTTGTTTGTCTTTCTCAGGGTTTCACTGTATAGTTCAGACTGGCCTTGAACTCACTATGTGGCCCAGGTTGACCTCAAACTCATGGTGATCTTCCTGCCTCAGCCTTCCAAATGCTAGGACTACACATGCACCACCCTACATGGCAGGAACTAAATTTTAAACTGTACTTAATTTTGATTATTTATATTTAAGCAGTCACATATCAGTAGTTTTAATTTTGACAGCACAATTCTAGAATGCTCATCCTATCTACAAAAGTCCTAACTATTCTTTAAGGACATTTTAAATGTCACTTTGCTACAAAGCCACTCACTTCCCTTTATGCTGTTTATTTACTTCTACATTCTTTCTTGTATGATATTTACTGGGATATTCTTTCATTCTTATCTTTCTCCTACCAAAAAGGGTGACCAAGTAGTCCTGTGTGTAAAGGGGAGCCTAGTAAGAAACAGACTGTGAGAGATGGAGCAGCAGGGACAGGCTCTCGGGTGGAGCAGGGGCCTCGGATTCACTCTGCCTGGTTCAGGCTGGAGGGTCGTCTCGATGACAGGCGGTCGCAGGTGCCTCGCCAACACCAGGCACTGGTTCGTTTGGTTTTTGTTTTTTTGTACTGGGAATCAAACTCAGGACCTTGCAAGTGCCAGGCAGGAACTTGTGCCACCGAGCTATCCCCAGGCACTGCTATTGATAAACCCTATGTGTGAGATCATCAGGAAGTAAACTTTTTGAAACTTCAGCAAGAGCAAGTGTCTCCCGGAAACATTCTGAGGATAGCCCGAGGCCGTTTGTTACCTTACTCCCGTGAACAGATGGAACATAAACCACAAGATGAGACAAAGATGGGTAGTCTTGCAGCCTTAATGTCAGAGACTGAAAAAAAAAGGATAAAGAAAAGAAGCTACTTTTATGTTTAGGGTAGATGGAGACTGAGGCTTGTTAAAAGAAAGGTAAATTACAAGCCCTTAATTCTCAATTTGTTACCTTAAAAAAACATTTCAGAGAGCACACAGCACACAAAACTGCGTTTCTCAGCACCAAAAAATTTTTAATTTGTTTACTTCATAAAATGCCCATATTTACATTTGTAGATAAATAATCTTACAGGAAATAAAATTCCTAAGAATTATACCAAACATGGACCTCCCAAATAGTCCGTGAAAGAAATGCCATCTAGCACAGCACTGAACTGCGGTGATTTCCCGCTTGGCACCTTTGGTTTGTCATTGGGTTCTGTGGCACAGACAGCATCCCAGTGCCATCTCCAGCTTACTCTGCGGTGTGACAGCATATCCACAGCTGGCCAATGTTAATTCAAAAATCTTCTCCCCCAGCACTGGGCACCAAACCCACGCCCTCGCACACACTGGGGCAGGGGCTTTACCAACAAGTACACCCCACTATTACATACTAACTTTACTATGTTAAAGAAAACATGCAGGCCTCCCCGTGAGCCAGGTTCTGCCACAGGGATTGGAAACAGACTCAGTAAGAAGACAAACCACAACTTCCATTGAGCCAGGGCCCACCATGGGGATCAGGAGGAGACTCAGCAAGAAGATGAACCAGGGCACCTCCCAGCTGGTACACAGCCTGGGAAACTGGAAGAGCACCCTCCAACCCCTGAAAGCACCTGGTTGATTCAGAGGACTCAGGGTGAGATGATAGCACCCAAGGTGAAAGGAACAGCTTGATGCTTGCATTGTTTGATTGACTTTGTAGGCTGGGGCTGGTAGTCTGGGCATCTATTTGGAGGATCACAGTGTGTACTGTGGCAACTGTGGGGGATTTCCTTCTGTCTTGTTTTAGAAATCCAATGTTTTGTTCTGTTTTACTGTTTTGTTTTATACCTGTTTCTGGTAACCTGAGCAACTATTTTGATGATAACAATGTGCAGTATAATAACCACTGTTAAATTCCTATCATCATCTAGGTTTGGAGGCAGGAGAATTGTTGTGAGCTCAAGGCCAGCCTGGGCTACCAAGTGAGCTCAAGGCCAGCCTGAGCTGCACAGTGAGACCATGAATCAAAAAAAAAAAAAAAAAAAAAAAAAAATTTCCTATCATCTTGTACTGGAAGCATATATAGCTATTGTCTTGTTACTGTTTTGCTTTTGTTGTTTTTTTTTTAGGTTTGCTTCTTGATTTTTCTGGTTTTTTTTCTCCTTAAAATAAAATTTAAAAAAGTAAACATGCAAAATGTAGGTCAACAATCTCAAGTGTATGAAATTCCCAAGAGCATGTTCTAAAATGTCTATGGGCTCAAGTATTTTTTTCACTTGACTATTAAGGTTCTAAATCTACATTTATTTACCTTAATTGTGGGCAGCAGTTCAGCTTTCCATGACAGATCAACTCCTTGTTGGCTTTAAAATAAATACAAAATAATGTAATTAAAGAACAAATATACTGAAGTATGTACATTACAAATAAGCTTCAGAGGAAGAAGCGAACATCTAAGACCTGGTAGAGAGTTACAACAAATGAACCGCAGTCTAGTCTGAAGTCTAATCCAGTACCCTCCATCCACATAGTTCCTTTGGCAACAAAAATAAAAATGGTTTTTCCTAACTGCAAGCTACTCTCAATGTTTATAAAAATTACCAGTATATTCATTTTTCTCACTTTTCATGTAAAAATAAACACTATAACAATGTTATAACAAGTGAGTGTAAGAATATGATTTCTGATATTGTGAGAGAACAGAAGGAACTCAGGCTGAAAGACTCACCACATAGAAGTGCTGTTGATGCAGCCAAAAATCCAACTGTTTGTATCCTGTTGATTAACATGTAAAACAAACACACTAAGTACTGTAGCAAATATGACAGAAAACACATTGAATATTGTATAAAACATCGTTCTAAAATCTTCAGTGCCTTCCTGTTACAGGATGAGTAGGAGCAAGGGAAACAGAAAGCAGTATGTGTAATTTGAGAAGCACATGCCAGATGCTCTCCAAAGTCACACAGTCAAGGACAAGGAACCAAGGCCAAGGTCAACTTGACCCACCTAGAGCAGTGGAAGGGGACAGTGACCTGATAGGCGTCTACTATGGCATATCACCCAATAAGCATTCCCACTGAACCACAACTTGCAAAGACTTTGGTAATGCCCACTTTTAATGAGACAGCTATGCAGTAAAGCTATAAAAACTAGAGATGTAATTTCACATCAACAAAAATCCAGAGCAGAGCAATTAAAAATAACTAAATTTAATTAAAAAATAAGCTGAGCCTAGCTTTTTACTTTACCATGTGAGTCTCCATCTGATTACCAGTAGATAACCTCTGTGCATTCAGAGGGAAGCTAGTTAATCCCTTATCAGTGCAGGGTGGGATGCTGCAGAGAGGACTGGGATACTTTAACCCATCTGTATTCAGTTTTAGGGGTTTAAAAGCAGTGTGACCCAAGATCTTCATTCCAAATATTAAGGGAACAGGAGTAGTGTTCCAGGAGCTGATGCAGTGACCTGACTGCTGAAGTTCTTGCACAGCGTAGGAGGATGAGAAGCACTATCAGAGAGGTATGTAACTTGTCCTTAGTGTTACAGATAGGACAATGAAGAAAGGAATCTGTCCAGTCAACTAATGTCTATGAAGTCCAGCCCAGGGCCAAGGAATTATGTTAAGCCCTTAGGGAAAATGATAAGTCAGGCAGACATGGTCTCTACCCTCATGGACACTAAATAAAATTTTAAGATTTTTTTTTAACAATAAGAAAAGAAAGCTGGCAGCAAACAATGGGGTATTTGTTTTCCAAACAATACAAGCAAAATACTGTGTGACCCCTGTATCCTTATCTATCCTGCTGCCATCAATGATGTGATATTATAAAGCAACACAACAGAACAGGCGAGGATCATGAGCAGTCTCTAAAGACTCAACCCATTTTTCTGAGTTTCTGCAGCTACTAATAAAGCCCATTCTAAGAGATAGCCCTCTTTATAACAACTGTCAGTATTCCACAAGTTTACTTCAGGGTATCAGAAATCCTTACTTGTCCATTAGTGAGCTGAATATATAATATACTATTCAAAACAATTGTAACACACAAAAGAACCATTTAAATTATCTAGAAAACATTCAACTCAATACCTGCACTGAAACTCTTAGAAGTACTCAAGAAATTACTAATTCCTAAAGCAGATAGAAAAGAAAATGCTGGTGACAAATGTTATTACTTCTCAAGAAGTTCTGACTATAGTAAAAATAACATTTTCAACAGCTGCCAAAATAATTACATAAAAGACTGCCTGGGGACTTTATAATGGGCAGATCACAATGACATCCCTGAGCCATTGATAAGCTATTATGCAGTGGAAATGCAAAGGCTGGATATTATGTACCTCCTGACGTGATACAGTAGGAGACATACAGCTCTGCTCATGATACATTCTTACTACAAAAAATTAGCTTGAATCTAATCTGGAGTCTAGATCTAACTGCTACTTCACAGAAAACAATAGGTGATATCAATTATATGACAACCCCAAAATGCAATGAGATAAATTCAAGTTGTAGCAAACTCTGGGAGATACAATCCTCTTTCCTGAACAAATGGCATGGAGAGAAAAGGGACAGGGTCAGTTACAAAAGAGATTTTAGATTCACAAACTAAGGACAATACATATACTTTGAATCTTCACTCAAATAACTTAAACTTGAAATTTAAGTGAGCTAGCCAGGAGTGGTGGTGCACATCTGTAATCCCAGCACTCAGGAGGTTGAGGCAGGAGGATCATTGCGAGTTCAAGACCAGTCTGGACTACAAAGTGAGCGCAAGGCCAGCCTGAACTACATAGTGAGACCCTGTCTTAGGTAGGTGGGGGGAGAAATTTAAGTGAGCTGAGGAAAACTGAACATAGGCTGGATAACAGAAGAAAGCAACTAATATTAATTTGGCTGGATGAAATACTGGTATTGTATGTAATATGTAAAATCCTTATTTGATAGAAAAACACTGAAATACTTATGAATGAAATAAAATGACTGAAATTTAAAAATGCTTCAGTTAAAAAATGTGGAAAGGAGTACTATAAGAACGACCGGATGGAGATAAGCAGAGCTTACTGAGACTTATTATTTAAAATATCAATAGAATTTTAGAATTAAAGGAGTTTTGAGCTCAATTCTTTCATCCTGGACACAGTGAAAACAAGGCAGAACGATAGGACAAAAGCCTAAACTAAAGCCAAAGATGCAAGGTAGTAAAACATCATCAGTTCTATACTTTAACCAAAATAGTGTTCCAAACAAGTCCTTTCCAACCAATTAGATTTAATGGTAACAGTTCAATATCTAAATGTACCAGATTATTACTTGAATCTAAAAAAATGAAAAATAACCTTTCAAATTTACATAAAATATACCAATTATCTTACCAGCATGGTGCTCTGACAATAGGCATGAGTATAGATTTTTCTATGATTTGCAAGAGGAAACGTAAAATATATCTTATCTGATTCCTATAAAAAGAAAAAAAAACACTCAGTATAGCTATAATGAGAATGGGCAATTTCACCATCAAAAATACAGATAAAGCAAATGAATAATTATCATTCATGGTGTTGTCAAGAACCGACATTCTAGTAGTAAGAGCAAGAAGACGAGAAGCTAAGACAGAATATAAAGTCTATAGTTCTGAATTTTGCCTACAAGTATCAGCATGAATGGTTTTTTCCTTGTGATTTCTGGCCCTTCAGTTGTGATAAAATGCATAGAAATGCCAACCTAGTAACCATAGCACTGGTAGTGCCAGATCATGATCCTGAGATCCATTTCCCAAAATAAAGAAATAGCTGGTAGTCCCAGCACCAACTATTTGGGAGACTGAGGCAGGAGGATCACTGTGAGTTCAAGGCCAGCCTGAACCACAAAGCAATATCCTGTTACAACAAACAAACAAACAAACAAACAAGAAAATAGCTGGTTCAGGCTGCAGGACAGAGCTATATAAAATGAGCTGAACACTAGACAGTGGGGAAACTATTAAAGAACTGTACCAGAAAGAGTAAGAAGCCAGTTAAAATGGCTTCTATTGGTCAAGTGGAAAACAACCTCAGTTTCAGGGGAATGAAACACAAATATATTTAAACCCATGAATTCACAATCACACTGAGGAGGGGGATGTCTAATGGTCACTGATGGAAGATGCCAACGGACCAGCTCACTACACTGAAAACCAGTAGAGAAAAGGCAAGAACCAAAGATTTACAGTTGTCACCTTTTTCCTTTAAGATTTTTTCTACTTTTGAGAAACTTAGTAGATGTGGTGAAGCTTTTCTACATAGTAGCATAGGGAATAAATCAAGTATCCTCCCAAATGATTTATTAACTCCAGGGTTCCCATCAGCATCTGTCAATATCACAACAAGGGTCTAGCAAAAGTAAAATAAAACACAAACCTGAATCTTATCAAGCATCTAGATCCAACCTGCTAAAACAGTAAAAGTTGATAAAGGAGAAGCTGAATGACCACAGTAATTCATTCAGCAAAATCAAGACTGTGTGAAACTATCACACAGGCAGACGACCTACTCTTGTCAACAAATAAGTGTCAAGGAAAAATAAGACAGGAGAAAGTAGCAAAGATCAAAGAGGACTAAGAGACATAACCAGTGATCACGTGTAGGCCTTGTTTAGATCTCGACTTAAATATATAAGCTGCAAAACAAAGGGGAAAATTTACAATGCAACGGGAAAACTGACTGGGTATTTAGGAACTATTAAGTATTGGGAAAACGTATATGGTTATCCCTTTATGAAGAGCCTTTATCTTTTACACATAAGTATAAAAATATTTCTGAAAAAGAATCCTTTGGAGGAATACTTACATTGTAAGCCACATAGGTCCATCTGGACACTTTTACTGGAACCCACATAGATGTCCCTTGAAGCGAAGGAAATTAATTTACTTGCCTTTTTAATATTAAATCATTTCTTTTTTGAATCCTAGTGAAATACTTTTTGATCCAAATGGAGAAGTGGTTTCTGAACACTAACTACTTTCAGAGAAATCCAGGAACACGTCTTTTCTAGGCTTGCCAGCACCTGGCACTGACAACACACACAGAAGTGCTACATTTGCAGGGCATCTTTAAAGAATCATCGATAGGTAGAAGTAAGCATTTCATTTCCCAAACACAGCATTTCACTAAGCAAAGTGTAACCAGTATTATATTTACCAGCAAGAGATATGCTGGTAATCCAAAGACTCAAGAATGAATAACTTGAGAAACTAAAAGGTGTCAAAACCACTATGGCTACTATTTTATGTACCTGCCAGGAGACCGGGTGTTTAACTCTATAAATATTTATGGGACCAGGGAGCAATTTAGTGGTAGAGTGCTTGCCTAGCATGTGCAAACCCTGATTTCAGTCCCCAGCACTGCAAACAAACAAATACACCTTATTGGTTATGTTATGTTCAGCACAAAATTTTTGTGAGCATCCTACAACTTGCTTTTCTACTTTTTCAATTCCAAACCAAGAGTCTCACCAGCACCAACATAGGGAAATTAATATAATGTCAGGGTCATAATACTTATGGTATCATAGTTTCAAATACTTTTGTCTGCTAATCACAAATTTAAAAATAATAACGAAAAGCTCCACTTAAACATGTCATTATCACCAACCTGTTAAGTCAGAAATTATTGCTGGGTTTTCCTCAAACTGTTTTGCTGGATGTCTTATGAAGTGATGATTCAAAACTGACAATTTCTTCTTGGGGTTTTGAGTTATCTATAAATAACATTGATATACTCTGTATCATTTCATAACAGGATGATTCAATGAATCTCTTTCAAGTCATGTCAGTAGGCAATATCTATTTCTATAAACCAGGCACTGTGCAAAGCTCTTAACCTGTTAATTTATTAATCACTGCAGACTTCAACAAGACCTTTTTATCTGTATTTTAAAGATGAAAATAAAACATAGGAAAATCAACAAATTTATCTAAAAATCACCCAACTATTAAGAATCCAGATAGGATTCATACCCAGGCATTACACTTCCATAGTCCATGTTTTCATCATTATGCATCAATACCTCTCAAGTAAGTTAACAGAACACTGTAAGGATGCAGAGAATCAGAAAAGAACTCATCTAATGATTCCAGTACAGTAGCTTTCATACTCAGAGCAGCATCAGTCCCAATCAATCACCTGTTGCTAAGGAAAAATACAAATTGCCAACTGTCCTTTACTGAAAATCACCCCTTTCATGACATACTAGTATTAGAGTTTTTTTCTCATCTCATAAATTACTGGAAAAACATGGTTTATTAAATTTAGTTTCAAGTACAATTTTAAAAGGATATACCTATGTGTTTAAATACTTCTATTCTTCACTGATTGCAATGTTTTTCTTTAGTCTACCATATGTAAGTTTGTATACAACCTGGGCTTGCTATTTTAATTGATTCTCTGATTATAGTATACCCAATTCATTCTGTCAGACTTAAAACGTTTGTTAAATTGCACATTAAAATGTTAGTACCCAAGAAGCATCTGTGTTAGATGACAATTCACAGTGTTAATTCTATGAAGTATAGTTCAGTAAATATAGTAACTTAAGGTGTAATCTGGCTTACAGTTTGGCACAACACACAGAAAGGATGTTCACAAGAACCCTAATAGTATTCAGCTTTCTGATGAATAAAAGAAAAAATGCAGACACCTCTTTCTGCCTCTCAAGAGAGTATATGACAGGAGAGAGGTTCTAGGATGGAAGGAAGAGGAAAACCTGATACAGAACTACTCAGAGAGGCCACCCACACTGGTCTCCTCAAGAACTGGAGTCTTCTGGAAAGAAAGCTCCAAAAATATCCGGGCTGTCATACTTTGCCATAATGAAAAAAGTTAACTAAAAAACTTTTAGTCAAAGGAAAGAGCCATAGCTCTCAAAACATATTTCCAGGGAATGTTGACATATTATAAGATAATCTAATGCACAGGCTGTTCAGTAGGAATAACAGAAATGCTTCCAACTCACAGGACAGAATAAACCTGTCTGAATTGTATGGAAATCTTTGGGGTCTTCCCTGTTTATCTGCTAGAAGACAGGACAGGGATGAAGGGGTAATGCAGGGCTCTGTAGAGGACGCTGTGATCTCCACAGCACTGCTAACAGAACCCCGGGGACAGCACACTGCACAGAGCTTAAGGTGTGAAATCTCATGGCAGAAAAGGTTAGACTTGTACAAGTGCACAATTTAAGTGTTGATGAGCGTGGGCTATTCGATAAATGCATATATTTTGATCTCAGAAAGGTAATGACACTTCTAAAAACATGGTCAAAAATATCTAGTAAAACAGATCATGTTTACAATACTAGGAAAAGATAATAAAAAATAGCTTCAAATAGTACTTCTTTTAAGTGAAAAAAGTTGGATATATATCAAACTTTTAAACAGTGAAGAGACAACTGAGGAAAATTTAAAACTTTCATTACATTTTATGAGTTATTAACATCAACCAAAGTGTTATAAGAATATATATTTTCATCCTGGAACTAATTAAAATCGATGGTACAGGCTTCTATTTTCATCAAAGCAAAAGCATGCATGAAATCTACTACTGCTATAAAGAAAGCTTTCATGGTGACACAATAGTTTTTAGTTCAAAAGCACATACTTGTTTAGTATCAGCATCAATAAGATCGAAGAGTGCTCGGACTGTAGTCAGCTGCAACTGCCTACACCTAAGGAGTAAAGCAAGTGGTACTCAGGGAACCTTCTTAGGACATGCAAGTTTCTATATTTAATGAAATATGTGAGTTTCTTTTATGTTATACACAGAAATTATTTAAATGAGAAGTCATCCTCACGAAGCATGTGTCTTAAGGTCAAAACCTATGGAAGTAAAGGCAATAACCCGTCCTGGATGTGTCCCAGTGTCATGCAGACCTTCCGTGTCCCCGAATCTCCTCTCCCACCAGCTCCTAGCCACACACCATGCCTGTCCGCCTTCCCAGGTGTGCACCGTAGACTCCCGTGGGCTCTGCGGCCTGCAGAGCTACAGGAAGGACACAAGAGAATTTAGGCCGAAACATGCAGAGATGGACGCCAGGTCTGCCTTTTAAAAAAATTCCTATTATTCTAATAGTACTATTATTCTAATAGTAAGTACCATTTGGAAGTAAGTAACGATCACATTCCTCACGGGGACCTGTACCTGTCCACGATGTGCCCTGCTCCTCTTCCTTTCTTGTTCCCCTCCTCTCCCTTCAACCCTGCTTCCCCTCCTTACAGAAGCTTTGTTACCACTGTACCCTTTTCTCATTCTTTCCCCTTCCCACCTCCCCTCCACCCTCCCTAGCTCTCCTTTCCTTTTGAACAATTTCACAATTTCTATTGTACATTTTGGTTTTTATGTGTACTTTCAGTTTCTCACAACAGAGAGACAATGGATATGTATACAAGAGTATGGTCTTTGTTTCTTTTTCTTTTTGGTTTTGTTGGTATTGGGAATTAAACTCATGGCCTCAAGCTTGTGGGGCAGGCACTGCACTGCTGAGCTATATCCTCACCCCCAAGAGTATGGTTTTACAACCAATCAGCTTCAAATGTCTCCAGTTTATCCTTGTGGCTGAGTAGTACTCTGCTACCTTCTTTATCCATGCATGGGTTGATGGACATTTGGGCTGTTTCCAAGATTTAGTTATTACAAATGATGCTGCTGCTATAAACATGGGTGCGTATATATCACATATGTTGCTTTTAATTCTTTTGGGAAGATACCCAAAAGGAGAATAGATGGCTCAAATGGGATTTCTACTCCTAGTTTTCAGAGGAATCTCCACACTGATTTCCAGAGTGGTTGTACCAGTCTACATTCCCACCAACAGTGGAGAAGGGTTCCTTTTTCCCTACAACCCAGCCAGCATTTGTTATTGGTTTATTTCTTGATGACAGCCATTCCTTCTGCGGTGAGATGGAATCTCAGTGTCCTTTTAATTTGCATCCCTCAAATGACCAGTGATGTTGAACATTTTTTTCCATATATTTATTTGCTGTTTTTACTTTTTCATCTGAGAAGCACATGGGTCTTTCAATTCAGAGGTTTTTTTTTTCAGTTCTTTATATGTTTTAGATACTAGCATTTTGTCTAAGGAACAGTTCTGCCTTTTTTGAACCATATTTAACCTCTTACTTTAAAAAATTTGTACTCAAAGTAAATTCGACTCCTGGATGGTGGTGTACTTCTCCCTAGGACAATCGCTGCTGTATTAGCTAACTCTGAGTGTGGTGCCTGGCTGGGGGCTCAGATAGTCCCATCCAGGTACATTTGGTTCTGCTAACTAGGGTGAACTCTAAGCTGACAGCTGAAGCTAGCTTCATTTGAAACAGATGTTACTGATTCTTTGCCAGATGGCACAGACTGTCAAAAAAATGTTTTTAAAGAACCAAGCTTAGAGGGCTAAGCCCCTAAATAAGTCTTTCCCACACAGATTTACTTATTCATGAACAAAGTACTAAGAAAGTTAACAAACCAACCAAATGCACTGATGAGAAAATAGGGATATGAGAAATCCCCAGGAGATGCTACATGAACTTACCACACAATGGAGAGGTGGTCTGTTGAGACCCACGTCTTAGGCACTGCTGAGCTCTACAAGGAAAGAACAAAAAAGTCAAACTTAATGAAAGCATATTTGTTATTCTCTGAAAGGTTTGAAATTCTTTTAAGCTAACACTTAGAAACAGATAATACTGCTGTCACTATGCTATTCTTGTAGATATTTTAAAATGATATGCTCTTTTAAAAGGTAATCCAGATTTTAAGGTATTCCTTGTTAAAATAACATAACTCTCTAAAATACATTACTGGTCAGCCAACCTTAAACTACCCTTTAAAAATTACTAGAACACCTAGGGATTCCATACTGGAGTTTCAAATTCAATGCCTAACTTCTTGTATTGCTAACCTCATTGAGATGGACGTTCCTGGTTCTTTATGAGATGATTTCAGTGACTGTATAGGAAAAGCTAGTCAAACCGAGTCAAGAATCAAGGTCAGAGTGCTAAGACCTAACTTCATAAATCTCCGATAGATGTATTTATAAATAAAGAACTACAGGAGCTAACAAAGTGCTGAAAAAGCTAATGTCTAACTCTGAATTATTCTAGCACATGGGCAAGTTTAAGATTCTTTAATAAATCATAGTTTAGGCAATCAATTGAATACTTCAGTAATTTTGGTTTTGACTAAACTACTCTGATAGAATCTACATTCTGACTTCTGAAAGTTTCTGGCAACTAAACACTTTAAATATTTTTTAAAGTTAAAATTTATCTGGTCACAATCCCAGAACTATCCAATCAGGTTCTCATTATTAAGGTACAGGTTTTGCTTATTTTGCAAAATTTCTCTAGATGGTGAGGCTGTAATAAGGTCAAAAGCCTAAAAATGTGGGACTAGCAGAAAGAAGGGTCCTCAGCGGAAGAGGCCGAGGCCCTCTCCACCAAGTCACAGCCCCGTGGTGACTACACTGCACACGGGAAAGGGGTCGGCAAGTGCTGGAATCCCACTGCTCCCAGCAGCTCCTACACCGAGGACTCAGTCCTCTCGGGACTGTTAAAACAAGATGAAAACAGAAGACTGCGAACACAGATGCAGAAACCTTTAGAGGCAGGAAATACCTCTTTAATAAATGAAGCACATATAGCTAAAACAAAGTAGGTGTATGTGACTTTTAAGGGTTCATTTTCATGCTTGTACTCCGTAAATAATGAGCTTAGGGTTGCATGTCGGGAAGAGGAATGGTACACTTATTGAATTTATAAGCACTGACATATTTGGGAATTTTTCTTGACAGATAACTGAAAAATTAGGCAAGGAGAACTCACTGGAGTTCTAGATGATTAAGAGACAGCACTGACCACTACCAAGAATGTAAAACTGATATCCTTTTCAGAGTTGAAATAGGCAAGGCAACTGGCATGGTAGTGTATGCCTGTAATCCCAGCTCTTGGGAGGCTGAGGCAGGATGATCAATGTGAGTTTGAGGCCAGCCTGGGCTACATAGTGAGTTTAAAGCCAGCCTGAATTATATAGCCAAAGGAAAAAAACAAAACAAAACAAAACAAAAAAGAAGAGAAATAAGACAGGCAACACGAGTAAAAAGGTAGCTTTCATGATGGTGTGATGAAAGCTGGTAACGCTTCGGCAGCCATGGCGTTTGCTTGCACGGCGGGATGACTCTCGCTCATGGCCCCTCCTGCTGCCTTACTGTGCTGAATGCTGTGCCCTGGGTGGGAGTCGGTTCTAGCACTGTAGCCTCCCTACTAGTATGGACGTGTTCTCCATCCCGAATGACTCTTCCTAGTCCCGATGTGTAACTGTCACCGAATTATTCTTGCTTGTGAAAGTATTCAAATATTATTTCTTAATTTTAAAAAAAGCAAACATACATGCAGATAAGTGAAAGACTGCATACTACCAGACTTGAGGTCTAAGTATTGTATAAATCAGGTTATACAATAGCTATTTTTGAGAAAAATTCTGTAAGTAAAATATTTCTGCCAAAGACACAGAAATATAAGTTGCCTTAAAACAGTGGATTCTCAAGTGACCAAAGTATTCAAAACTTAAGTCTTAGGAAGCGGTATGAATAATGGCCAAGCCCAGGAAATAAGTTGTATTGGTATTAATATGACTAAGCTGCTTATGTTTACTGAAGAGCTGACATTTAGCTTTTTAAGGACTGGAAGCAAGTAACTGCTCAAAACACTCAATGACACTGAGTCGCATCCCCAGAAATGAGGTTTGAGAGATTTAACAACTTCATACCAAAGAAGTCCTGGGCACAGCTGTTCTCCAGTAAGAAGAAAATGAAGGGTAATAGCAAAAGAGCAGAGTCAATTTGCTCTGAATGTGGCAAGCATTCATTACATAACACCTACATGGTGGCTGGAGAGCAATCTAAGGCAGATCAACAGATCAGATGAACAAAGGAAGATCTAGGAAGAGGAGCAACTAGAAAAGAACAACCATCTGTCTCCTCCAAGCAACAGGAACAGGCAGACCACACTGTATGGATTTTCTCTTTAGAAGTACATTATAATGCTTAGAGGTGATGTATACCTAGAGTTATGGCATTCATACCTTAGCACATCTCTGCTAGCTTCAACCACTGGCAGTACATGCATGACCATCCCATGGACGACTGTGCCACTTTTACCAGCACTCAGATATAACTAGGTTCCCTTAAACCTCAGTCCACCTTTTCTTATAGTTACAGCTCCCATCTATGCCCAAGTCTTAAACAAGACATACATAAGTCCTGCATACAAGGTGCTTATCTGAGATCCCCTAAATCTTCTATGGGCAGAAGCATCCATGATTCTGTCTTCGAAATGGACTCAGTTTCACTTATTCATGTTCTCTGTCATGTACCCACCACAAGCCTACACCACCAACTCAACCAGCATTTCCAAGTGGCTGCATTTATTTCTCTTTCATGCTCCACTGTGTTGATTATATTACTATTTTGATAGACTCTTAAAAAAATTACCACAACAGATAAGGCACCGGGATGGTGGCTTAGTTTTGGTAGAAAAGTCAGTCCTGAACGAACTTGGTAGTCCCGGAATCCTCCAGCTACAGAAAGTGTGGTGAAATTTATGTGTTGAGCATTTAGAATCCAATAGTTGTTTACAGCCATATAAAAATCTGGTAAGAAAAAAGAGAGGCAATGAAAATAGTAGTCATTCCCTTCAACAATACCGAAAATACTAAATTTTAACTTCATTTTTCTTTAAGCTATCTGGTTATAAACAATGTGTTAGTTACATTTGTCTATTTTGAGAAAAATTACTATCTTTGTATGTATTTCCACTTGCCCATTAAATAAGAGTAAAAAAAAAACTAAGTTACTAAAGGAATCAATAGAGAAAAAAAAACAACTCTTATCTTAGTGGCTGTCACATGCCCATATGCAAACATGACTTTCCATCCCATAAGGATTCTTCCAGAGCCACACAGTATAACAAGGAAAGAAAACTCAAATTCTTTTAAGACCTCAGCATGCTAAAGAGCTGTAGACATCAGTGGTGTTAGATTCCTGTTACAGAATGTGTTCAACCCTCTCTACCACGGTAGTGTTCGTACTTGTAAGAGGAACAGAGAGAGGGAGAGAGACAGAGTTTAGCAGCTTTCCTGTGGCTAAGTATCCCCATCAGCAGTTCCATCTGAAAAGTTCTTAGGGTCTATCAGGACAGCATCATTGGGGTATTTTTTGGGTCATGTTGCTGTGGAAAAGTCTCAGGGTTAGAGGTCTGCTCACTAAAGGTAACAAGCAGTTCCGGGGAAGAAGGTGTAGGTGATGACTCACTTTGTCTACAGAAGGCAGGAACACTTCAGTGCCAAGGGTTACCAAGTTGAGGCCAGGGGAGAGGGGTTCTCATTGCTTTCTCTGACCATTGAAAGTTAAGGCATTTTTATCCTGGCATTTGATCTTCCTGGGGCTTCATACATTTGGGACAGGAGGCTCCCTGCATTACAGATCGCAGCAGTGTTGACTCAGGCTGCTCCCAGGCTAAGCCTGAATATCTGGAGGCCCTGGGACTAGAGTACCTATGACCACACATGCACTATGTCTAAGACTTAAAAGTCAAAAATCCAGCAGATGCACTGTTAATTAATACACTTCTATTACTACCCAGACAAGTAACCTTGGAGGCCAGGCTCAGAGCAAGGTTTCTGACGCCTCTGAACTGGCCCGGGATTGCAGCAGCGGTCTGGTGCAGCTGTCTTCTCTCCCTTCCTACCACGGCAAGGGTCTCGTGTGCAAGTGCACGTGCTGCCCTGCATGTCCTGCTTCAAGCTGAGACCCAGGAGAACAAGGCCAGGGAAAAAGGCCACCGTGCCCTGGGAGAGGGCTTGGGGCTCACGGCAAGAAACCTCTGGAGGCCGGGCTCCCTGGCCTGTGGGGTCTAAAGCAAAGGTGCAGCTCCACGGAGGATGCTGGGCCTGCACACCTCTTCCCCAGGAGGGCGAGGCCTGAGGCAGTCCGGCTCTGCACTCTACCCCCAAGCACACAGACTCCTCACTCCTGAAATCACACCATCTGTCTCTCGGAAACTGAAAATCTACCAGTTAGAATTAATTATGCTTCAATTCTAACTGAATGTGATTAAAAAGTACAGCACAGAAAGAAGACAAGCTTATTAATTACAAAGCTTTCTGATCCCAAGAATCACTTTCAGCCTGAGCCTATTAGAAAGAGACCACTGCCATCCTTCAGAACTCTCCAACAGCTCTGCCGTCACGAGTTCTCTCCTTGAGAACATTTCCCAGTGGGTCTCGTGCCCATGGGAGTCTACCCTGCATGGCTCACCGGCACATACATCAAACATGCAGTAAGCTGGTCTCAACTGGATGGACAAGGATGGACATTTTTGGCCTTTGACTTTTTTCCCTTTCTTTTTGGTTTTGTGAGACAGGGTCTTGCTGTGTAGCCCAGCACAGTGGACTCACAGTGGTCCTCCTGTCTCAACCTCCTGAGTGCTAGGATTACAAGGCTGTGCCCAGCCCCTCTGATTTTTTTAACCTGTTTTCATTTATGACTTATAAGCAGTAAAAAAAGATTTAAATAACTGTAACAGCAAAATTAAAAGTTTTTGTTAGATGTTCCTCCAGGCAAAGTTAAAAAACAAAACAAAAACACCCTCAAGTTTCCCAGTAAGTACACACCAAATATTTCCAGCAAATACATTATTTTTTGGCAATTTTATATAGCTAAGATGGGCATTTTACAAAAATTAATTTGTTGGAGTCACTAGGGTATATTTATTACTTCACTATGAACAAAACTTTCTAAAATTAAATGCAAATTTTAACAGGTAAGAAGCTACATAAAGCCTGATGTGGTGCCACATGCATGCAATCCCAGCACTCAGAGGCTAAGGCAGAAAGATCAAGTTCAAGGTCAGCCTGGGCTACACAGCTAGAGGCCTAGTCTCAAATCCTCTGGCCCCCAAAAAACTATATAAATTTACCGACAAGGACAAGGAAGAGAATTCTTTCTAAGGATTTCCTTCTGTAATATTTCTATTAACAGTGAAGGTAAGGACTTAAAAAAAGTTGAGAGCATATTATTCTTATTCTGTGATACCATCTCTGTGTGATACTATCACAGACTTCTGCGGTTTGATGAAAGACTCCTGCATCCCAGCACTATCCAGCTTCCATCCTGGAACAGTAACACATACCTCAGTAAAGAGGCTGTATGTGCACAAGTTAGGAGCACAGGCCCAGCTGCAAGTGCACCAGGGGCTGAAAATGGCTGTGCTTTCTGGCTACGTGACTTTCAGCAAGACTTTTATGAAACCGGGGCAGTGGGACAGGCCTATAATCCAAGCTACTCAGAAGGCTGAGACAAGAGGATCACAAGAGGAGTGGGGATATAGCTCAGTGGCATAACTGCCTTCCTGGTAAATGCAAGGTCCCAAAAAAAAAAAAAAAAGAGGATCACAAGTTTGAGGCCACATCGGGCATCTTACTGAGGCCTTGTCTTAAAAAAAAGAAAATCTTTATCTTGACCTTTTTACTCATAAACCTGAGGATAATTATGGTACCTGCCTCAGAAGATGGCAGTATGGACAAAGCCTGTTAATACATCAGGTAACACAATACCTAAAGTATATTGAGAATTCAATAAGCAATAGCAACTCTAGCAGTGTACCTATTTAAAACAAAAAAGCACTTGCTACTATTTTAAAGAAATACAAGCCTATTTTTAATAGGGTACTGAATAGTTAACAAAGCACAGGAAGTGCATACACATCTGGAAAGAGAAGGAATCATCATCGTCTTCTAGAATAACCAAACTGAAGCCCTGGTACCTATGTTCAGGACACTGGGAAAGTAGTTTTGATTATGAGCCCAAGCTGGAAGACATGAGAGACGGTCACAGCTAGAGTGCGGCAGTGCAAAGGAGCAGCGTCACACGTGGGTGAAGCCGGGCATGCTCTGCAGGAAAATGCTGCAGACTGGCTCCTTCCACCGAGCGGCGCACTTGGTTCTCACCTGTAATGAAATGGTCCAGCGGCATCACAGGAGCAATGTGTGGTGTGGCTTGTGTGACGAGAAGATTTACCAGCTCTTGTTTAAAGTTCTTCAGTGTAAGTAGCGCTCTTGCAACAAGGCCACCCATGGAATGACCAATTATTACCACACTTTTGGGAGCAAATTCTTGGCCCTGTTCAAAAATTCACTGCAGCATAGTCAATTAATATTGTGAAAAAAATACTAAATATTTTACTTTGCAAATGAGCAACTTAATAGGAAAATTAAATTATTCCTATAACCTTCCATCATAAGATACATAAACATGTCTTCATAGTTTTAATTGACAAACTAAACCTTAGCTCAATACACTATTTTGTGTTCTGCCACTTTCAATAGACTAGCTTTCTAAACAAAATCCAAATACTTGTTTAGAAATCAAATTTGTACTATTTTCTATGCTGCATGAAACCCAAGGAATAGGTCTAATTCAGAATATTAGATTTTACAAGACAGTAGGATCAGATTACTTTTAGAAAACTGAAAACAGCACAACAAATGTCAAAAAAAGTTATCATAGCAATATACTACCTTGCCATGTTGGAATCTCTTGTATCACTGAATTATTTCTCTGAGTTTCACTTTAAAAATGAACTAGCATTCTAAACACTTACTCATCGGCTATACAAATTTTAAATCAGTATTGCTTCTCAAAACATCCTTTGTTGTCAACACTGTCCTCAGTCTCACCACAGGGATCAGCACATCACCCTGGGCTGACTGACCCTCCTTTTGCCTTCTGTTCCTCGTGCAGAAAAGAATGACCACAGTGGGGCCAGCCTGCTGCCCTCAGAATGGACTACATGCCGGGGTCCAGAACTGAGACCCAGAGGGTCTCCTATTCCCTAACAAGTCAGGGCCACTCACTGAACCGTCTGCACAAGCACCGTGCCTCAGGGAGAATCTCACAGGCCTCCAGGCGAACTGTGGGATGCCCTGGGCAAAGGTGGCTATGGGATTAGCGCCTGGTGAAAACCCTGGGGAAGGAGTCTCTAGAGAGCCTCCCTGGTAGGCAGCACTTCACCAATGTCCTGACTGGCTGGCAAAGATATTGAATGCAAAGTGACTGCTCTGTGAGAGAACTTTCGCAAGTTTATATCTGGTTTCCTCCAGATTTCACCCCATGCACTGTTTCCCTTTGCTGGCTTTGCTTTGATTCTTTTCCCACAATAAATCATAGCCATGGACCCAATTATATGCTGAGTCTGGTGGTTCTTCCTAGTCAATCATCAAACTTATGAAGAGCCTTGGGATTCCCACACAGTTGGTCTGAGCAAAATCCAGTTTACACTTGTGCTCTAAAACCTACCCTCTCCTGCCTTCGAAAGTACCAAAATGCAGCAATTCTTCCATTTTCTTTTTGCATCAGTGTTTTTCCTTCGCCACTGGATCACTCTCACTCATTTATAAATATACTGTGTTCTTCTTAAAAATAAAAGCAACTCTCTTCTAACTCTCGCTTTCCTCTTGGTGACATTTTTCTCTACACATCTTCACAGAAAAATTCTTCAGAAACTATCATCAGTGCAGTCCTTGCTGTCCTCATGGTCTCAACTTCCATACACCCTTTAATCCATCCTAAGCAGGGCTCACCCTAAAGCGCCACAAAAGGGCGCCTACCGAGGCCCTGAGGCTCATGGTCCCTCTAACCTTTAGCCTGGGTGGCCTTGCAGCAGAGCTGCTCTCGTGTTCGTGCTCTGAGATGTCTCGCTTGGTTTACCTGACAGCAGACCCCTGCCTCTCCTCTGACCTCCCCGGGAGCTCCTTTCCATCTCTGTTGCTGGGTTCCATTCATGTCTCCTTGTCTCTTACATTGGAGAGACCACGCCTTGGTTCTCTGCTCTCTTCCTGTCACTATCACCTTAGCCTGTCAGTCACCACTTTCAGTCTCATGGCTGTGAATTCACCTGCACACTGTCAGCCTCTGAGTGTTATCTCCACACCGGACTTCTCCTGAACTGCAGCCTTGAATTCTGAATGCACAGCAGCCATCCCGGGAAGGACTACCTGTGTCTCAGACAGAACCGCTTTAAACTCTTAGCTCTCCAAATGCTGCAGCTTCCTCCCTTCGTTGCAGAGCTATTCAGTCCAGCTGTTCAGCCAAAAACCTCTCGGCCGTCCTGAACTCTTCTCTTCCTCCACTCTGATTTGCCAGCAAACCCTGTTGCTGTGGCCTTTAACACTAAACCCATCTGAGCACTCTGCACCACTTCAGTGCCTACCGATTTGGTTCAAACCACCATTTCTTGCCTGAATTACTACCTTCCTGTTGTCTCTGCTTCCACTTTGTCTCACTGCTCCAAAGCAGCGAGAGGGACACTGTTAAACAAGAGCATGCCACTCCTCTATGACAAGCCTCTAGAGGTTTTCTATATCACTCAAGTAAAAGGCAAAAATCCTTAACATTGCCTCTGTCTCCACAACCTGTCCATCTCTCCTCCATGTATACCAACTCACTGGTTCAGTGATTCTAGTTTCCTTGTGTGTTGTCCATGGATTGGTTTCCTATGTGCAGGTTTTTTTCCTATATTTAAACGGTCCACTCTCTCATGCTCTCGGTATGTACTAAATCATCTGCTCCTCTAGTAGTCTTCCCCAGGACCCTTATTTATAATTGTAATCCTCAGCCTTTGACTACTATCTCCTTTTCCTGCTTTGCTTTTCTCACTTTAACCATGTAAGATTATGTGTGGTTTTCTCACCTAGTATGCTTATCATCTGCCTTTCCCCTCTACAGAACGAGCTCTCCAAGGCCTGGACTGCAGTTTCACTCAGTGCTGTACTTAGACTAACGTAACCGGCAAGGCCTCTCCTCCAGGAATGTCCTCCCTTCTCTCACACCAAATCCTATGCAATCAGGGGGATCTAGCTGTCCTCTCTCTTTTACCACACTTGCTTATAGCAGGAATTTTCCTTTCTAAAAAACCTCAATTTAAAAATAGTTTACTGGTTTTAATATATAATCACTAGGAAAAATATAAAACAAAAAATAGAGCAAAGAAAAAACACCTAGTGTATGATATTAAAAATTCACTGTTGTGAATGATACCTATGAAAATAAATCTCACTATATGATCACATCTTAGCCAATAAATATCTTTTTCCATCTATAAAGGGTTAGTTTTCTCTCATAATTACTCAGGCTGGGAAAGTTTGCTTCCAACATTACTTTGCTTAGTTGTTTTTCATTGTATTAAATCATCAATGAGTACTGAAAATACTCAGGTGGTTTCTTCATATCTACAGAGATGATACCATGATGAATTATATTGATGGATATTTTAGCAGCAAATCAATGCTGCTTACAGTGTTCTGCACATCAAAACAAAGTTAAGCTGGCTAATAATGCCCAGATCTTCTGTATCTGACCTCCTAACTACTTTATCAGCTGAGATTGAAGTCTCCAACTCTGCAGAATTACCTACTTCCTTTGGTTCTGTTAGTTTTTGCTTCATGCACTTGGAATTTCTAATTAGACACACTCAGATTTTTTTTTTTTTTGGAAATGTTCCCTTTAGCCCTGATAATATACTTTGCCCTGGGATCTGTTTAATTAATATTAATTTAGCCATACCCATACCAGTTTTTATCTAATCTGCGTATTGTGTTTTTCCTATTTATTTACTTTCAAATCTTTAGAACATTTGCATATAAGGTGGCCTTTGCTTTCTAGACTCCAGACAAAAATTTTAGCATATAGTTGACTGGATGCTGCTTTTCAAACCAATCTGACAAAATCTGCCCTTTAGAAGGAATGTTTAATTCATATAGAAGTAGTCATTATTTATATGTTTAACTCTATCATTTTCCCATTTGTTTTCTATTCTTTTCTCCCCTAGGATTGTGGTTTTTTACATTGCAATAAGAACACTTTATTATGGAGAACTTTTTTTTTTTTTTTTATCGGTACCGGGGATCAAACTCACGACTGCATGCTTGCAAGGCAGGCATTTATGCTGCTGAGCTAAATGCTCAGACTCAGAACACTTTATTATGAAATTCTAACAAAAAAATCTGTCAACTACAGATATACTGTTCTACAACATACACCTCTAGAACTTATATCTTGCATAACTGAAACTTTATTATCATAAATTTGCTACTTTTCTTTTCCCCTATGCCAGGTCCCTAGCAAACACCACTAATGCCTTTGCTTCTGTAGGTCTACTTGGAATAACTCATCTAAGTGGAGGACATCATATTCAGCTTGTTTTACTTAGCAGAATGTCCTTAAGATTCTCCCATGTTGTAGGATTCCTTCTTTTCAAAGGCTGGCTAATCCACTGAATTCTCACCTCACATTTTTAATGTCCATTTACCCATCAGTGGACATTTAGGCTGCTTCTACATTGTGGTTATTATAAATGGTGCTACAATAAACATTGGAGTGTTTAGATCACTGCAATGTCCTGATTTCAGTTCCTTTAGAGAACTATCAAGTGGTGGGACCTCTAGATCATACAATAGTTCTGTTTTTATTTTAAAGTTTTAAAAACGTTTTACTGTGCTGGGTATTGAGTTTACAGCCTCGCAGATGCTAGGTAAATACTCCACCTTTCAGTTTACCTCCAGGGCCTATTTTTAATTTTTCGTGAAATCTCCATGCAACTGTCCATAGCTGCTGCACCACTCTGCCCTATAGCAGTACACAAAAGAGTTCCAATTTCTCCACGTCCTCACCAACATGTGTGTGTTGTGCAGCTATGCTGATGTGTTTTTTGGCAGTATGTCTCTGGATTTGGTTTTCTCAAGTTTCCTGGGGATTCAAGGAAGGATGGATGTTCGAGTCGAAGTGCCACAGAGATGACACTGCGTCACTTTCAGTGCAGCACCTCCAAGGGGCTCCAAAGTGGCAGCGTCTTCCCACAGTGATGGACAGCTTAGCTAAGACCTGTACTACCAGGTGAAGAGTAACTGTGATGTGTCATCTCACATTGAAAAATACTCTAGAGAAGAAATTTTGGACTCTGAATATCCTGTTTCTCCTCAAACTTCCACCACCTAAGTGCTCATTAGTGGATCTGGTCTGCAGCAGTCACTGTGCTGTGCTCCTAAGTGCTAAGTTTCTGTTTTCCTTCATTTGGTGATAAAAGTACCAGTTTGTGCTCCTCTGACACTACAGTACCTTTATTTTTCCCTTATTTTCAAAGGACATGAATTTTAGGTTGAGAAGACCTGGCACACATGCATGTACCCCTTTATCAAGACCCTTAGGGGTTATTCTGTTGTTTTTGGCTTTCCTTACATCTGATGAGGAACCAGTGGTTTTTATTCCTTTTCCCTATAGCTAATGGATCTCTCTCCACCGATTTTACTATTTTCTCTTTACTTTGGGTTTCAGTAGCTTGACTATGATATGCTAAAGTCTGATTTCCTTGTGTTTACAATGGATGGCATTCAGGGGGCCCTCTTGCATTTGTGGGTTGGAAATCCAGGAGCCATTAGTTCCTTGAATATATTTCCTCCCCTATTTCTCTCTCTTTTTCTTCTGGGGTTTGAATTATTTATCTGTTAGACTGCTCAATACTACCTCACAGTTTCCCGAGTTTGTCCTGTCTAGTTAGTCTTTATGGTCATGGGTTCAAATCCAGTGGTCTCTTCTTTGATAATGCTCAATCTCATTTATGCCTGCCTATCCAGTGCACTTGCCATTTCTGATACACACTGTTTCCATCCTAGATTTCCTTTTTTGTTTTGTTTGTAGTTTTCATGTCTCTGGTTAAGATTCCCCATCTACTTCCTTGTTTTGTACACATTCTATTTTAAATCCTTAACTCTGATACTTTTGAGGCATATCTTTAAGCAGTGTTAAGGTGCATACTAGAGTAGCCCTATTCTACATAGTGCCATTTATGGTGTCTCAACCAAATACAGTCTGTGTTCAGGTGAGCCCTTTCTCTAGAATTACAATGCTTGTACCTGGAATCATGCGGCTCTGAAATCTCAGTTTGGTTTTCACCTCCCCTGTAGCTATCTTCTCTAAGACTTGCACAGTGACATGCCGAGGGTAGAAATGGCTCACTTCATTAAGTAGTTTTAGTTTACCCTCCAATATACATATACTTTTCCCCTTTTTTTGCTGTTAATAAAACTGATAACATGCTTGCCAGGAAGGTGCTGTGCTGCTGAGCTATAGCCCCTGCCCCATCATTGATACTGCTTGAAATTGCGAGCACAGAATGATTCTAAGTGTGTTTTACTGGTCTTTCAGATTTCTTTTTAGGAGGATAAAACAGAATAAAACCTACCAAAACATACCAGTGTAAGAGATACAGGACTTCAAAACATTACAAAATCAACAATAGTTACCATACTGCCTTTTGATGTCTTCAAAATAGCTATAGATAACTTCAGACATGGTAAAAACCAAACAGAACAGAATAGAATAGACACAATAAAAACAAATAATGACTGCAACAAAGGACTTCAAAAGAAGCCAACAGTAAATCCAAAATTGCTACCATAATATATTATTTTGTTATCTTGACATACTTGCTCCTGCCATTGGATTTGACATAATCAAACAAAACAAAATCAAATCCAACCCAACAAATCAATGGAAATGATAAAGGACTTCTAAAACAAGACCATGGGGAACCAACAATGGCTGCAGCCCTCAGAAGGAGATCCCCTTGGATGCCACACTGCGTACTGCTGTCCTCTGAGCCTATGATCAGACCTCTGGCCCTACACCTGCAACGTTAGTGAAACACCAAAGCGCCACAGGCATCCAGTTGCATTTTACCTCCACATCTATCATCACAGCCTGTGTTTCTCTGGATGTGCTAGTCACCTACGGTGGGGGTAGGGGGATACTTCCTGTTTGCCAGGGGTCAGAAGGGGCTAGGGTCTGGCTGTTGCAGTCTGGTGGCCACTTGCACATGGCACTGGTTCCCAGACTGGCTTGCTTCCTGGTGTGGCTTTCTTCTCTCTATCCCTGGTCCATTAATGGCCTCTTTTAGATTTCTTTAAAGACATACATTTCTCCTTCGCCCCTCCCTCCCTTCTTTCCTTTTAAAATGAGATCTGCTATGTAGTTCAGGCTAGCCTCAAACTCACAATTCTCTTGTCTCAGCCTCCTGAGTGCTGGGGTTCCAGATGTGCACCATCATCCAGCTGCTTCATTTCTTCTTCTCTCCTGGCCCATGCAGCCAGCTCAGCACTCCCAAATTCCAATTCTCTGCCTTCTTCAGCTCAGTGATGTCAATGCCTGATCATCACCTACTCACCCACCATTAGGAAAATGCTTTCGGAGAGAAAGCCCGGACAATGTGGAGCTCACTGCTTTCAGGGATGAGCGTCCTTTGCTGTGTGTTGTGCCACACCTGGGAACAGGTGCTTCAGATGCCCACTGCTTTCTTTCCAGCAGTCTACTCAAGGGCTACAACTTGTCACACACGGCTAGAGACAGGTGTCTTTACTGAGGATGCATTAGGAAGTGAATCACACTTCTAATTTATATATAAATTTGAAACAATATTTTTCTTGAATTTATAAGAATGGTTTCTAATAAATCCAATCTAAGCTTGAAAACTTCCACTGAGGTCAAGTTAGCAGACTAAAAAAGTCAAACTTGGGTTGGGGATTTAGCTCAGGGGCTCGAGCGCTATCAGGTGCAAAAAAGAAAAAAAAAGCGCCAAACTGTGCCCTCTTTTTTCTATTTCTCATATAAATAAACACATTATTTAAAAATACAGTGAGTTCCTTAATATCTATATAAACAAATACATTTTTAAAAATTTAGCGTGTTTCCTAATAAAAACAAGCTCCTACGTGGTGCCATGTTGCCCTCTTACCTTGTAAAGTTTAAGAATGGTCTTGAGGCACTCGTGCACAAACTTGGTCTGCTTCTGAAGGCTTCCGCCGTACAGTGCCACCAGCTCCTCATTGAAGTTGACACTGAAGAAGTCAAAGTGGTACTTGAAGTCAATGTCTTCTGCTTTCCTGAGGGCAATGGAGCCAACAGAACGAACTGCAGGGTAAGAAGGGCACAGCAAACAGAACAGTCTGAGGCTGCATCCATTCTTGCTTCAGAATCTCTTCATAAATAAACCATCATGGGAACAAACTTATTTGAGGGCAACACTTATTAATAGTACTAATGTAGAAGAATACGCTAAACTAGTGGCTATATACCTCAAACATCGCCAAATGTGCCCTGAATGTTTTAAAATAAGTAAATTAAAAAACAAGTGGGTTGCTCATTTTCCACTTGCTTTCCCTCAATAGGAGCCATAATGGCTAGGAGGGGAAGAGTATTCTGAAGAATAAGAAATAGGCGTTTCATCACTTACTGAGAATTTAAGGAGGAGATTCTAACAGGAAACATCTGTTCCCAGTTGGTCTGGACAGACTGTATCATTTCTTATCCAAAGCCCTCCAGTTTTCCCATCTTACTTAGATGTTTCTCCCAGATTATATGACGTAGCCTGTGGCTGCTTTTCCACTTTCTTCTCTCCCGCTTTTTCCTAGACACAGTGGCCCTGAAGGCACACAGCATTTTGCTGCCCCAGGGCTTCCCTGAAAACAGTGGCATGCAATTTCTGGCATGCAATTTCCTTGCTACATTTCAGCCTCTGTTCAAATTCTCACTGTGGTCTTTCCTGACCATCTCATCTAAACTAGGCATCTCCTGGCCTTGTCTATCCTGTCTCCTCTAATTTTTCTTTCCAGCTGTAACATTACTGACATATTTGTCAGGTGACTATCTTTCCAGCAAGAATAACAAAGGGACTTTATGTATCTCAGGCAGCTCTGAATCTCTGTGACAGTGGTGGTGCTCCACGGCATGCATGACATAGTGGGCACACCGAACCTTATTGGCACATGAGCCAAGTCACCACAGCATCACCTCAGCAGCCGAGCCTGCAGGTTTAAGCACAGTGTTGTCACTTTGACGTAAGTAGGCTCTGGGGTACAGGTTTGGCCTCCATTTCTAAAAAGTTCTTCATTACTGCCCCTGTATCTACAACAATACCTGGCTCATGATGGGTCCCCATAATTATGTGCTAGATGAATAACATGTCAGCAATTACAGTAGATGTTGGAACAGTCCTAGTTGCATCACATAACAATGCTAGCCATTTAACACCCTAGAAAACAAGTTGTAGGTGGAAGTAAAATTACTTGCAGAGTCACATACTTTGCTGTTGTGCCAAAAGCTATTGCTGGTCCTCTCCAAACCAACAATGAATTTGGAATCTGCACAAACAACTTTCCCATCTTCATACTTCTGTTGTCCCTTCTGTACTTCTAGATCTACCTGAAATACCTCCAGAAGTAAAGTAAAAAAATTCTTTCTTGTTCATGATAATATAAGGCACCAATTTATCTCTCTAATCAATGCTCCAGGTTCTATCCTCTGCACACTCCATTTCTAACATAAACCCCTTTATTCTGTTGATTTTTGAATACCAGTATAATCCATTTATCCTGCCCCACTCCACCTTTCTCTTTTTCTCCTTCTCACCCTACAGCTCTTTTCTTTGTACTTCTCAAATGTATTTTTGGGGAAAGCATGTTGTATCTCGGTCTCCAGTAAGCCCGACACAAGATTGTGTGTAACACAGAGTAGCATTTCATTCACTTCATTTGCCTCACCAAGAACACACAGGATTTGACTTCCTTAACTGAATTTCACAGATTTCAAATTTACTTCCAATACCTACCTTGCTTGTAACTTCCAGCATTACCAGGAAGGAAGAGAACTGGAATTCCTGTCAAAGGGAGAACTTTGTGTTCTTCAGCATAGAATCCTTCTCCATAAAGGTATAACTCATAGGCTGGATAGCGTTTTGTCAGTTTATTTGGAAGTTCTATTTTCTACAGCAAAAATAAATAAAAGCAAGGTTCACTTTCATTACTTTTAATAATACAATTCAGTCACACTGTATGCAATTTTAAATTTTATAACTTTGGAACAGTGCAATATAAAAATATTGCTAATGATAAAACCACTTAATGCACGGTTTATTCACATAGAGAATTCTTAAATGTGAATTTTGAACCAGGTAGTCTTCAGAAAAGCATAAAATAGGATCACCTAAAATTCTAAGAAACAAAAATTAGTCAAAACAGTCCCTGACAATGGCAGAAAAGCACTAATATATGCTAGCAAAACATATGTGAATATAACTGGAAATGCATTTAGTTTAGAATCAGTATCTATACTTAAAAATGAGAAAAAGCTTTCCATTTGCAAATCAATTATCCTTTGCCATTTTAGGCTGGTTTACAATATCTCTTCTTTTACTCAGGCCCAACTATATATTCCAGCTGGTACATCTTTAAAGGAAAGTAAGTTTGTTTGACAGTGCAGCTTTCTGGCCTCTCAACTTAATATGCTTTGACCTACAATGTGCTTAATAAATTAATCTTGGCTTCACAGCAATGTCTTGATGAAGATACATATAATCTTCTGAATGTGAATGTTACAATGCACTAACATGGTTAAGTTTTCATGGACCAGGGGCATGGTTTATACCAATCTTTTTCACAAATGTAAGTTTTGCTTCAATTGTCAGTTAACAGTTTTCTATGGCAGTCTTGTCACTCTCTTCCTGTTTTGTCAGGAGCTTTCTACTATATTGCACTTAGTAGGGAAGTAAGATGTCAATAAAATATCAGATATGTAATAAGTGCTTAAAATAGACATCAACATTTTAACATCAGCTGTGTACACACTTACAAAACCTAAAAGATAAATAAAAATCTATGTGTGAACTATGGTGTAAACACAAACAGAAGTCTACTACAGAAATAAGCTTTGCTTCAACTGTACACTCAAGGTAGTCGTTACACATGGTGCAATATAAAAACCACACGCTCCACACACAGGTATTGCTTATACTGATAGCATGTATGCTTTGTTTTCCCATACTTGTGGTGCACAGCTGACATCTTTTTCATTTTCCTGTTTACACCCTTTTGGTTTCTCTGTTGTCATAGTAGGTCTTTGTGATGCTGTGCCTGCCTGTCAGCTCACCTGTCAGCTCACCAGTGTGACCTACAATTTTTCTATGTAATTCTCTGGGAAGAAACATCTTGTTTTTCCTCTGCTGTAAATGATCTCTTATGAACTCCAGTCTCAATCCTCTAAGAAGATTCCTCTGTGATATTTTGCACATGCTATTTTCTTTGTAAACTATCAAACTATGCCACATATTTAGGATCGTGTAAAACACAATCACTGACCAATACTTTGTGTTTCAAGTAATATCATATCTGCTGCATAGCTCATCAACAACATCTATTCCACTTTCAGTTTTACTGTCCAAAGTTTGTATCTCAGACTTTCACTTTGTCAAGGTTTTCCTATCAATATTTCCATCATGGTGAAATGTTGACATCAGCAATACCAGTTTGTTTTTCTTTGCCATATATGAAGCTGACTTTATATCTTTATGAAATCCAAAGATTATACTATAGAATCCTGTCTTGAAATTGCAACATTTCATTTGGAATTCCTGCTTTGTTCCTGTATACAGCTGATGTGGTCAACTTGTGCTCTGTTAGCAAGTGTAACATTAATTGGAAGCTGGTAAACCAACAGTCTAATGTCCTATTCCAACTAGTTTGAGAGATAGGAGCAACAAGTCTGTTCATAACATCATTTGGTTTATTACTGTATGAATAAAGAACTGATGTTTAAGTTCCAGGATAAATGTCTGAACTGAAAGTATAATGAGTCTTTGCATCTACAAGGGCATAATTTTTTTTTAATTTTAAAAATAGAATAAAACAGAAACATGCCGATCAAAACAAAACAATGAAAGTGATATAGGACTTCAAAACAAGATAACAGGAAATCAACAATGGTTACCATAATGCCTCTTGTTATCTTCAAAATACCTGCTCATAGCATCAGACATAATAAAATCCAACAAAACAAACCAGAATAAAGCCTGTTGAAACAAAACAATAAAAGTGATGCAGGACTTCAAAACAAAATAGGAAATCAACAATGGTTACCATAATACCTCTTGCTATCTTCAAAATAGTTGTTCAGTCCATCAGATATAAGTATGTAAAATTAACCAATCAATACAAGAACTAAGTTGCTTCTTTACTTCAACTGTTATTTTTTCAGAAGTTTCATGTGTGTGACTTCTAATTTCTATTGTGTATGTCTCCTGAACTTGTTCTGTGTGGGCTGGAGATCTGAGATTGCATTTTGCTCCTTTGTCTTGACATTTTCCTATTTCTCCAAATCAGCCAAAGGGCATAAATTTTTTTGCCATATTTTGACCCACTGCTTTTCCATTAAGTTTTGAATCACTGTGTTAAGAAATCTAGCTAAAGGTGGGCATGGTGGCAAACATCTGTAATTCCATCAGTTGGGAGGCTGAGGCAGAAGGATCATTCCAAGTTTGAGACTGGCCTGGGTTACAAAGTGAGCTGAAGGCTAGCCTAAACTGTACAGCAAGACCCTGCCTCAAAAATAAAAAAGATAAAAATAGAAAAGAAAGAAAACAAAGAAATACATCTGTGCTAAGTACAGTATACTATGAATGCTTTCAGTTCCGCTAGTGAGGTGTCATAATAAATACATTTTTTAATATGGTTACTGGTGCATACAAAATATTTCACTTGCATTTTAGCCTTTGTGTATTTCACAGCATCTTGTAGCATTTTGTCTGTTACAACTTCCGGCATAAATGGCATGAATGGCAGAGCTGGCAATCTGTCAACATGTCTCACTCTGCCAGAAGCTTCATTATATTTTTGTTCCATTTGGTTGCAAGGCCATTTCATAACATTTCTTCACTAGTCAAATATGTAGTCATACTGCTGTTTTCTTGTTCATATGAATCAAGGAAGTCTGCATTCCCTGTCTGTATTGGTCAATTCTTTTGACCAATTTCATAAAGACATAAAGTCAGCTTCATATATGGACAAAGTCCCTACTGTCACAGGAACTTTGGCTCACACAGTCATAGTCAAAGTCCAAGACATCATCATCACCATCACCATACAACCACACCACTCTTCGGTTATGAAAGTATGTATTTTACCATAATGGATTATCTTTATCATCTATGCATGAGTAATTTGATGATTCACTTTTGACCTCTAAAACTTGCAAATCTGGTATTTCATGTGCCATTGTACTGAATTGGACTATTTCTACCACAAACAAACAAACCCAGGAAAACCTTTTTGTAAAAATAATCCTGGCATGCTGTGGGTCTACCTGACCCTCTGTGATGCTTGGGTAAACATATACAAAAAATTGTTCCACTGAGCATAAGCATGGGTCCAAATCCCATTCTACCACTTTTTGCACATGTGCACACTCCTTTCTATTAGTCATACCAAGTGGGTAAATACATGGATTGTTTCCTATATCCCTCAGAGAAAGGTACTGAGATACACTGCTGGCTACTCTAACACTAAAGTACAAACTGCAGTAGAGAACAAGAAGCCTAGCCCTCCCTGTGAGTTGGTGTCATGCATGGGCTGCTGGAATGAGAACCAGATGCCAGACCTTCCCAGTGAGTTGGAACTATACACAGGCTGCTGGGGTAAGAACCAGATGTCGGACTTTTCCCATGAGTGGGCACTATTCACAGACTGTTAGAGAAGAGAACAAGAAGCCAACAAAAAGCCAAGCCCTCCCTGTGAGTCAGTGCCATGTGCGAGCCACTGAGGGGGAGAACCAGATGCCAACCCTTTCCGGTGCTCAGGCTAGGAGACAAGAAGTGCCAAGGTCCCACCCACCTCTATCCCCTGCCAAGCAACCGGCTAATCTGGAGAAACACAGGCTGTGATGATAGCTATTGAGGTAAAATACAACTTAATGCTTATAGTGTTTAGTGTCTCACTGACTTTGCAGGCCTAAAGCCAGTAATCTGATCATCTATTCAGAGGATAACAATATGCAATGTGGCATCTATGGGGATCTCCTTTTGAAGGTGGCAGCCATTGTTAATTCCCTATCATCTTGTTTTGAAGTCCTGTATCATTTTTATTGTTTTGTTTGGTTGGGTTTTATTCTGTTTTGTCTTGATTTTCTTATACCCAATGGCATGAGCAGTTATTTCAAAGATAACAAGAAATATTATGGTAGCTATTTTGGATTTACAAAACAGTAACAACAACAACAAAAACCAAATTGCAGTAGATGTTTTAACCAAATTGGCTCACGTGTTAAAGGATTCAGTCTACAGTTGGCTGGCTCCAAGGCTGAAACATGATGGAACATAGTACAGCAAAGTTGCTTAGTTTATGGCAGCTGGGAATTCAGTGCAAAAGAGCCAGAGAGGAAGGGGGCCAGGAATCACAGACAGACCCCAAAGTCAGACCTCCATGAATCCTCCAGAAACACCCAGAACAATGTTTCTCCAATCCCCTAGCGAATCCCAAAGCCAATCAAGTTGATACTCCACCCTAACCACCACAAATATCCCATAAGTTTTATGTTGCTCTCATTTTTAAATGTTGTAATATAAAAATAAAGGGAAGTTTTATTATTTATATGTTAACTATAATATATTTGTCACAGCATTTGTCTAAAATGTCTAAAGTTCAAGTGTCCAGAGTGGGGCTTTTGAATGGTGACTGGATCAGTGGATTCATCCAATCAGGACTTCCTAAGTGGGTATGCTGTGGGAAGCCTGGTCAGGGGAGGTGGTCACTGAGGACATGATCAAGAAGGAAGGGTGTAATCATGTCCCCAGCAATTTGTATTCTTTCTGCTTCCCAGCTACTATGGTTGAGCTGCACTCTGTAGTACAAGATGACAAAATAAACTGGTTATCTTACATAGGTTATTTAAAGAGCAAGCCCTCACCCCAAAATGACCTTTAAGCTCAATTACCTTTGCACTTAAATACTATTTCTATGACCTTGTTCCCACTACCTGTCTTTCTTTCACTCTTCTCTAACCCTTTCAAAAGACACAAAAATCTAGCAAATTCTGAAAGCTAGAAAAGTGTTTTAAGAAACTAAAATTTTATACCTTTTAATTGTGAATTCAAACTGCAAAAAGTTCAATTTCCACAATTAACGAAAGAAAGAAAGTTTTGAATCTGTACAAATGCATAATTTCACAGTTCTTTTTTTTTTTCTTTTTGAGACAGGGTCTCACTATGCAGTTCAGGCTGGCTTTGAGCTCAGTTTTAGCACAGGCTGGTCTCAAACTTTCAACAATCCTCCTGCCTCAGCCTCTCAAGTGCTGGTTTTACAGGTGTGTGTCATCACAGGTTGCTTGTTTCACAGTTCTTACAAGGGGCTCCATTTACACCTTCCCTAGAACAGTTCCTCAGGACTTCAGTCTCCTCTAGATATAATCTCCCTGTTATACTCCAAAGTCTAGTTGCTCTCAAGAAAAACCTTACTAAAATACAGTTTCTGTGTTTTCTCACTATATGTGTACATATTAAAGGCTTAACAGAGAGAGATCCTTTAAAATCTATTTTTACCTTTCTTATAACTTACACATGCTATGTTTTAAAGTTTATTCTTAGGCGGGTGTGGTGACACACGCCTATAATCTCAGCATTTGGGAGTCTGAGGCAGCAGGATCATTGTGAGTTTGAGACCCACCTGGGCTACAAAGTGAGCTCAAGGCCAGCCTGAACTGCATGAGACTCTCTCTCTCTCTCAAAAAACACTTTATTCTTATGTATTTTAATATTTAAGATTCAAAAGAAAGGGATCTCCCTTACTCCTGGTCCATCAGCCACTTCCTTCTCTTGCCTGAGAAGGCAGCCAATGTAACCAGCTTAAGTGCTTCCAGAAACATGTTACATTCATACAAGCAGATATGACTATAGAGCCTGCTTCTCTTTTTACATTAGTGGTAACATAAATACTGCTCATGCATGTGCCCCAGAGTCTACCTACTTTCCTGTATGCTATTTATGGCTGCGGTTTGTTTCTGTACTTTATGAACTATGTCTACATTTTGTAAGGCCAAATTCATTACCTCTTCTGCACAGCCTTTGAATACACGCCACAAAGTTGGATCCTTCTGTGAAAAGCCCTACGCATTCTCTTTCACAGTAAAATTATAACATGTACCACATTATACTGTGACTATACACAACATTCCTGTCTCCCTGGCTGTTATTACAAATTCAAGGTACAAGGACTGATTTAACACTAATTCTCTACTTACTTAACACTAATTCATACTAAATATCAGGTAAATATGGAACAAAGCAGTCATTCAACAAATGACTTGCTAGGCCAGGTATGGTGGTACACACCTATAATCTCATCACTCGGGAGGCTGAGGCAGGAGGATCACTGCAAATTTACAGCCTGCCTGAATTGCATAGCGAAACTATCTGAAAAAGACAAAAAAAAAAAAAAGATTTTCTAAATAAACATCATCCTTACCAACAAAATGTGATTAATAGTTTCAATATTAACATTTCCATTCAGAGAACATTAGGTCACTCATATGAATAGAGTCAAATTACTGTGAGGGAAAACTCAGGGGTCTCTCCTCAAATTCTATGATTTGCCTGAAACAGGGTGCTGCCAAGTAAAAATTCTGCCTTGCTGTGTAACAAGGCAAGAAGTTTTGAAGAGTAACTTGTGTCGTGGTTGGCAGATTTAAGATATATTCATGAAATGTTCACTTAATTCCAAACAGGTGAGTCAAAGAAAGCCATGAGTAGCAGAGAATCAATTTTAAATTAAAAATTTCACTTTTTAAAAACATAGGTTCAAATTCCCATACAATCTTCTAAAAATGGAGACTAAACTGTAGTGTTTCAACTGCTTTTCCATTTCCTGGCCCGGCTGGCTAGGTGATACAAAGAAGCAGAGAAGACAAGCACTCAGAAAGAGAAGAAAGCCCAATGACTAGGACAGGTCTCTTGCTGCCCAGCAACCTGAAAAGACTTGGAAAACTGGATGAAATGTAATTAAATTAAAAATGGGCAATGTATAAAATATCTTTAGAACATTTTTATTTGTATAAAAGTGACCTCACTTATCTAAAATTCTCAGAAACTACATTCAAAATGACCCACTTCTACAGGCAGGTTTTATTGTAAAAGACTATTGTGCAATACAAAGTCTAAGAGTCAAATACAAACACTATAGTGAATTAACACAGCATTTTACATCATAAAAATAAAATCTGCTCAAAATGTGTATCAGAAACTGCTGCCACAGTAATTACTACTGTACTAACAAATTTTACAGAAGTATAAAAGCCCAATAAAGCAAGCTGAACCAAAATAATACACACTACTCGACAAACAAGCTAAAAAGCTTTTTTGAATTAGCTACATTAATTTTGTCTTTCTAGTCATTTTATGAGGCAGGAAATCATCTGTGAGGCCCATATGTTTTGCTGCCAACACTGAGGAAAACAATTTCTACAACTTCAAATATTACAGCAGTCTCAGTAATAGTGGGTAGTCTAAAAATAAATGGAAATTAGCACTGTACTGTTCCAAAATACCATTAACCCAAGTCTTCTATGCAGTACAAAACCAGTGGCCTACTGCAATCTATTGGGAGCTTCATAATTATTAAAGTATGGGCAATGAAAAAGGCTTATAAGCTTTATTTGTAGTTAAAAAGAAATAAAAGCTCAAGTATTTAACCATTAAACTCTGAGAAGCACAAGCCAGCATATTCCAGTTCATTTGCTTAGAAATTAAGACAGCAATAACCGTTTGAAATGTTCTCTTCGATGGCATCTAAAACGCGATGTTCCCACTCCCTCAAAACCACTGTTATGAAAAACCAAGTACAGGGTCTTTTCAAATGAATGAAATCTAAATTTACCAGAATTTTGCCCATAGGAAACAGCTATTTTTCAGCAATTGAAATCTTGGGTAGATTTAAGATCTAATTAATAACAGTGTAATTAAATAATACTCTCCCTTCATAATGACAGGTACATGGAAGCACTGACTTGGATCCTTCATTATATATAAAAAAATCTGCCGTGTTTCTAAGTGCTGTACTCTAAAAATGCACTTTATCAACATGCACTGTATGTAGCACACACGCGTTTTATACAAGTTATTGTACTAAGTGTTTCATCACTGAGATGCACTCAGAATGCTCGCTTTGGCAGCGAACGTACTAAAAAAAAGAGATGCACATCACCAGATGCATCACTTGGGAGAAATTTCTTTGGACAATGGTGTCATTCGTCACTATCTTTTCACAGCTGGCCATCAATGGAAATCCGAGATTCTACTACCCGAACTAACGAAAAGGCTAAAAGCCCTTGGGACGGAGCAGCGGCGAGGGGACGCGGGAGGAAGAGACCAGGTCACTCTCGAACTGCAACACGGTGGGAAAAGGTAACACCGGGGCAACCGGTAAGGGACCTGGCCGCAGGGAAGCAGCACACACAGATGTGCAACACACAGGTGTGCACCCAGGGGCGCGGACGGAGTCCACGGCACGGGCGGACCCAGTTCCCGGGCTCAGGCGGACCTCGCGCCCTGGCACCGCTGATCCGCGCTACCCGGCGGCAGTAGCCCCGTCCCGGAACTCCCCAGCTGCGCCCGCGCGGGAGGGACGGCGGCCGGGCCGGGGCTCGGGGGAGCTGCGGGGACACAGGACGGGCCAGGGAGGCCGGGGCGCGGGGCAGTCACAGGCGGGACCCAGCCCGGAGACGGCTGCCAGGGCGTAGGGCGCGCCTAGGAGCCGCCTCCCCGGGGAAACAGGCCGGCGCGGGGCCAGGCGGGGGAGCCATAACCCCGGCTCCGGGGTCGCGTCCCGCGCCCGGGCGCCGGCGGACCCTCACCTGGTACTCGGGGTACTCAAACATGTAACTCATGCTGCACTTGTTTTCCTCGAAGCCGAAGAACACGTCCCACAACCCCAGGGTGGCCAGAAAGACCATGAAGACGTAGAACGCCAAGTTCCCGAGGTTGACGGAGTGAAGGAACATGGTGCTCCGTCAGCGCCGCCACCCGCGGGGCCCGCGCTCTCACTCCGCGAGCAGAAAGCGCCAGGCCAGCTGCCCGCGAGCCGAGCTCAGCCGAGTCTAGCCGGACCGACACGAGCCGAGGCGAGTCTGGCCGACCAGAGCCGAGTCACGCGCGCCTGCGCAAAGCTGGCTAGCCCCCCCCTCCCCGCCTCGTGCCCACCACTGATTGCGCCTGAGCATAGGCTTCCAGAGGTTGGAGGCCCCTAGCGGGCGACTCCGGGTGACAGGAGTGGTGGCGTAGGCCCTGGGTGGAGAGGAAGCGCGAGAGAGCCGAGTGTGCTGGGCGGGAGTGGGCGGGGACGGGGAGGGACAGGAAGGGTGGTCGGCGGGTGTCCGGCTCGGGAAAGCCCATGGCACAGCTGCTGGGCGACGGGACTTTGCTCTCGAAAATTCGCGGCCGTGTGCCCGCGTCGCCATCCCCGCTGCCCAGGGGCCCGGTTCACTTTTGCACGGAGGGGTAAAAAACAGATCGAAACAACGGTCCCGCGCAGCAGCTTCAAAACACCGAGGTTGGGGGAAAGGCACAGCGTCTTTCGGTGCTATCCCGGCCGCAGATACGTGTGTGTGTGTGCGCGCGCGTGCGTGTGCGTGTGTCTTTGTGTGTCTCGCTAGCTGCAGAACCCTCCTTGAATGGCTTTGGCACTCAGTCAGTGCGTTCCATTTCACTTGCACCGATTTTTCGTTGTATTTTTATCTGCCAAGAAAGTTTGGCTCTCATACTCCACATCAAAGCATCTTAAAACAACGGAAGCTTATGGCTTGTCTTGTGCTACACCTTGAGTTTCGCACTGAGAAACCATCAAAGGGAGATGAAATGATCTTGGAAGTCAAGATATTCATTACAAGTGTAAATCTAACGTGTGAATTTAAACAAATAAGAGATGGGTGCTAGATGTGGGCTATAAATGCAGAAAGAAATAGAGCAAGACGGAGGCAGACTCCCTTTACATTAGGAAGGTCTAGGACAGCAGGTTGGGGGTTATGGGTAATTTCTAAATAACATGTATTTAGGGTGTGTTTTGTGATGTTCCCAATGTGGTGGTGAATTCATTTGGGAGCGCTGACTTTTATAGTCTGCTGATCGGAGTAGAGTGTGTTGCATTTGTGCAATTACACCAGCATAACTGGATTATCAGGAGGAGCATATTTTTGATAAGCACACTGTGTAGAGATAAACGTGATAAAGAGATGCACAGAATTTTGACATTGTACCTACAGAAGAGCACCCAGGGTGCAGTGTGGAATTACCAGTTTGGAGAATTATAAATCGTGATGGAAGGACTTTAAATTACAAATAAAAGGAGAATACATTGAATCTGCCTGCTCAAGAATATCATAGACTGAACACCTGCTTCTTACCTCTAGCATTTTAGCAGCAATATTATGACAAGTCAAGGGCATTTCCACACTCCCTCCCCTGTCTACCCTAATGTTTCAATTTAATATGCATGTGAAGTATTTGGAAATTCTGTTCAGAAGCAGGTTGTGATTCAGTAGTTTTGGGGCAAGGCCCAAAATGTGTCTAACCAACTCTTAGATGTCGCCAAAGGTTTTGGTCAGTGGGTGGTGCCCTGGGGAGCAGAGTCTAACCTGCCAGAGGACTGCTCCATGGGGAGAACCCTGAACTTGATGATGACAGTTATACTGTGGCACCCTGCTGCCTTTATTATCAGGAATGGGATGAGAAACAATCCACTCTGTATATATGTTTCTATCCTGCTTTCTTACTTTTTGCCTGTCCATCGTGGTCTATTGGAGTGTCTTTCTTCCGTGTCTCTGCTAATGCTGCGGATCATTACTTTAATCATCCTCTGCCAGGCTTCCTTGAACTCTTATTTTTCTGCCCCACTCTGCTTGGGACTTCCAGTCCCAAGTCCCAGTCTTGGGTCAGTAGAGTTTGGCTTTGAGCTCAGAACTCATGTATCTAGGAGAGAATAACACGATCATTTAGTGACTATCCTAGAATAATTGTGTATTTCTGATTAACTTACTCTCCTGTTCTTCAAGCTACTCCTTTCTAAGCTCCCTACACCTCTCCCTCATTTCTTTCAGATTATGTGTATATCTTTATATTTGGAGAGATAATTTTGATTTTGGGGTGTACATTGCTTCAATTTCTCATCCCCAGCTTCATCACATCTACCCAGCGCTAATTCATTTAATATGTCTAAAGTACTTGGAAGAATACCTCCATGTCCTACGCATCAGCATCGTACTTGGCTGTCTTCAGAGGCATCAAAAGCAAACCCTCTGGCCTGCTATGCTTTCTTTTCAGGAAATTCTATCAAGTTTAGGTTTCCATCAGTCTTCCCCATTCTGTGTTCCCTCCTCTAATGCCAATGTATATGCTGGGCCTTCTTCATTTACAAAAGAAAAAGCCTCCCGGTAGCTGTTATCCCATAGCCCTCACCGGGTCCTCTGAAGTTTCCTAAAGATGGAGAACTTGCTCACGCCCATCTCTTACCTCCCACAAATGCCTCAAAGCATAGTAATCTTTGTCCGCACTCCAGTGAAACTTCTCACAAAGGTACCTTTGACCTAATTACCAGACCCAGTTGGCACTGTTCAGTCTTACACGGTCTTCCTGTTTCTTCTTTAAAACACGGGCCTCTGTTGCCTTCCTTATTATCACTCTCCACTCTCCACCTTTCGCTATTCATCTGCCCTCAGTCTCCATCCCTGGTGACTTAATTTTCCTCCCATCCCTGTTATTAATATCATGGTTTTATTTTCAGGCATCGCCCTGCTTTCCCACATAAATCCTTCAGTAGTTGCCTGATGCCTGCACCAGAGTCAAAGTTTTCTTGGTTGTAAGAAATACAAAATAGCCAAGCATGGTGGTGTACTGAGGAAGCTGAGGCAGGAGGATTGCTAAGGGTTCAAGGTCAGCCTGAGCTACATAGTCAGACATTGTCTCAAAAAAAAAAATACAAAAACCTCTAGTATCTCAAGGTTAAAAGGAGACTGCAGTCAGGTGTGGTAGCACATACCTGTGATCCTAGCCCTCAGGAGGTTGAGGCAGGAGGGTTGCTGTGCTTTCAAGTCTACCTTGAACAATATAGTGGGACTGTCTCAAAGAAACAATAAAGGAAATAGATGGATAAATATGAGATCTGGTAAATATGGTGAATGTTTAAAGTTAAAAAAATTATTATGGTACAAGACACATTAATCCCCTCAAAATATTGCCTCTTGTTTTAAACACATCCCATCATTTTTGCTACATTACAAAGGCATTCTGAAAGTCATCTATGGTTGAGCTGTGATAGCTACAATGTCCTGAACTGATTCAAAACACTGTCCTCCCATGGTCATTTTAACTTTGGGAAAGAGCCAGCAATCATGCAATCCCAGATCTGGTGAGTAAAGTGGATGGAGATACACGGTACTGTTTTCATGAGCCTGCACTTCCATTGGATGGTGTTCAGCAGCAGCATTCACTGCAGTTTTGATCATCCCTTCTGAAGACAATCAGAAAAGAGAACTTCTAGAACTGCTTCGGAAAGTGGCAAAACCATGGGATGAATATGCTTGAAGTGAGGGGAGGATGTTGAGGCAGATTAACAACAATGTATCTTTAATAAGTTTTAAAAATTTAAACTCGGGGGCCTTATATTTCAATCATACCTTGTCTATAGATAAGAGAGATCTCAGGATTCCAAAATAAACTGAAGAGAACACATGCTATTCACACGTGAATACAGTATATGCACAGCTCCTTTAAGGCCATTCCATCTGCAAATTGACACTGATTAAGTTTCCTCTCCAGGCTATTTAAAATCCTGCTCTGTTGGGGTCTTGTGCCTAGATCCCCAACCCCCCAAATGGGTGCATGGTGAAGGCCCAAAGGAATGAGACACATGGCATGGTCTTTAGAGCTGCAGGAGGAGTGAGATCCTCAGCAGAGCTTGTAACTCTGCTAGCCAGCCGGCCAACTGACCCTGGGCAGCCCGTATTTAAACCAGAACAAGCAAGGAGTTGAGTGAACAACGGCGGAAACCTGAGCAGGATCTTGGGAGGGGCTCAAGGACCCCTCAGAGCAACAAGCGATGCTAAATAAGGAAAACTATTCAGAAAGTCTCTGGCTTCAGCTGTGGCCTATCTTGCCCCCTGAGGTGTCTCCTCATTCTCAGTTCAATCATGCCCCGGCCAGGGCCACGCCACAGCCCTGCATGTGTATTCAGCTTCAATGGCTCCAACACTGCTCAGGGTGGGAGTCAGTGGTCTAGATCTAGATATGTGATCCTTTGAAATAGGCCTCACATAGTCAAGACTTTTGATAAGAACTGCCAGTATATGAAAATGGACAGGTAAACCAGATCTAGACAAAGGAACTTGAAACATTTATAAAAAGGGAAGTAGTCAGTTGATTGTTCGGGAAGACCCATTCTTGATCAGTGTCTGTCTGGACTGGACCATGTGTTGATCTTCAATCCAGACCAAAAGGAAAATGTAGATTTAGTTTAGGTGAAAGATATGAAGAAAGACTTGTGACTGGCCATTATAAAGAATTCTGCACCGTATGCTTGGATAACTAATGATGAATAGTTTGGTCAACTAGTATGGCCAGATGTCTGAGATATATTACTAAGGGAAAAAATAAGGTGCACAAAAGTGCATATGCATCTTGTCATTTATATAACAAGTACACAAAGGGTAAGTGAAATTAAATGTTTGCAGCATACAGGCAGAATGTGATGAAGGAGGTAGGAAAAAAACAATAGTTCTTGACAGGTTTTTCCCACGTGTGGGTTAACTTGGCACTGAACAGCACCTCCCTATGTTCTTGCAAACTCAAAAGTTAAACCTCCTGCTTTTTGGGCGTGCACCAGTGCTCTTCCAATCAGCTGTCAATACATCATCCCGCCAGTCCCTTTAACTCCACCCCTGTCAATTCCAAATAAAGCTGCAGTTTTTTTCTCGAACCTTCCAGAGAGTGCCTGCCTCTCTTCAGTAGCCCTCCCGTGCCCACAGTAAAGAACTTTTTCTTTCTTTCTGTTTTCTCTCTCGCATGTCAAAAGACCAAAGAGTTCTTATGGATTCTTTTGTTTTACTTTGAGCCATAAAAATACAACAGACATGAAGGTGGAGGATCACTGCAAATTTGAGACCAGCCTGGGCTACAGGACAAGGTGCCATCTCAAAAAACAGAAACAAACAACAAACAATCAAAACACAGTAATTTTTTTAAAATTTTGTTTAAAGAGGGAGGGAAGCAAAACAGAAAAAAGGGTAGAAACAATACAGAATTTCAAAAAAAAAACAGTAAGAAATCACTATTTGATACATTACATATTGTCTTCTTGGATATAGTTGTTCAAGTTACAAAATTAAAGCATACAAAGTGGACATTCAAACAGTGAGGCTGCAGATAGTTCTGTTCACCGATCCAACAAAAACTTAGTAATATGGTAATCAATCCTACACACTTAAGTATACATATAGTTATCTCCTTTAGAGCACTTTCTTTTCCTCCTCTTGCTTTTTTTTTAAAAAACATTTTTTATTTAAAGAAAAAAATTTGAAACAGAAAGAGGGTAGAAACAATACAAAATCTCAAAAACAAAACAAACCAAAAAAACAAAAATAGTAACCAGTAAGAAATCACTAGTTGATAATTACATACTTTCCTCTTAGAGGCAGTTGTTCAAGTTACAAAAGTAAAGTCCACAAAGTGGACATCCAAACAGTGAGACTGCAGTCAGTTTTGCTCATCCATCCAACTAAAACTTTAGCAACATGGTTATTAATTCCACACACTCAAACATACATGCAGTTATATCCTTTATAATACTCTCTTTTCCTTTTTTTTTCTTTACAATAACTATAATCCATTCTTGTAAACTACTTAGAAGTTCTACACATAAAACACAATAATTTAAAAACCAATCCTATAATTAAAAAATTAATGGACATGATAACTGTAACTACAGAGAATAATAAAACTATATTTCCCAAAAAGAATTTATTTCAAATAACTTTAATACATAGCTCTTTATGCAACCGTAGTGAGATGCATTTTAAAACATAAGAAGCTACAAAGGAATTTTAATCTCCAATGGCTTTCTTGTGAATAGTAACATGGGTTTTGCTATTTGAGATTGCTTCATATTTAGGATAAAGCAAACATATCCAAACTTATGATAAACTGTTAAGAATGTTTAAGATTTTTTTCACTGCAAAATGACAAAGATAGAATTGGAAAAAATGTTTTAGAAGGTGATATAAGCCTAGTCTCTTACAGGTATTAAACTAAGGATAGACTACTAAATCAAAAAGAAAGGAAGAAAAAAGTTAATTTTTTGTTAAAAGCTGTATCTTCTTTTTATACACTTTGCTTTATAGTTTAATCAAAATTGGCATTACTTATAATTTTAAAATGTGTTGATGTTTTTACTTTCTAAAGGAAAGACAATAATAGATATTCAGAAACAGTAGCACTGGAGATAGAAAAAAAGTGGGACAAACAAAGCCAAAGAAATCCAGAGGACTACTGACTGAATAGATCATTGTTCCACCAGAAAAAAATATTAGAAAGGATTCTATAGTTCAAGTCTTGCTGACTTGAAGAATTGTAGGGCTATATAATGACATGAGTAAAATCACAGAAGAAGCAATTTTGGCAGGAAAGGTACTTTCTACTTTAGACATAATTCTAGTTGGATATTTTCAGGAGGCATTGAGACATGTAAAGGTTTACTATGAGAAAGACTAGAATTAGCAGAATCCAAGAAAAAGCTTCTGTAAGTGTTGAAGCTAGGATTCAATTAATATCAATTAAGAGTCTATACAACGACCAAGATTCCAACCTCAGGAGCACAAAATTTAAAAAAATAGAAGTAAGAAGAGCACAAGAACATGATGAAAAGTTGTCAGAGGTGGAGAAGGGTGGGGCCAGTCCTATTTCAGCAAAGGAGGAGGACACAGCAGCTACCAGTCTCACAGTTCACATATCACAAAGAAAGATCAGGCACTGAGACCAAAGGCATTTGGTGACTAAACATCACTTAGGAAATAACTAAAGATTCATGCAAAATATATCAACCTCAGTACCATTTATGATATAAAAAATGTCTGTAATGCCCTACATTAGCAAATAATTAGTAAATAAACTATATGCATACAATAAATACTGTGCAGCAGTTAAAGTAATACTTTGAAGAATTTTATGATAGAGGATAATGCTAATGAAAATAATGTAAGAAACAAAATTGTAGGTATATAATATCAACTATACGAAGTACATAAAAACATCTTTAGAGAATGTGAGATGTTAATGTTGCTTCTTGATAGTGTATAATTCAGCCTTTTTATTTTTCTCTACTTTCTAAAATTATGACTTTAATTTTTAAATCAAAAATTACTATTACTGTCGCTAATCATCAAATTGAGATGATTCAAATATATTTAGTGATATATCTTTATAAAGCACTGCAATCTCTAGATATGTAGATACGTTACAAAATTTAATTTTAGGTTTTTGTGTTTGACATTTGAGGAAAGATTTTCCTAGGACACAAACTGCTTATATATCAGTTTGGGCATCTTTCTTGCACTTTAGTGGTGATAAGACAGAAAGCCTACCCATGCATTTAATTCATCTTTTGCATTGCAATACCCATTGTTTCTTAAATGCTATTTCTCCATTCTTGCTAAGCTTATTTCCATTCTTGTGGAATTAGAACTTTTGTAGTTCTTTCAAGATGGCTCTGTGGATAAGCTCTCCTGCAATATCTACGTGTGGACATTTTTATTTTACCCTTGGGCAATAATTTGGTTGGATGTGGAATTCTACATGGATGGCTCATTTCTTTCAATACTTTGAAGACCTTTTTCTGTCATTTGCCTGCGCCTGTTGATGAGAAGGTAGTTCTCAGTCAAGTTGCCATTTCTTGGTGGAAAAACCTCTTTCCCTGTCCTGTTACTTAACAGATATTTTCCTTCCTTGACATTCTATAGTTTTCAGCATGATTAATAAAGATGTGGTTTTGGTTTTATTAATTTCCCTTGGGATTTAGAATGCTTTTTAAATCAGTGGGTTCATGTTTTTACAATTCTGGAAATGCCTTGACCATCATTACTTCACATACTGCCTTAAAAATCATGCTGTCTGATGTGCTTGGAGCATCTCATTCTCCGTCCAATCAGTAACCCTCCTGTATCACCTTATTTCTCTATGTTGTGTTCTGAATGAATTCCCAAGTCTTCCAATTTGTGCTCTTGAATGGTGCCTGTTATTTCTATCATTCAGTGAGTAATCTCTTCTTTCAGTAAATATTATTTCTTTCTTTTGATGGCTATTTCTAGAGTCTGTTGGTTTTTAATTCAAATTCATCTTGCTGTGTGTGTGTGTGTGTGTGTGTGTGTGTGGTACTAGGGAATAAACCCAGGGCCTCTGCACTGAGCTACATTCTCAGCCCTTTTTTATTTATTCATTTACTTTATTTTGAGACAGAATCTCACTAGGTGACTAAGTTGCTTAAACTGGACTCAAACTGCGATCCTCCCGCCTTTGCCTCTCTGAGTGCTGGTACTGTGGGCATGTGCCACTATATCTGGCTCCACCGGTTATTTTTTTTAAAAAATATTTTATTCTTGCTTCATGAACTTCATTCTGACTTTTAAAAATCTCTTTGTTTTAAACATGCTTATTCTAAAAACTATGTCTGTATCATCTAGAGTTTCTCATTATTATTTCTCCCTTACATTGCATATGCTATCTCTCAAGGTGTCAGATTTCACCAAATGCTGTGCAATTATGGTTTATGAGCTCATATTTGCATGCATTACATCAGGGGCCCGGGCTTGCCTGTAATGAAGCCGTTCCTGGAGCTGGACCCATTTACACTCATTGCTTGCCTGTGAGTTTGTACAATACAAAGCCTGAAAAAATAGAACCATTCCCTCGGAGTACGCAGTTTGGGTTTCTAATTCTTTGTGCTTGATCCTCTTAGGCAGACACTGGCACTGCAGAGTTTCAACACTTGTGGATTTCTCTTTGCAGCACTAAAAGAGCCTCCTATTTTTTGAGTGTTCAGCAACATAGTAAAACAGTTAATCAACGGTTTCAGCATATTTGGCGTGAGGGTGAAAGCATGAATGAACTCATTTCCTTTAAGCTCTTTGCCAATATTCTGCTGCACTTCAGGTAATTTTAATTGCTAGAAGAGAAACGCCACTTCAAGAGCATTACTTCAAGTGAACTGTGAAGACAGGAGAGAAGGCAGACTAGAGTGTTATAAGAAATACATAAATAGAGCATGAAGGCTATAAATATAGACTACCTTCCTCCCACTCTCTTTATTACCTATCATCTATCATTTGCTTGTCTATCTGTGAGAAAGTATTACGTTCATTTTTTTTTCTACAAGAAAAAAGACATAAAAGTACACCATAGTGGAAGGATAGGAACTAGTGAGGAATGCTCTTAGATGAAGAGAATAGAGAAGAGAAGCATCTTTTTCAGAAATGAGAAGGAAGAAATATGGAGGCAGAGAAAATTAAGGTGAAGGATTCTTCCTTGGCTGATCCTGACCTCTAAGAGGTAAGAATAAGCCTGGAAGCCCGAAGGCAGACACACACCGTCACGGCTCCAGAGTGGTGAGCATTAGATGGAGGTGGGGTAAGGAATGTGAGAACACAAGAGACAGATCTTAACTCTTGAGGGAGAGGGGTCCCACGGAAGGGTGTACTGTGTACAGTGATCTGATGAATCCTGGAGGGAATGAGTTAACCAATGCACGGCTGTTTGAAAGACTTGAGAAGGTAAGCATCTCACCATTCAAGGTACCGAGAGGCTTTTTGGTAATGCTTTGCTTCAGACCATGTTTGTTTCTGATGCTTTCCGAAAAGCAGGTATGTCGTAGTTCACTCCAAATTTGCACATGGCTAAGGCCACATTGGTGGTTTTTACTGGAATATGTGTTCATATAGTGCTGTTTCTGTACAGCACTATGAGTTCTCAAGAGTCATATGAAATAGAGGTATTCATGAGCTGCAATCTCAGTGAAATGCTGATGAGCAGAGTCAGGAGTCTGGAGCTGCAGACCCACCAGTTCTGCCACCTGTGCGTGATCCGAGGTGAATGTCTTGGTTTCAGTAGGGCTCTGTGTCCTCATGTGAAATGCAGGCATTTGACCGGTGATTTCCGAAAATGTGTGACTTGTGGGAATTAAAGCTTTAAAACTTTCAATCATGTAGCCTTCCGTAGAGGAAAAGACCATACTATACTCACTTAATAATCACCTCGCAACTGAAGTATCTAATAAATACACTAATATGTGAGTTTCTCAGAAAACATTTTAGGCTTGTTTAAGCTCCTGTTCATTTTTATTTCTTGGAGGCAAAAACTGCCTTCTCAGCACCATGTAGCCAACCTCCTTACTGCTGGATTTTATACACAACAAGAAGACAAATCACACTGTGTGGTATGGAAATCTAGCTGTTTGTTAAAATTAATTTTACTAAATTATATTGATCTGAATGCTTCAATGTACAGGTTTTTTGTTGTTGTTTGTTTTTGTTTTTTTGGTACCAGGGATTAAACTGATGACCTCTCACTCACTTGCCAGGCAGGCACTTGTGCCACTGGCCTGGTTGGTTTCTTTTCTTTTCCTTTTTTTTTTAGAGCTTTATTTCTTCTTTTTCTTAAAAAAATGCCCATATATACTATGTTGGCTTTTAAAAATTAATCTTCGGGCCACGGATTTAGCTCAGTGGCACAAGCGCCTGCCTGGCAAACACCAGGTTGTGAGTTCAATCCCCGTTACCAAAAAAATAAAAAACAAAACAAAACAAAACAAAACACTAATCTTCATCTCAATCAACTGGTTTCAAGCCTTGCCAAACTTGTTATACCTCCTACAGTTTTATCTGTGATAGGCATATTATAAATATTTTCCTTTAATTTATTTGAAAATAACTCAGATACCCCAGTTACAATCCTAACCCTCACATTTTCTTTGATGCTTCAGAGTTTAAAAAGAAAACAAGAAAACATAATGCCAGCTCTGGTTGCCAGCTCTGTTTCCAAGGAAACAGAACAGCTCATCAAAAACAAAATAAGCGTTTTCAAACTGATTACCCTTTTCACCAGTTCAGTCTTCATTCCTGCAAAATGAAACACAACATAACCACAGCCTGAAAGTCCTGAAGCTAATTCTGTTTGTGCTGTCTCTTGTGATTAAAACCAGGTGAAGAATGTAATCTCTCGGGTTATGTGGTGGTTTGCCTGTAGAAACAGCTTAACTCCTGCATAAGGATTAAGAATATCTGGTGAATCAAAGCACCCTGCACACCTGCTGAATAGCCTGATATATTGTTACTGCTACAGTGTCAAACGTTTCCATTATTGAAATCAGATTCTGTATTTCTTGGGAATCACATAAGACAGTCATGGCAATTTTTGAGAAAAGGATAAAGACTTCCTGCGTGAAATGTTTTGTTATAAGGACGCAAAAGGGAGAGGAGTCAAGGGAAATAACTGGACCTGCATTCCAACCAGCAAAGCATTGTCCTCTGCCCACGATGTATTCTTACTCTGGGCAAAATTATGACCCCAGCTAATGCTGTTTGTTAGATAGATAACAAAAGCACAGTTTAGCATTATTATGTTACCCAATGATGCTATGTATTTTCTAAAAAGCAGAATTCCATTATGTAAAAATTGTAGAGCCAGAGAATTCTTTTCAGGGTGAACCACACAATGGAAATTCACTGTAGTGAAAGAACAGTTTAATAGGCTTTAGATGACATCTTGATAATTTTAGGTAATGAATACTGAAATTTGGATAATAGTTCTAATGGGAAAGAATGGTTAATGTAATCATTATTTGGTGTTATATCTATTTTCTGCTTATGTATCCATTTCCTGCAAAGAATTCAAAGTTCCCAAACGTATAAGTTATATGAAGATCTTTCTATTTCTAAGCCCAGTGAAGGGCCTTGAAATAGGAGGTACTCTGTAAGTTTTGTAGAATAAATTTTAAAATTTAAGAAATACCCTCTACTTTAGTTAAAAACTTTAGTTACATTTGGGCTTCTTGTTATGAAATGCAAAATTATGGCAAATGATTTCACGGCAAATAGTAATAACCAAGGTAGATTATTTACTGTAAATCAGCTCTCAATACTCAAAAAGACTTGGAGCTAGGCATTTGGAGGACTGTGTTCAAAGAGAGAGCTGGTAATACATGGTAGTGTCAAGAGACAGACAGTACCACAACACATAGGATGATGTGTGCTTGGGTGGGGAACGAGACACATAGGACGGCTGGTTTTGGCTAAAGGGCAAGCGTTAAAGCAAAGCATGGAACGTGAGAGCTTTGGGAAGGGAAGGGAATGGAAGGGAAGGGAAGGGAAGGATCTGGACACACGTCCTCTTCTATCAAGGAGGTTTGGCTAGGTCAGGGGTTGGCACTTTCCTATAAAGGGCTAGCTAATAAATATTGCTGGCCTGAAGGGCTGTAAGGCTTCTGTAACAGTTCATCAGCTCTGCCTTCACGGATGAAGGAGCCTAAGGCAGTGGGTGAGTGCTTGAACAGGCTCTGTGGGAATAGAATCTTGCTCAGAAGACAGATGGAGAGGAAGTAGGGAGAAGTTCAAGTAGCAGTTGTCTGTTCTGCTGTTTCAAACATACTGTAAGAGAAATGCTAATTTGTTTCATTTATACGACTGGTTTCTTTTATTCATTGAGAAGAGCTTGGTCCTTTTGTTTGTTTCTTCTTCCTAAGAATCTTTCTTTGTCCGTCACGTATATATACTCTGAGTAACATTTTGGCCATTCTTTTTAGATCAGGATACAGAGGATATAAACCATTGCTATTCTCTATTTTATGAAAATTTATTCTATGAAAATTTATCTTTTTTCATAGAAGTAAAAGGTTTTCTTATATTTACTTTATTACTATCTTGTATTACATAAAAAAATATATATACGGGATACGAGATTTGGCCTGTTCACCATGGTTTGTGATCTCTACACTAGAAGATACCTAATTCAATATTTCACATTCAGGAGTCTGTGTTAACATGAGACCACTACATGATTTTCTGATTTTAATAGGGATTTTCTGATTTTCCAGACTGACTGGACACCTGTCAAGAAATGTGATCAACGGTGAAATGCATAGGCAAATTTAGACTTCTGATTCAACTTTTAGCTAAACATGTCCATTTTTTAAAGCTTTATATAGTATTATATATATATATATATATATATATATATATATGAGCTATTATGACACTATTTGATATAGTATCATGACTAATTTCATAGTAGGCCCATTTTTATAGTAATGTACTTGCTTCTTTATTAACCCAGTAAGGAGTGAGACCAGCAAAGGTTTAAAAATGACTATAATTTCAAATAGTGATGAATGTAAGTAACATTTTAAGATTTCAGCAAAACAACAATGTGATATGAAAGTATGTGATTTTTTAATTGTAATGAAATATAAGTAGATATTAATGAAATTATAAGAAGTACCCTTCTATGGAAAAATAAAACAAAATTTCATAAGCAAATAGAGAATTATAATAGTTAATATAATATGTATTTTGATCTTATAAGAATAGGCTAAATATTAATAGATCTATTTCAGAGTTTTATTTTTGTTTTTGTTTTTGAGACAGGGTCTCATCATGCAGTTCAGGCTGAATTTGAACTCACTATGTAGCTCGGGCTGGACTTGAACTCATATCAATCCTCCTGCCTCAGCCTGCTAAAAGCTGGGATTATAGGTATGCACCACCATGCCCAGCTAATAGATCCTGTGTGTGCGCGCGCGTGTGTGTGTGTGTGTGTGTGTGTGTTAAAACAGCGTTTTGATGGAGATCACTACAAAGTGGCTCTGAGCAGGATTTAAAATTCACTCATTGAGCTGGGGATTTAGCACCGTGGCATAAACGCCTGCCTGGCAAGTGGGAGGTCATGAGTTTGATCCCTAGTACCAGTGAGGGGAGAAGAAAAAGAAAGAAAGAAAACCTGATAAACAGAGGCCGCCCAGAGCAGCTCTTTGTCTCCACCTCCAGAGTCTCTAACTCCGCGAGAGGGTTTTCATCCTGACCCTAAAATCACACTACTGTCTCCTTTATTTATGCCTTTGCCATACACTCATTTGGGAGATTGGGGATCTTGGCCAGGTCCCCGATAGGGTTTCACTATGTAATACAGTCTGGCCTTGAACTCACAGGAATCCTCCTATCTCAGCCTCCCAAATGCTGGGAGACCCATTCTTAGTAACTACAAATATAATTTAATAAGCATATGCAAACATATATAGAAAACCCCTCTGGAAACTTTAAGGAACTATAAATGCCTTAATTTATTTATCTTGTTATCTATTAGAGGGCAAGGGACCAAAGTTAGTCACTCAAATGTCAGTATATTTATATGATGCCTGAATGTTAAACCTGTACAAAACTCTGCATTTGCCATTGTTACCATATGAGGGTCTCATCTGTAAAATTCTTAGTGTAGACTTTTCCCTGAGCCACTGCAAGGCCACTGAAGGTAGAGGCTTAACATTATTTTGTGTGTGGTAAAACCAGAAAGATTTGCATTCTACTTGAAGGACAAACAGCTGTCTGAAACACAGTCTCAGTAAAAGGGGTTCGGGGTGGGAGCCAACTTGCCCTGCCACAGAGGGGCATGGCTTGGATCTTGCTTTTGCTGACAGCTTTGAATGCCAAATTACTTATGACCTGATATGAAGAACTGGATCCAAATAACCTTTTCCCAGGTAATAGCATAATGTAAGGAGGCCTCTTCTAGGTTTTGCCTGTGACTCATTATTTTAATTTTTATTTTATTATTATACTATCTTTTTGAGACAGGGTCTCCTATGCAGTTCAGGCTGGCCTTGAGCTCACTTTGTAGCCCAGGCTCTTCTCAAATTCACAAAGATCCTCCTGCCTCAGCCTCCTGAGTGCTGGGATTATAGACATGTGCCACCACACCTGACTGATTATTTTTATGATTTGGGGAATTATTTAGTTCCTTTGAGGCTCAATTTCCTCATCTACAAAATGGGAAGTATAATTCTACCTGTGGGTTGTGGGAAAGTGCACAGGTATCTGTATAAAGGGCTGCATATGTAATAGGGACTCAGTACAGGTGGCTTTTATCACTCAGCGCTTCACAGCACGTGGCTGCCTAGAGAAACTAGTACTTGTGCCAGAACAGTAAAACTCCTCTCCTGATAGCAAAAGAGGGCAGGGAAGAAGGAGGAACAGTTCTTTAAGCATAAGGACCACCATCTTTCCATCTGTCAAACAGACTGGCGTGGTGAGCTGATCAGAGCCGACATTCACAACCTTTGGCAGAAGGTGAACGTCTAACCAGAGAGATGGAGTGCTTCATTTACAAGCTGCAGGAAGGGGGTGAAAGCCTTCTTCCTTGGGGGCTAGGAATCCCATAACGCCAAGTGCATTTCAATGAAGGCCACAGTTTCTGTGGACACTTGATTGTGACCCTGCCACACTGACAGCCCCGAGCAGGGACCTGGGAGTTTCCCTGTGGGGCTCTGCTGACAGCTGGGAGGTTTTCTCTGCTCCTGCCAGGCCTGCAGCAAACGTCCACCTGCTCCTGTCACCTAGCAGCTTCTCCACCAGTGCCTGCTGCTGCCAGAGCGCTGCTTCAAAGCCTGTGCGAGATGAGTCAGGGGGAGATTCCTGGCACACAGGGGCAGGTGCTGCAGAAGCTGGGTACAAAGGCCCCTGGCTCTGCTGCCCTCCAAACCCCCAGACCACAAGTCGCTTTATATTGGCACCAAGAGCTCCTCCCTGAGGGGTGCATGACCAGTAACTACTTAGCTTTTGCCAAGGGGGTCTGTCTGGAAGGGCTTGGCCTGGGTTTCATCTGGTACTTGTTTTCCTGGCCCAGCACTCCTGCCTCATCCTGATGTCCAGCCGGCTGAAGGGTGAGGGGGCCCCTTTCACCTAACTGGCACCCAAATGGGTGCTTTCAAGGCAGCTGTTGAAAAGAATCCACAGGCAAGGGCATGATGGAGGTCAGAGGCCCATGATCACATATCCTACAGGTTACTAAAGTCTGCCCAACAGAAACAAAGTGGGGAGTAGAACACAGTCAACAATCAGAGATGCCACATTTGAACAGAAGAAGAGACCCAGGGAGGAAGGAATAAAATGACCTGGTGCCTGCCTCCCCTGGGCTCCTGTAGGTCTGCTCCTTAGCCTTCTACCCAGAGCCCTCTGCATCCTAAATGGGCAGTGCTTGCGGATGGACAGTGCCTGAGGGTTGGCAGAGGTGGACAAGGCCCCTGCACATCCAGGCTCATAATAGCATTATTCCCAATAGCTGCAAAGTAGAAGCAACTCAACTTCCCATCAAGAGCAAGTGGAAAAACAGAATATATCTGCATTTCTTTAGGGGCTATGGACTATGAGCAAGGAAAGAGTGCACATGCACATGGGCATATCCGCCTGCCCACGCCCGCTCAGCACACACACACACACACACAGCAATGTTATTCAGCCTTGCAATGGAAGGATATTCTGACACTGCTATTATGTGTTTGAACTTTGAAGGTATGAAAAGTACATAAGCCAGTCACAAGGATAACCACAGTGTAATTCCACCTATGTGATGCCTAGAGCAGTCCTATCCATAAAGACAGAAAGTGGAATAGTGGCTGGCAGGGGGTGGGGGAGAGAGACACAATGGTTATTTTTAATGGTGAGTATAGACTTGCAATTTTGCAGGGTAAGATTTATCTAGATGGACGATAGTGACAGTTAGACAGCTTTTGTGTGTGTCACTAAACTATACTTTGAAGATGGTGAGGATGGGAAATTTTTATGTATCATACTCCAATTTTTTGGTTTTGTTTTGTTTTGTTTTTGTTAATGGGAAGCAAACTGGGGACCTTGCACTTACCAGGCAGGCGCTGTGCTGCTGAGCTGTATCCCTGGTTCTACTCCAATTAAAAAAAAAAGTGAGAGATGGCCTTGGAAGATTTTCATAGCAGCAGATTATACATGAATCCTGTCCTTCAGGGCATTTTTAGTGACAAATCCAGTGATTTTTTTTTTCTGGGAAAGGAAAGTATAAAAATATATTTTTGAAATTTTTAGGAATTTTTTTAATGAAAGTGTCTTCCATTGGTGAAAAATCCTTATTTCTCTGCCACAGTGTTTTCCTGAGCAGTAATGAAGAGCCTGCCCCACTATCAGATGGGCAGGAGAGGGCAACATGTGAGGACAGTGTGTGACACAGGGCACGGTGCGTGCAGGAAAAATCCAGAAAGAGAAAGATATAAGATGAGGGTGGAGAGAACAAGGAGTGGAAAGCAGAAAGCCATGAGCGAGGCGGAAGAGGAACTTGGAGGCTTTCCACCACAGCAAGCATAACAAGAACTTTGAGACTGAACGACCTGTCAGCAGAAAAGCTCAGCGGAAAAGACACTGTAGAATAAAACAAACAGGATTCATCTTTTTGTTCCCCAGTGTGGAGCAAAGCAACACTAGAAAAAGAAACAGAGGCAGGGACCTCACCCATCTCTGACCTGGAAAGACCCACAGCTTTGTAGAGCAGGAAGGAAGGGGCCTCAGCAACAAGGGGCTCCGCAGGGAACAAACTTTCTGGGTCAGAATTGCCTGGAGGTTTTTAAACACAGAGGTGTGGCTACACTCAGTGATTGTTCCGTGGTGGGTTCTGGGTGGAGACTGGACACTTGCATCTCTGGTGAGTTTCCAGATGATGCTGAGGCCACGGGTTTGACAGCCACATTGTGAGAACCATGGTTCTCGAATGAAAGAGGTGTAGGGTATCAGTGATTGGCTGTGTACATTCAAGTTTTCTTCAAGGCCTTAAAAAGGAAGGCCCAAATCAGGAACGATAGTGAGACACTGTACTGAAATTACATAAACTGAAATTACATAAATTACATTTGGCTCTTAATGCAGTGGGTAAGGGTGGGAACTTTATAGTCAGATCTGGGCAGAATGGCTTTCTTGCAATATGCCTTATTACCCTTTCCCTACCCTATTTTCTTCATCATAAAACTAGGCTAACAGTGGGATTATTCAGACGATTGTGACTGATGTTATCTAGGGGGGCTCCTCAGTGGTACAGTGTTTGTCTTGCACTTATGAAGGCTTGCATTCCACCCCCTGGGCCTGAGACTGATGCACATACGGGACTTAGCCCTGGACGGCAGCACACGGTAAGCATAGCAGGCATTTCCTTTTGGGTATCCCAGCATCCATTGCTGTTGTTCTTGGTCAGCTATAATTACCTGTCCACTACTATATATAGCCCTTGGAAATCTGAATCTCAGGAACAAAGCCAAGATAATAACCCATCATTCTGATCCTTCCAACTTACCACGGAAGTGTCTTCCTCTGGTGGCAGGAGATTGATAGACAAAAGTGTAAGGATATATGTTCCCCTTATGGAAATGTCTAACCCGTGAGTGTTCCCTCCAGTGTTACTGAAGAGGAAGAATGATAACTCTGGAGGCTGAGTGAATTAATTAGCTTGCAGTTGCAATATTACACACTCCCATGTTCATAGCCCTTTGTGAAGTGTTGCAAGGGAAGCAAAGCATTTCTGTCCTTTAATTGGATGAAAATCTGAAGCTAGATGATAAGATGGAGTGTAATTTTTTAGTATCTAAAAACTCAATAATGAATTAATTTGAGAGGAGGCTGGGATTTTTAATGAAACTGAAATAAATGACCACTTTCAGTTCTCTTTCATTAGAAGATGTACTTATAATTGAAATTTGGGGAGGGGTTCTTTTTGTGTTTTTTTTTTTTTTATGTGACAGAGTCTCGCTATTCAGTGCAGGATGGGCTTGAGCTCACTTTGTAGTCCAGGCTGGTCTCGAAATTACAATGATCTTCATACCTCAGGCTCCTGAGTTTTGGGATGACAGACCACACCCAGCATACTTAAACTGAGAAATGACTGGGTTAATGGTTACCCTTCACACACCACATGGCCACACCTGCAGTGGGACTCCTCGTCTACATGCTACAACCTCTTTGGGAGACATGACTCTTTGCATTCTGTGACCCCTGGACCCATTGTTTAAAACCTTAAGAAGACAAGCTCTGATGAGCGTGGTCCTGCTCCACATGGGCTCTCCCTTGGTATCCAGCAACACATAAACAAACTGTGTGCTCTCAGATTTGGGGCTCATTTCTGTCTTTTAAATAACTCCCCTTCGCATGGCTTCAAAAGCAGACACCTTCAGACTGGACATTGTCCTTTTCTCCTTTCCTGGTGATCAGTTTTCTCTTCCACATAACCACGTGTTTCATGGGGCCAGGCTCAGCTCTAACACTGTACGCAGACAGCTGGGGGTGCTATTTCTTTGCACTGATGTCTTGTGATGAGGGCTGTGATACCACTCTGGCTGACTAAAATGGGGGAGTCTGATGGGGACACACAGGAAGGCGTCCTGTCCTCTTAAAGTAACCCACAGAGAGGGGGTAGCCTGTTCTTCTTTGGGTGTGTTGCACTGGAGTTTTTTCAGAAGGTAAGACTCTTGGGAACTGGTGGGGTTGCCTTACTGGAGCAGAGGTGGGCAATGGTGCTGTTTAGCACAGAGTCACCGACCACATACTGGGAGATCAGTGGATCCTGCAGTTACTTAGTTCACGGAGACGGAAGCAGCAGACCAAGAGGAACTGAGGGTGTGGAGCCAGCCCAACGCTGCAGGCCTGCAAACCCCCGGAGACTTGCTGGTGTGCATCCTCATTGAGAGGCTGCGGAAGCTGCAGTCTGGAGCTCACAGGCACAAGAGGCACCAACTTATCTACAATGGAGATTTTCAAGGCACAGGCTGACTTCTTCCTTTTCACTCTAATCTAAGCCTACATACAGATGGTACCACCTACAAGCAGGGCAGGTCAGTTCCCCTCCAATTGCTGGCTCATGAGCTGGTCATCTCTGGAAACACCCCACAGACACACCCAGAACTCCATAGGTTAGTGAGACTGTGTCTCAAAACAAAACAAAAAATAAAAACAAAAGCCAAACAGAAATAGAGAAAAAAATTTAACCATAAGTAGGAGAGTAATCAATTATAATTATCTCGATAATTGGTAAAGCAGACAAAATTTTAATCCTGACACAAATATTTCCAGAGAATAAAAAGACTACTTGGACTCCACAACTCATCATACAAGGTTAAAACACTTTAATACAAAATCTGGTACAAAAAATAAAAATCAATTTCATACAAAGTAAAATAATAAGCATTAAAAAGTTCATCAGTGTATAAAAAAGACATGTATGACTACTTAGGTTACTTCCCAGAAATATAAGATTGGCTTAGCATTAAAAATACATTAGGTTACGACCTTAACAAATTAGCAGGGAAAACTATTATCTCGATAGATGGAAAAAAGAATAAAATTCAACATTGTGTTCCAAAAACTATTAGGAATCTATGGCTATATAGAAATGCTCAATCTGATAAAAAGCTTCTGCCAATCTTTAGCAATGACAGGTTTTTCCTTGGTGCAGTAGAAAACCAAGAGCAAAGAAAGAAAGAAAAAGGCCTTTATTGAAGACACAGAAGGGCTCCAGGAGTGTGCAAAATCTCCTCTGCGCAGACAAAGAACCTGGGAGCTTTTATTCAGCCTGACGGGGGGGGGGGGGGGGGGGGGGGGGGGGGGGGGGGGGGGGGGGGGGTGGAGGGGGGGGGCCTAGTGACGTACTGACAGCGGATTGGGGGAATGTTAGCGCATGCGCGAAAAGCCAGGAGTTCAGTTTTTAGGTTTGGAAGAAGCGCCCTGAAGTCAGGCTGGCTTCGTGCAGAACCCATCAAGCTGTCGTGTTTTTAATGGTAAAGTGCTGAAAGCACTTCCCTGAAGGTCACAGACTTTCGCTGTAGTCTCCAGTTTATGCCATGAGTGTGCACTGTCACCATCCCAGTCCCGCCTGGGCCGGGCTCCAGGGCCGCGCAGAAGCAGAAGGTGAGCTTTCGTTCGCGTCCCCTGGCCCAGCGTGCCCCGAGGCACAGGACGGGGCGCAGACAGGCTGGCAAGGGGGACTTGCGTGACTGCTTAGTGCGGTTTAGATTTTCCACTCCTGTCCTGCGATGCCGCCCAGGCTCTGCACCTCCCAGACATCTTCCCTGACTACACCCTAAGGCCTCCCCGAGTCCCTGCGGCCTGTCTTCTACGGTCATTATCTGTAAAGTGACGCCCTCTGCTGCTACAGGGATTCACCGAGTGTCTGCTGGATGGAAGAGTGAAGGGTAGCAGGGGAACCAGGGAGAAATAGTAGATGGAGATGAACACAGTCAGAGCTGAAGGAATACAACACAGGAAATCCAGGCTTCCCTCCTGTTAACCAACGGTCATAAAAGATGGCACACTGTACGAGGACATTTGCAGGAAATGTTTGGGACAGGCCGAATAGATCAGTGGTGGCCTACGACTGAGGTGGGGACAGTGCTGTAGTCTGGGGCTGCAAGGAAAACAATTACATACAGGACATGTAATGTAGAGTGTTATGATGGTCACCCAGAGTCAAATACAGGAAAGTACAGGAACTCTGTCCACATACTAAAGACCTAGAGAGTCTAGCCGAGGGCCTGGACCCCACAGCAATATCCTGCATGAGTTCAGCTGAAGACCTAGAACCTGCCGCAGGTCCAGTTGGAGGCTTAGAGCCCACAACAATGACTCATGCTAGTCTGTTTCATGGATCTGCCCTGGGAAGGCCCACGGGTCAGTGATAAAAGCTAGAAAGTCTGTGCCAGTGGGGTGAAGAATCTGTGCCAGCAGACTGAGAGTCTGCACTGGAGTCAGGAAGCAAATGCTCAAAATAAGAACCAGGGCTCCCCTAAAAAATACCACAGCCATCCTCAGCGACAATGAAGTCCTGAGCTCCTCTGATAATGAGAACAGCCTAGTTCATATCAGGAAGCCAGTGTGACAAGCTTCTCCTGGAGATGGAACAGCACAAGTCTTCCCCTCAGAGCCAGGAAGCAATGCTCAAAGTAAGGACCAGGGCTCCCTAAAGTGAACCTCAGCCATCCTCAGCAACAAAATCCCAAGCTCCTCCAAAGATAACAGCTAAGTTCATATCAGGGGAGCCAGCCTGACGAGCTCCTCCAGGAGAACCGACAGCCCCAAACAACAACACTTAGGAGACCCCATGTGCTGCTCTTCCTCTCCGAGTCTCTTTTTCATGCTGGCAGCACCCCTCAGGGGGGCCGTCCACGCTTAGCACCACTCTGATTCAGTTCAGCTGGTATTACAAGTTGACCACCAGTTACCAGACCACTACAGAGCCTGAGGAGACCTTTGCTAATGGAGATAGGATTTTTTTTAGCAGTAATGGAAAATTTTTAAAAAGTTTATTAGTATCTGCTTGTACTAATTACATGCATTACGTAGAGTTGGGATTTATATGACACATCTTGATTCTCTTCTCCTTTCCCTTCCCCTGTCTTTCACCTTCCCTCCATCTCCTGGTTCCCTTCCCATCTGAAAAAGATTCACCTCCCTGGTTCCTTAGGTCATGCCACCATCGCACAGTTCTTTGCGTAACCGAAAACTGTGGAATACACTCTACAACAAAGGGGAATGCAGGGTGTGTGAGTTGTACCTCATTCAAGGTGATTTTTAAAAAAGGTTATCATAGCATGGATCATAGATCTCTCTTTTAAGGAGGCCAAATAAATGATGATGACATTGCAAACAGGTTTGCAAGGGAAGTGGCTGAGTTTAGGTTAGACAGGTGGTAAACAGTGACTGAAGTGACAGCAGAGGACAAATTTCTACGAGATGAAGTTGAGGCATAAAATTACAGAATCATGGTCGCATTCACGAGCCAGCATAGTATCCTAGAATTTTATATTAAAATAGGCTGTGTGCCTAAGTTTATAAAAAGATGAAAATTTCCCTTGCTTTCCAAGGGTTGGGTTTATCACAACTATTATTCAGTGGGATGTTCTTTTAACTTAGAAACTCATCATATTCTAAAAGAATCTGCAGGTTAGACTATTTTAAAAATCTTTATCTGGAAGTGGGAGGGGAGAAGAGTTATCGTCTGTTCCTGGTGAGGCAGTTAGCTGTCCCGGTTAGCTGTCCCCTCTGTGACTGCCGGCTCCTAAGTGTCTGGCCCATCTGCAGAGGCATGAGGGAACAGGGTGCGGAGTAGATTAATTGAGACCATGAAAGAAGTCATGAGACCCAGGCTCATGCCAAATCCAACGACAGAGGCTCAGGCCCTCACCCGAAGCTCTGTAATTTTGTTGGTTAAGGCTTCCCATTGACTTCTCTCGTGGAGGCTGCTGGCAGCTTCGCTAACAAATTGGCATCATACAGACAGCCAGGTACTCTGAAGATTTCTAATCAGGAGAAGTTAAAGGTTATATAAGCTCGGCTGCCAAATTGACTGCCTGACCTTAAAAGCCAAACAGAGGCTACCTTCTTTTCCTCCTCTCTCTTCCTTCCCGGAGACCTCAATTAGAAATAAATTTTAAATGCAAACATAACGATGTGTGATAAATCAGGGCTGGGCGAATGGCGAGGGAGCCTGCTGGAGATCGATGGACAGACCCGATGGCCTTTGTACCTCTCTTGAGCACTCGTAGCCCGAGTGCTTCTGATTTTGGCTTCAGTTTTAACAGGCGCAGGGGAAGGACGGAGCGTGTAGTAAATCACTGCCCCCACCACACACCTCTGTCTCTGAAACACAGTTGCTACATTTTTAAAAACAGAAAAATCCCACTGGACGGCAATGGATACAGTTCAATTTGTAATGTGTTATTTAAAAAAAATTTTTTTTACAGTTTCTTTTTTTTTTCCAGACAAGATTTCATTATGCAGCTCAGCTTGGCCTCAAACTCACAGTGATTCCCCTGCCTCAGCCTCCCAAGTGCTGGGATTACAGGTGTGCACCACCATACCTGGCTGTGATGTGCTCTTATTGCCAAAATAAATGAGCACATTAAAAGCCTAGTGATCACCTAGTTGATAAATTATTTCACTGATTGTGGCTTTTGAAATATTTCAAATGCAACCTGTACAATCAAATGTGTCCATACATTAGAGCTATGCACAAATTAGCATGGATCCAAACCCCACTGTCTTCCAATAGTGGCTCTTTTCTCCAAAATGACCCTAGTTATTTCTGGAGGTCCCTGAGCAAGAGCTTTCCACGTCGCCACAGAGCAGCCTCCCACCTTCCATCGGTCTGTGGAATCATTTGTCCACTCCATTAAGGTGTGCTGAGTACCTGTCGCCTATTGCATGGGGGCCAAAGCTAAGCCCCACAGGTGTCTCTGCCCACAGGCTTTCGCCACCTCTAGTTCTCATTCATCAACTTTGACAGCTGACAAGTAACTGAAAAGTCTTTATCCCTGCCTCTGCTAAAGAGGCCCACTATAAAACACTCAACCAAGAATGTGCTGAGAATGGCGTCTCCTGGGGTCCTCACTGTGTTCCGAGCTGACGCAGGACACAGCCGCAACAGTGCAGCCAAAGACGCTCAGGAAAGAGTACTTCCAGAGGAGCTTCAGGAGTGCCAAAGCAGTGGGATAAATGTGTTTGAAACAAGAGGGGTGAACGGCAATGTGCCTTTTACTGTAACACATTTCTAGAAAAAACTGAACACACACTGTGTTTTGATCACATTTTGTAAAACGAAACCACCTGAAGATTCTGCCCAGAGCTATGGCATTAGCTGTGGTAATTTATGCATAGCTATCATGTGAGGCCACACTCGTTTGCTTCTGGAGGGGAAGACAGGTGACAATTGGATAGAAATATTTTGTGAACCACAATTAGTTGACATAGCCACAGTTCAGGGGACTTTGGCCATTCTTTAGCCTTCTCAAAGCACAGGCTGATGTGGCAGATGTTGGTGCAAGGGGAGTGAAGTGCATAGAGCTGGATATAATCTGAGCCCAAAGTGGCAAACAGCTCTTACAGACAATGGGAAAAGATCCCAGGTGAAAAGGTACAATAGTGTCAGGAAAAAGATTCCATCTATAAGATGGAAAAGTCACATTTGTCTCAGTTACTTTCTTTGTTCTGACAAAAAACTGGCACAGATCAGAAGAGGAGAGGTTTATCTGGCTTGCAGTTTTTAGAGGTTTCTGTCCATAGCCAGCAGGCTCCAAGGCAGGAAGGCATGCTGGAAGTGTCTGGTGGAGGAGAGCTGCTCACGTCATGGTGATGCAGGAAGCAGAGAGACAGAGAGAGAGAATGGAGGAACTGAGGAGGCAGAGGAAACCCTGCGGGTCACACCCCCAGGGGCCAGCAAGTCAGCTGTAGCACCCCAGAATTCAATCACCTTCCAAACACCTGAGGCAACTGGGGATCATTTAGACCATAACAGTATCAGGGAAGAGCACGTAACAGCTTCCCAGGGCAAACCAAACCAAACCAGACTGCAGGCCAATCAGAAGCTATTACTAGGGAGTCTGCTCTGGAAAATCAAAGAAGCAATTAAAATGATCCATCCAACAGCAAGTCTGAGCTCCATGGGATAAGGAAGCATGGTAGTCCTGCAGAAAATGTTTCTATTCTACTGTGAAAAAGAATATCAGGCTGTGACACCTGCTGTAGCTCACCCTGGGTATTTATGACTGGGTGTAGATCAAGCAATTTGAATTTTGAAATTTTTGCCATTTTGCTCAGTTTTGTTCCTTCCATCATTTAAATGGCTTCAAATGATATATTTGCAATTGTTCAAGGTTTTAAACCTTTAGGTTTAAATAGTTAAAATATCATCCTATGATTTGAAATAATGGTAACCAGCATTATTTTTGAAGTAATGTGTATTTGTTGTAAACAGTTTTTTTAAAAATACAGAAGTGCTTAAGATAAAAAGGTCTCTTCAATTCCTACTCTAATCTCTACTCCACAGAGGTAGCTACTGCTAAATTTGCAAAACATTCTTGCCTTCCCCAGCACATATACATCTTCCTTCTAGAACATGGATTTATATTGTGTAAACTGTTCTTTAATTTGACTTCCATAAATTGAAAGTCTTGGATGTCAGAAAATAAAAGCTATATCCTTTTTTAAAAGTCTGGTATTACATCCCACTACCTGATGTGACATTATTTATTTATCCAGTTTCGTACGGACCGACCCTTGGCTTACTTCCAATCTTTGATTTGTTAGAGACAGTTCTGCATTTAACATCGTGCTACATTCGAATCCGTGCTTTGAAATTGAGTTGCCTGGCCAGATGTTAGGTGCATTTAGAGCTTTAATAAATACTCCCCAAATCACTTCCAGCACATTTGCAGCAATTTACACTCCCCCATGATAGGCAAGAGTGCTTGTGCGCCATGAGCTCCACCCTTGACATCAAGGCACTGACCAGCTAAATCAGGGACTGTATCTTTTCTTTAGCTTTGCAAAGATGTGACAAAGACCTCACCTTATGTTATTCTTTTATTTTTTTAATTTTATTTTAAAGAGAATAAAACCAAAGCAAACAAAACAGAACAAAGCTAATCAGAACAGAACAATGAAAGTGATAGAGGATTTCAAAACAAAATAATTGGAAATCAGCAATGGCTGCCATAGTGTCTCTTGTTTTCTTCAACATGGCTGCCCATCCCATCAGACATAATAACATCAAACAAAACAGAATAGAATAAAATCAGTCAAAATAAAAGAATGAAAGCTTACTTTATTTTTTTTTTATTATTATTTTTTGGTACTGGGGATAGAACTCATAACCTCATGCTTGCCAGGCAAGTGCTTTGCCACTGAGCTAAATCCCCACCCCTGAAACTTACTTTAAAGAGAATAAAACCAAACAAAATAAAACAGGATAAAGCCAGTCAAAACAAAGCAGTGCAAATGATATAGGATTTCAAAACAAGATAATAGGAAATCAATAATGGCTACCATAATGCCTCTTGTTATCTTCAAAATTGTTGCCCATACCATCAGACATAATGAAATCAAACAAAAACAGAACAGAATAAAACCAGTCAAAGCAGAACATTGAATAAAACAAAATGACAACATGGAATAAAACAACAGTATTGGATTTCAAAAACAAGACAGAAGGAAGTCTCTCATATTTGTTATCCTGTGTATTGTTACCTTCTTAATAGATGCTCAGACAACTGGCCTGAGGCCTGTAAAGTCAGTCAAACATACAAGCATTAAATTGTTTTCGTACCTCAGTTGCTATCAACTCAGTCTGTGTCCCTCTGAATCAGCCGGTTGCTGGGGAGAGGAGTGGTGTTCTTGTCTCTCAGCCATGGGCCAGTTGGCTCATGAGAAGGGCAAATTGGCTTCTTGTTTCTCCTCCAAGGCCCCACATGGCTTGTGCCAGCTCACAAGAAGGGAAGAATGGCTTCTTATTACTCCTCAGGCCCAGCATGGCTTCCACCAACTCACAGGCATGGCAAATTGGCTTCTCACCTCATGTTCTTAATTTCTTTTATTTTCAGTTTTTTTTCATAACTTTTGCATATACTTCTAAGGAGGACAAAACAAATGTTTGATTTCTCCAGACATCTCTCAAAGGTGCAGGCACTTGCATTGAACTACTTTGTGTTAGTATCATGAAATACTTGAGGTGGGCTCCTCTATAGAAAAAGAAGTTTGCACCGGCTCACTGTTCAAGGCCAAGGGGCCGCATCTGCCTCCGGCATCTGGCTGGCAGTGGCCAAGCAGGGATGAGCATCATGTGGCAACAGACAGGAGCGGATGGGTGCACGTGTCCCCTCTGACCTCTCTCTCTCTTTGAAACCACCAGTATTTCATCATGGGTGCCACCCCATAACTTTACCTGATTCTTGTCACTTCTCCGAGGCTCCACCTCTAAACACTGTAGTCAGATTAAGTTTCCACCTCCTAATACCCACAATGGGGGATTAAATTTCAACACATAAACCCTGGGGATACGCTTAGCCATGTTCCTGGCTAAAAGCACCTATTTTATCAGCACCCATACCTTACCATACAGCTCATTTAGATGTTAATTATAACTACCGTGAGTGGGAAAGTGGGGCTTTCAAAGCTTGGTCCTGGGGAAACTGGGAAAGTGGGGCTTTCAAAGCTTAGTCCTGGGGAAACGGGGTGGTGTGTGCATGGGCACTAGAGCATCAGGGCTGCAGACAGGACTGGGGTCTGGTTCTGAGGACCAGCAAGCCATCACATCTAAGCAGCGAGGAAGTGACTTTTGAAAAGGCTCAAGACTGGGTACCCTGAAGGGAAATCTCTGGCTAGAAGTTATATTAGCAGCAGAAAGTAAAATTTATAAATACTGTTTTATTTTTAGTTTGTTAATAAAAATTCTCAAGTGAAAAAAACCCCTACTTTGCCTTTGCTGAACTGATGAGCTTTTCACCCCACCCCTTAGACCTGGCAGGAGGCTCAAGCCTGTGGGCTGGCGGCTGGACTGGTCCCCCTGGAAGCCACAGCTGAGCTCCATGGAGGTGCACAGTCGAGACTCACACTACACCCTGAGGATTTCTTCTGCTTATGACCACAAAATAAATTTCTCCCTCATACTGTGAGCCCAGCCCACATCAGCAGGGGTGCTGCCTTCTCCACAGACAGTCTGGGACCCACAATGGTGGCAAAGGCCCCATCTTGAGAGACGCTTCCCTGATTGCAGAAATAGAGAAAGAAGAGCATGTGGACCGGAGTGGAGTCTGAGCCCTTCTAAACAGTGTCACTGCCTACCGCATCTGTACGCCATGCGTTAAGGGAAGGAAATAAAAATGGGGATGGGGGAATTCATAGAAAGGGGTGATAATTCACAGATTGATGAGGATATACTTTTCAATATTCCCCAAATATTTTTTTTTATTTACTGAGATAATGTCAATATATTCTATAAATAATGGAAACACCATATAGGCACAGAATAAAGTGAAACATCACTTTCACATTATCCCACTCAAATCTCAAGCCATTTCTACCTGCAGAATTAACCATTGACTATAGTCTGTGTTATGGCTGGTTGGCAGAGGTGGGTCACTGGGAATGGGTTTAGAAGAGTGTCTGTCCCTCCTCCTCCTCCTGTCTCTCTCTGCTTCCTGCCTTCCCTAATGTGAGGCACTTTCTCCCTAGGAAACCCTTCTATCACGTTGTTTCTGCCTTGTAGATAGCCCACCGTGGACTGAAAGCTCTAAAGGCATGAGCCCAAATAAGCCTCTTTTCCTTTAAGTGTGGATGTCAGATATTTTGTCTCAGCAATGAGAAAAGTGACTAAGAGAGGTTTTGGTACCAGGAGTGTGGTCAGTGCTGTAACTGTACCTGATCATATGGTTTATAAGCTTTTGGAACTTGTTTGCAGGAAAACTTGAAAAGATGAATAGATGCAAGCTAGCAGAACTCTAGAAGGCTGCATGTGGAATTTGATGGGAGATTCTGGTTAGAACTCAGAAGACCAAAATACTCATAGGAATACAGATAATAAAAACTAGACTCAGGAGGTTCCAGTTGGGAACAAAGACTCCATTGGTAGTTGAACTTTGGGCCATGTATTATGCTCTGGCAGAAAGTTTGAATTAATTTTGCCATGCTTTGAAACTTTGCAGAAATCTGAGTTTAAGGGTGGACTAAATGATCTCATAGACTCAAGATATCAAGGCACTCCAGTGTTCAGGCTGTGGCATGGATACTGTTGCCAGCTTTTAGCCAGCTTTATATTAAAAACCAGAAACAAAAAGTCTATTTAATAAGTTTTCATTTTTTTCCAGAAAGGAAGCACCTATAAAGTCCAAGCATAGCTGCTAAAAAATTGGCATTAAAAAGAAGCCAAGTATTTTGCGTCAGGACAATACGAAAGATGGCTTCTGCATATCTTGGAAATCAGCAAGACCTTTTGCAGGATCAAAGGTTTAAAAGTTAAATATTTGCTTTGAAAAAAATGTCCAGGACCCTGTGCCCAAGAAGGGCTATGTGGACCCAAGGAAGTTCGGTTCACAGTACTCAGCCACCCAGTGCTTGGTGACCTCTGCAGCCAGGAACCAAGAGCCCCTGCCTACTGCTCAAGCAAGCGGCAGTTCTTGGCATCATTGGTATTGGTTTGACAGGCATGCAGAATGCAAGAGTTGTGGGATCAGCCATATTTCAGAAGAAGGCCTGTGAGGCTAGGGATCATGTGTGCCCCTGAGAAATTGGTACCAGAAGCTGTTGAAGTGAAGCTGGCTGCAAGTGCAGTGGAGACCCAAGAAAGGTGGAAAAGCAGGAACATGGAATGTCTCTCAGGAAAGTTTCAGGTGGTGAGCAGAGCCAGTCCAAGAGAGAGGCCGTGAGGGCTACAACTGGCAGTGTCACAGGGCAGGGCCACTCAGGCCCTGGGGAGCTTACATCTCACTGCAGCTTGTCCAGGGTGCTGGACACTGAGCTACAGGATTTAATATTTTCTCTATTGTTGTTTTTTCGCTTTGGTCCCATTCCTTTCTAACTCCCTGTTTCTCCCTTTTGAAATGAGAATGTTTTCACCCTGTGCCACTGTATGTCAGCAGTATTTAACTTTCCTTTTTATTTTTACAGAAGGTCACAGTGAAGAGTTTGCCTTGAGTCTCAAAGGAAACTTTGCACTTGGACTTCTCCACATTGGACTTTTCCGGCTCTTAGAGATGGATTAAATGCATTTTGCAGAGAGATACACATATGTCTTTTGGGAGCCAGGAGTTGAATGTTGTTGTATAAATCTGGAATGTTCCCCAACGTCTCATGTGTTTAGAAGGTGATTGGACCACAGAAGACCTCGTATTATTCATCCAGAGTGTGCAGTTGGGGGTGGGTTGGATTGAAAGGATGGGTCACTGGGGGTGTGACCCAGGAGGGTCTGTCTCCCCGCCCGGCTCCTCTCTTCTCTCTCTACTTTCTGGCTGCCATGACCTCAGCAGCTTTCTTCCCAGACAGGCCTTTCCTCTGTGCTGTTTCTGCTTTGGAACCAGTCAACCATGGGCTGTTGCTATGAACTAAAACCAATCTCTCCTCCTCTAGGTGGTGGGTGTTGGGTACTTTTCTTAGCATCGAGGAAAGCAACTAAGACAGTTTGGTGCATAGCTTTCCAGTTATTTTAATATATGCATTCATAAATGTAAATATGAATATACATGAATTTTCCTTATGAGAAGACAATTGAAAAGCAGCATGCAAATTAATATGCATGCTATTTTAATAGACTATTTCCTTACAGAGAATGTATAACTCAGTGCAGTGTCCCTTACACATCCCTCCCACTCACAATTTATCTCCAGGCCGTTCATGCTGTCTACATCTTTGCATTTCCTTTTCTCCTAGGAGTGTTTCAGCTTTCTACCTCCGGTTCCCCATCTCCATTGCTGATTTGTCACTCTGGAGTTTCATGCCACATATTTACACCCTGGCTCCCTGACCCTAAGGTCAAGGGCTTTGACACTCCTGACTTCTTGGGGCTCATGGGCTTCTGGTCAGCACCGCCTGCTCACATACAGGTGCCAGTGTCACACGCTAAGGTGATCATCCCTGGTGCTGTGAGTGTGAGCGACTGGTATGCAGCCTTAGCTCGCTGCACACAAGAGAAGCCTGGCGTCTTGACTCTCCTGACTGGGGCATGTGCGTTTTGACAGGGGACATTCAATATTACTATCCTAGTTTAGAAAGGGGTAAATAGATTATAAATAAGCCAAGTTGGACTTTTATACTGGACATTTTAAAGCATATCCTGCAGATGGGTCACAGTAATGTTATCGATGGGGAACACTGAGTGTGAGGGGCATGAGACACTCTCCGAGTCATGGTTTCTCTGTATCTAAGAGTCTTCTAAAGCTTAAAGTCTATTAAAAAGAACCCTGGGGGCGGGGATATAGCTCAGCAGCATACGGGCCTGCCTGGCAAGCACAATGTCCTGAGTTCGATTCCCAGTACCAAAATAAATCAATAAAACCCTGAAGTTTGTAAAGCCTTACTAACTGGTGTGGTACTCAGAAGCCACAGAGCTTGTCCATCAGGACTACAGTGTCTGAGCTGTGTAGGGAACTCAAATATGTAATCCTCTGGCAAATATCACACAGACAAAAATCTCAGAAATAATCAGGAAAATAATCTGAATTGGACTCCACAGCACCAGGGGGAAATTATAGCTGTGAAACTAGCATGGAAAGAGAGTTCATATTTAAATGATAGGATTCTATAATTTAATACATTATTTATACCCAATGACATCCAAAGAGGCCCAAAAATTTGTTTATAATGAAAATCTCATATTGAAGAGTTAAACATACTGGGAAAAGGCGAAATGGGATTTTCAAAGACTAGGAGTAGGTGTCTATGTTCCGATAAGCTTGAGAAATGCTTGGATAAAAGGAAACAGTGTTCCCTCCTTTGTGAACTGAACAGCCAGTGGCTGCTGATAAACACAAATGCAGAGGTGGGGGTGCACATAGCGGCCTTTCTGTGCCGGAGAAAACGTTCTGTAATCCCTTGGCCACATTTGGCTATGAGCACTGAATGTGGCTCGTCCAATGCACGGCTAAAATTCCTGTAAATTTCTGGAACCATCTGTGGCTACCGGCTGCCATCTTGGATGAGGCTGAAGCACAGCATTCCAAGAGCCAAACTTCCCAGGAACACGCACTGGGAAGCATTTGCTCAAGCATTTTAATCTTGGGATGCATTGAATCTCATGAAAAATATCACTGAGGACCTCGAAAAAGGTTTGTTTGTGTGGGCTGGATCTATTGACATTTTAAAAAATGTTTTTTATTCTAAGGAGAATAAAACCCCACAGTACAAAACAGAATAAAACCAATCAAAACAGAGCACTGAATCAAACGAAACAGTGAGAACAATACTGGATTTCAAAAACAAGACAGAAGGAAAGCCCCTGTATTAGCCATATGCATTCTGTCATGCTCCTGGTAGATGCTCAGACTGCCAGCCGTAGGCCTGCAAAGTCAAACAGTACAAACACTGAGCTGTTTTTATACCTCGGCTGCTATCAGCTGTATCTATTGGCATTTATGACGTTAGGAATTAACTGGGAGAGATTTAAAAAGCATTCATTAAGTCACCTAAAATCACTCTCCACTGTTTTCCTGCCACTGACCGCCTTCATTTGTTTCTGAGAGAGTGCCTGCCTCACCCGAGGAAGCCCCGGCTCACCTTGCATTGCTTCAAGGACCTGGGTCTCATAGAAGTGGAGGTTTTTACTGTGTCCTCGGTTTCCCTGGCAAGTGTGGACTGGGCAGATATGGCTGCAGCCAGGGCAGCCCTGGTTAAGCCCGGTGCCCCTCAGGCGACGGCATCTGCAGTGGGAGTCCTCACGAAACTTGCTTTGGCACCAAGAGAGAAGCAAGTAGTCAGTGCTGGAGATGTTATAAAATAGTTTCCAGCCTCGGGAACCCTGGGTGGGGTCTGCAGGCCACGGCAGAGCAGAGCTGATAGAAAGTGTGGAAGAGGGGAGAGCTGGGAGGGGACACCCCAGGGCCTGGGGCTGACGGGGCGGCCCTGGGGAGTTCAGCACTAGGCATCCCAGGATGTCTTCAGGACGCCAGGGAGCAGAGGCAACAAACAGTAAAGGAGCAGTCATCACCCCCACCCCGAGATCTATCCAGAGCTACCAAAGGAGAGTGTCAATTAGCCAGTGTGGGGGTCCAGCGCTATTTCCTTACAGGTGAAACAGACTGAAGAGAGAAACCAGAGAGAGAGAGACAGACAGACAGACAGAGACACAGAGAGGGGAAGGAGAGACACAGAGATCACTGTCGGCAGCGCTGGCCCGCAACGTGCAGCCCGCGACTGCGCACCGCCTGGGCCCGTTTCTGCCCGGGATCCGCTTTCGACCTCTCCTCCGTCCCGACTCAGTGCCCGACCCCTCTCTCCCCGGTCTGCATGGCCCGTTCCCTCTGCCTGAGCGCCCTTCCCTTCCATGTGGACCATACAGGTCTCCCTGGCCCTGTGCTCAGCGGTGGGAAGGACGCAGCGCACGGAGGACCAGGGGCTCTGCACACACCCGGGGCTCTCTACTCTCTCGGGAAACACTGTGAGTCGGCGATTTGGAAGGTGGTGTTTCCTAGTGCCTCGGTTGGAGCCATACAGGCTACACCTCCTCTCGCCCCTCCTTGCAGCCAGCTTAACAGTTTGGATCGCTAGGAGGGGGAGGGGTGAAAAGCTATGCAGTTCTGGACCTCAGAACGTGGCTTGGGGGCCACTCAAGGGAGGAGAGCATTTGTGGAAACAATACCAGTGCTCGATTTGGACTGATTCACACCAGAAGCTTAAAACACGAACTGCACAGGTAACAATGTGCACTGGACAATACAGCGCTCAATGTCAAGTGATGGCAACCAATGCTGCTCCTGTGTTCGAACGATCCGTATTGGGAAAGAAACTATTTCAAAAGACACAAGGGCCGACATTGTGAATCTGAAAAGTGACTCTCACAGGGCCATAGTGTTCTCTATTATCAAGTCAGTTGCAGCGTGAATGATTTATTCCAGGAGGAAATGTGTGTAGGGCAGATCAAGAACAAGACATACAGGACACATAATGTATAATATTATTTATGATGGTCACCCCGAGTCAAATGCAGAGCAAGTGCAGGAAATCTGTCCACACACTAAACGCCCAAAGAATCCAGCTGAGGGCCTGGATCCCATGGCAGTGTCCTACATGAGTCCAGTTGGAGATTTAGAGCCCATGACAATGCCCTCCGCAGGTCCAGCTGGAGGCCCAGAGCCCTCGACAATGACTCATGCAAGTCTGTTTCATGGATCTGCAGTGCAAGGGTCAGCGGTGGAAGCTAGGAAGTCCATGCCAGCAGGGTGAAGGATCTGTGCCAGCAGGCAGAGGGTTCTGTACTGGGCCCAGGAAGCAATGCTCAAAATAAGGACCAGGGCTTCCCTGAAAAATACCACAGCCATCCTCAGCGACAGTGAGGTCCCAAGCTCCTCTGATGATGAGAACATTTGGGTTCACATCAGGAAACCAGCATGACACACTTCTCCTGGGGACTGAACAGCACACATCTTCCCCTCCAAAGCCAGGAAGCAATGCTCAAAGTAAGGACCAGAGCTCCCTGAAGTGAACCATAGCCACCCTCAGTGACAAGGTCCCAGGCTCCTCTGATGATAGCAGTCGAGTTCATATGAGGGAAGCCAGCATGACAAGCTCCTCCAGGAGAACCAAGGGCTCCAAACAACACTTAGGAGACCCCACACACTGCTCTTCCTCTCCAGGTCTCCTTTTTATGCTGGCAGCATCCTCAGGTGGGCTGTCCATGCTCAGCACCACACCAATGCAGTTCGGCTGGTGTTAAACTGACCACCAGTTTTCAACCCGCCACAGGCTGGTTGACAAGAACGCCGGGCTCCTTAGCAATGCCAGGCCAGGCAGCAGCTCCAGCACTGGTCCCACACCGCCTCTGGCAGGAGAAGTGTGGGTGCCGGGGTGCGCCTTGTTTCTCAGGGTCAGTCTTTGTGAGAAGCGGTCCAGTTTCTGCATCGTAATTGAAGGTATATTTATTTGTACTTCCCAAAGAGCATTAAAGGGCGGCAGTTTAATTCAGCCTACAGGACACTCGGACGCCTTGGAGGTCCCCTCTCCACGGCCCTGAGCCTGTGTCGGAGGCGACCGCTCCCTCACTCTGCTTTCCTTGTCGCTAGATCCGGCTGCTCTCACTAGGTCGTTGCATCTTTTGTCTTCCACTCTGGTCTTGTTTTCGATAGTGCAGACGGTGAAAAGACTCACAGTGAGGCCAACAACAGTGTGCTCGGCCTGCGTCAGGGGACACAGGAGTGCGGAGGGTCAGGACAAGGACATTTCTGCCCCGTGGTGCATGTAGTTGAGTGGCTATGCGAGAGAGCAGATGCAGCCAGCTTTGCCAGGGGTGCACACAGGGTGCCTGGAACGCATGAAGGGAGCAGCGAGGGTTTCCCCCTCTTGCCTTTAGGTAAAAGTTTGGGTCACTGGAGAAGAGGTGACATTGGAGAGCTGACATCTGTGCTGGGTCCAGGAAGTTGAGTTCAACAGGCACAAAAGGGGAGAGGGACAATCCCATGTGGAGAAAGGATTTATAGGTGGGAAGGCAGGGGGACAGGAAGCAGGTCTCTGGTCCTTCCACAGTGTTACAGTGATGCTGTGTCATTCAGGTGGGGAGAGAGCCGGAGATGGGAAGAGAAGATGAAGAGGCAAGAGATGCTTCCCAGGTGAAAGAGCTTGAACTCTGCCGGGTGAGGTGGTTGTGATCCCAGCACTCAGCCTCGGGGAGGCTGAGGCAGGAGAATCACTAGTTCAGGCCCTGCATGAACAATTTAGTAAAGACCGTCTCTCAGGCAACAAACAAATAAATATAAATAGCGCTGGGGCTATAGCTCAGTGCAAAGGCCCCAGGTTCTATTCTCAGTCCTATAAAACAAAACCCAAAAAACAAAGGCACTTGAACCCTAAACAGCCCTGTGGTCTACGCCCATAATCCAGCTACTCAGATGTCTGGGGCAGGATTGTGAGTTTGAGGCCAGCTCGAGACTGTTCTACAAAACAAAACACAAGCTTGACCTTTAAAGATGTATGTACTTCGCAGCAGTGATTTTGAGGAGGGCCTGGTTCAGCCAGGCTGTAGCCTGGAGTGAGTTCGAGGCTTTTGCAGAGATCTGGACTCCCTGCGGTGAGGCCGGCAGGCGGAACAGTGCGTGAGAAACTAAGTAATTAGTTCAAAGACATTTTGGGGACCCAGAAGGACCAGACTTCCTGCCAGCTGGGTAGGGAGCAAAGGAGAGGGAGGAGTCTAGGCAGTCCTTCTGGTTTTCAGCTTGGGGACAGAGGATGTGTCATGGGACTCTGAGACGCTCAGCCCAGAAAGGACGCGTTCTCGTGGGCTTTCAGGCCTCTCACGCTCTGGAGCTCACAGTGGGGTGACACGTCTGCCCATCCGCAAGGGTGAGTGGTGGCCTCCATTCTAAGTCCCTGGCCAGGGGCCTTGCCGTGCTGTGCTGACCACCTCTAAGTTGCTATGCATCTTTCTGATATTTTCCCATCCTGGTTGCCAGGCTGTGGTTTAAAATCTTTTTCTTTTTCTGTTCAACCTGTGTAGGGAAGAAATTCCTGCTGTGGCAGAAGGATGAGGGTGATGTGGTCTCCTTGGGTGGTGACTGTCCCTTGACTCCTGGTGGCTGCAGAGCCTATGGTGACCAACAGGTCCAGTCTAAGGCTAACACGGCCAGAGCCAGAGGGATAGAGAGAGACCTGACACAGGCTCTGTGCTTCACATTTGAAGAGACCCATGGCTCTTCTCTACGCTTCCTAACAGACACATCTTCAGTTCTTACTGCGCCGAGGTTTTTATGGAAGCACCTCGGGTTCTCTTTTCCTCCTGAGCATGGAGCTCAGAGCTGCTTCTCCAGAGCACTAGCAACCGCACAGGAAATGAGGTGCCCAATGTCCCTCCCAGTTCCTTTTGTGTATTCAGCCTTTCTTTTTAAAGCCATCCTTGTCTTCGTTGGTGTCCAGAGGTGACACTGTCACCACCTCTGGGAAGTGTGTGTCGGGGCTGTCATCAGGCGGGAGAGAGGATGGGAGGAAGCTCACAGGAGAGACTCACGCTGCTCAGAATTACATTTTGGGGCGTCTTTCAGCTACACGGCAAATGTGTGGGTAACTCAGCAGAAGCGCACGTCACCTTCCTCCGATCCCCCACCAGCGGAGATCTGGTAACGCAGAAGGGTGGCTGGGGCCCTCTGCTACCGTCTTATTTTAAATTGAGCATTGAGAGAATGAGGTGGGGTTTTATGCAATTTTTATTTTAAAGAGAATAAAGCCAAACAAATAAAATAGAATAAAGCCAATCAAAACAAACCAGTGTAAGTGATATAGGACTTCAAAATGAAATAATAGGCAATCACAGTGGCTGCCATAATGCTTCTTATTGTCTTCAAAGCAGCTGCCCATAGCATCAGACATGGGAAAATCAAACAAAACAGAACAGAATAGAACCAATAAAAACGATTCAATGAATGCAATACAGATCTTCAAAACAAGGTAATAGTAAATCTCAAATGGCTACATAATGTATCTTGTTATCTTTGAAATAGCTGCCCATGCAGTTGGATATAATAAAATCGAACAAGACAAAACAGAATAAAACCCAACCAAACAAAACAACGAAAATGTTACAGGACTTCAAAACAAGGTAATAAGGAATTAACAATGGCTACCACCTTCAGAAGGAGACTCCCCATCTATTTAGAGGATAACAATATACAATGTAGCATCAATTTTTTTTTAAATGGGCAAAGGATTTAAAGATTTCAGAATATCCACAAATAGTGGGAAGGCTCATGAAAGGCTCTCCACACTGCTGGTCACTAGCAAAACGCAGAGGCCACTTCTGGGGTGAAAGCCTGATCTAAGCGATATTTGCTAACCCTTGCTCAGAGCAGCATTAGTCGTAGTAACTAGAAAATGGAAGTGACCAGGCGTCCATGCACTGATGATGGGAGACCAGACAGAGTCCACCCTTATGATAGACCATGGTTTACATGCGAGAGGAAGGTGACCCCACACGCTACAGTGTGGATGAACCTTGCAGACGTCAGGCTAAGTGAAATTAGCTGGACGAATGCCCTAAGAGTCCACATAGGTGTGGTTCCTAGAGAGGTGGCCACTTGCCTAGGACAGAAAGGGGAACAAGACCGCCACCAACAGCGCTTCTCAGCTGCCTCCTCGACCTAGGTCTTGTGTGGCCTGCTCCAGCTGCTCCGGCCACTGCTCTGTCCATCAGGGTGACCCAGGATTCCCACAGGTGTCACCTTCAGCCCCTAACTTTTAGCGCTTTCTCTCTGCCGGTGTGTCTAGCTAGAGGCTTGGTGCCATTTTTGTGTTCAGTGATATTTTTGTCCCAGAGAAATGCAGAATTACAGTGTTTTCTAGAAAGAAATGAGTTGGTGCAGTGCTTTTTTTTGGTACTGGGGATCAGACTTACGACCTCGCCCTTCCCAGGCAGGCACTTATGCCACTGAGCTAAATCCCTGCCCCAAAGTTAAGGTAAGAGTAGTGTATTCTTGGTTATCAAAACTACTCTCGAAGCCCTGGGAGTTTTGTATACTCATGATGTGCGGGAGAGTGTGTCACATACGTGCCATCATAGTCACGTGGCATTGTGCTGGGTGAGGGGCTCCCAGGTAAGCTGCTGACTGTTGGGGCCTGTGCCTAAACCCCCAATCCCTCAAATGGGTGCACAGCAAAGGCCCAAAGGAATGAGACACATGGCATGGTCTTTAGGGCTGCAGGAGGTCTAAAATCCTCAGCAGAGCTCGTAACTCTGCTAGCCAGCTGACCGTCGCTAGGCAGCCCGTGTTTATCAGAACAAGCAAGGAGTTGAGTGGACAGTGGAGGAAACCTGAGCAGGATCTTGGGAGGGGTTCAAGGGCCCCTCAGAGCAACAGACGATTCTAACTAAGGAAAACTATCCAGAAAGTTTCCAGCTGGCCTCAGTGGTGGCCTGCCTTGCCCCCTGAGGTGTCTCCTCTTTCTCAGTTCAGCCATGCCTGGGCCACACTACATGTCTACTCAGCCTCAACAGTCTCCAACAGCTGACCACTGTGAGGGGCCTCCTTCTCCGCCCCCTGTGGCTTTGTTTCCTGTGACATGCGTATGGACTTTAAAAAAAGAAAGATGAGCTTTAAAACTCATAGAAATACTTTCTTGGGAGAACAATCAATTTCAGAGCAAAACTCATCCACAATTCTGCCACTTGATTAGATTGACTGATGTTTACTTTGTCTGTGTTATGTTTTCAGCCTCATCCATAAATACTCAATTTTACTTATTTTGGGGGAGTATTAAAAAATAATGTTATACTCTAGCTTTTATATTTTCATGTAGTGTTACTCATTTAATGATAACTTTAGCACAACTTTTCTGCCTTCTTCCTTGAGCATTATGAGGCAAGTCCTGTTGTATCTTTGTCTATGGTCATGTAACACACTGACATCTATATACCATACACGTTGGGCTAGGGATGCAGCTCAGTGGCACAGCGCCTGTCTGGCAAGTGCAAGGTCCTGAGTTCAATTCCTGGTACCAAAGCAAAACAAAACAAAACTGTGTATGTGGAGTTTTGGGTGATATTTGAGATTTTAACCACGAACATTTCTTTTGAAACTATTTCTTCTTCTTCTTTCTTCTGCTTCTGCTTCTTTTCTTCTTCTTCTTCTTCTTCTTCTTCTTCTTCTTCTTCTTCTTCTTCTTCTTCTTTCTTCTTTTCTTCTCCTTCTCCTTCCCCTTCCTCTTCCTCTTCTTCTTTTGAGACAGGGTCTTGTTATATAGTCCAGGCTGGGTTTGAACTTGCTATGTAGCTCAGAGTAGCCTCAACTTTGCAGCAATCCTCCTGCTTCAGCCTCCTGAGGTCTGTTCCACAATGACTAAGTATTTCTTAACCATATTTTATTATTATTTTTAGTCAGATTTTATTGGTACACTTTAGATACACCTTCATCACAGAGAATTCATATCTTTCAGGATATAACTTGGTTCTTTTTTCCCCATTCCCCTACCCTCCCTTCAACTTCTCTCCCTCTTCCCATTTACAAAAGTTTGGTATTTTCCTTATTTTCTTTTTATTTTCCCCTTCTTTCCTGTCTCCCTCCCCCCCCATGTCTCCCTTCCCATGTGAACATTTTCTTCCTATTTCACAATCTATTATATATTTTTGTCCTTATTTCTACTTTTGGTTTATCATACCAGAGAAACAATATTTACGTGTGTTCCATTTATTTCCCTTGAGCATGGTCCCAAGGTGCATCCATTTATCTAGAAGTGTCTCAAGCTTATCCTTCTTTATGACAGAGTAGTACTCCACTGTATAAAAATACATCTTCGTTATCCATTCAGCACTTCATGGGTATTTGGTCTGTTTCCAAGATTTAGCTATTACAAACTGTGCTGTTATATACATGGGTGTGCATATATTACTGTGATATGATGCTTTTAATTCTTTCAGGAAGTTATGAAAGAAGAGAATAGTTGGGTCAAACAGGACTTCAAGTCCTAGTCTTTTGAGGAACCTTCACACTGATTTCCACAGTGATTCCACCAGTCTGCACTTCCAACAACAGTGGAGGAGTTTCTTTTTCCCCACAGCCCTGCCAGCATTTGTTATTGGTCAATTTCTTTATTTTTATTTGTTTTATTTTAAAGAGCATAAAACAAGAGAACAGAACAAAGCAAATCAGAACAGAACGATGTAAGCAACACAGCACTTCACAATAAGACAACCGGATATCAACAGTAGCTACATAATGTCTCTTTTCTTTGAAATAGCTGAGCATAGCTTCATACACAATAACATCAAACATAACAAGATAGAATAAAACCATTCAGGAGAATGAAAGTATTACAGGATATTCAAAACCAAATAACAGAAAATGAAGAATGGCTACTATAATATCTCATTTTCCTTAAAAAATTGTTTATACTATCACACATATTAAAATCCAGTAAGACACAACATGACAGAACCAATGGAAATAGAAGAAAAAAAGCATGGTAGGACTTCAAAGCAAGATGATATTAAATCAGCAATGGCTGCCATAATGTCTTGTTTTCTTCAAAATAGCTGTTCATACCATCACACATAATAAGATCAAACAAAATAAAACCATTCCAACTAATGAATGAAAACATTATAAGACTTCAAAGCAATATAATGGGGAACCATGATTACCCTAAAATCTTATGTACTCTTACCATTTCTTACACTACGGAGACTATATGGTATTTATACATGTGAGTTTGATTTATTTCACTTAAGAGTATGATCTCGAGTTGCATCCATTTACTTATAAATATCTCAATGTGATCATTCTTTATAGCTGAGTAGTACTCCATTGTATAAAAATACCACATCTTTTTTATCCATCCCTCCGTTGATGGGCATTAGGTTGTTTCCAAGATCTGGCTATTACAAATTGTGCTGCTATAAACATGGGTGCACATATATCACTGTGGTATGATATTTTCAGTTCTTCTGGGAATATGCCTAAGAGTGGAAGAGCTGGGTCAAATGGGATCTCCATCCCCAGGTTTTTGAGGAATCTCCAGACTGACCTCCACAGTGGTTGCACCAGTCTACACTCCCACCAACAGTGCCAAAGAGTTCCTTTTTCCCCACAGCCTCTCCAGCATTTGTTGTTGGTAGTTTTGTTGATCCTGGCCATTCTTTTTGGAGTGAGATGGAATCTCAGTGTGGTTTTAATTTGTATTTCTCTAATGACCAATGATGCTGAACATTTTTTTCATGTATTTATTTGCCATTTGTATTTCTTCATCTGAGAACTGTGTGTTCATCTTGGATGCCCATTTTTGGATTGGGTCTTTGAATTTCGGGGGTCTGATTTTTTTTTTAAATTCTTTATATGTTCTAGACAGAAGTCCTTTGTCTGAGGGACAGTTCACTAAGATTTTTTCCCAATTTGTGGGTTTTCTTTTCACTATGCTGGATATTTCTTTCGACATGCAGAAACTCTTTAATGAGATGTGATCCCAGTTATTGATTCTGGGAAGTATTTCCCATGAAATTTGATTCTTGTTCATGAATTTTCTACCTACCCCTATGTCTTCAAGATTTCTATCTACTTTGTCTTCCAACAGATTTAGTGTTTCTGTTTTAATATTTAGATCTTTGATCCATTTAGACTTTAGTTTAGTACATGGTGATAGGTGTATGGATAGCCAATTTTTCCAGCACCATTTATTAAAGAGACTATCTTTCTTCCAGTGAATGTGTTTGGCCCCTTCAAAGATAAGGTGGTTGAGTATGTTTATAGTTGTAGTTGTATCTTCTAATCTATTCCATTGATTTTCAGGTCTGTTTTTATTCCAGTATCATGTTGATTTTATTACAGTAGCTTTGTAGTATAACTTCAAGTCAGGGATTGTGATGCCTCCTGCCTTGGCTTTGCTGCTTAGAATTGCCTTTGTTATTCTAGGTCTCTTCTGGTTCCAGATGAATTTTAGGAGTGATTTCTCTAGATCTATGAGGTATGCTAGTGGTATTTTGATTGGGATTGCATTAAATTTGTATAACAATTTTGGGAGAATGGCCATTTTCACAATATTTATTCTTCCTATCCATGAACAAGAGATGTCTTTCCATTTTCTGAGGTCCTCTTCAATTTCTTTTTTCAGGGTATTACAATTTTCCTTGAATAGATCTTTTACTTCTTTCATTAGATTGATTCCTAAGTATTTCATTTTTTTGGATGCTGTTGTGAAGGGTGTGGCTTCTCTTATTTCTCTCTCAGTGATTTTGTTGTTAGCGTATAGGAATGCTATTGATTTCTGAGTGTTGACTTTGTATCCAGCTACATTATTGAATTTATTTATTATGTCTAGGTGTCTTTCAATGGAGTTTTTGGGGTCTTCTATGTAGAGTATCATGTCATCTGCAAATGATGATAACTCAACTTCCTCTTTTCCTATCCTTACTCCTTTTGTTTCTCTCTCTTGTCTAATTGGCTAGTATTTCCAGAACTTTGTTGAATAGGAGTGGTGATAATGGACATCCTTGTCTTGTGCCTAATTTTAGGTAAAGGCTTTCAGTTTTTGGCCATTTAATATGATGCTGGCTGCTGATTTGTCATAGATGGCCTTTATCATATTGAGGTAAAGACCAACTATTCCAATTCTCTGTAAGATTCTTATCATGAATAAGTGTTGGACCTTATCAAAAGCTTTTTCTTCATCTATAGAAATGATCATGTGATTCTTACTTTTGGTTCTATTGATATGGTGGATTACATTTATTGATTTACGTATGTTGAACCATCCCTGCATACCTGGGATGAATCCCACTTGGTCATGGTGTATAATCTTCTTGATGATTTGCTGCATTCTGTTTGCCAATATTTTATTGAGAATTTTTGCATCTATGTTCATTAGGGAGATTGGCCTGTAGTTCTCTTTTTTAATTGGGTCTTTCTCATGTACCATCTCATGGTACTGAAGTAATATTTGTTTCCAGGAATGAGTTAGGAAGAATTGCTTTCTTTTCAATTTCACTGAAGAGTTTGAGGAGTGTTGGCATTAAGTCTTCTTTGAATTTCTTGTAGAATTCCTCAGTGAATCTGTCTGGGTCTGGACTCTTCTTTGTTGGTAGGGATTTAATGACATTTTCAATTTCACTAATAGAAATTGGGTTATTCAGCAGTTTTACATCTTCTTGACCCAGCTTTGGTATTTCATATGTTTCTAGGAATCTGCCCATTTCTTCTGTATTATTGAACCTATGAGAGTAGAGGTTTTTGAAATAGGTGTTGATGATCATCTTTATTTCTACAGAGTCTGTAGTGATTTCACCCTTTTCATTTCTTACTGCATGAGTTTGAGTTTTTTCTTTCCTTTTTAAAATAAGGTTGGCTAGGGGATTATCAATTTTATTTATTCTTTCAAAGAATCAACTCTTTGATTCATTTATTTATTGTATTATTTTCTTAGTCTTTATTGCATTGATTTCTGCTTTGATCTTTATAATTTCCTCCCTTCTTTTGCCTTTTGGCTTGACTTGCTCTTCTTTTTCTAGATGTTTGAGGTGTAGCATCATGTTGTTTATTTGTGTTCATTCTGTTTTCCTGATGTGAGAATTCACTGCAATAAATTTTCTTCTAAGGACTGCTTTCATTGCATCCCACAGATTCCGGTAAGTTGTACTTGTATTTTTGTTTGCTTGTGGATATAGTTTAATTTCTTCTTTAATTTCCTCTGTGACTCACTGATTGCTCAGGAGTGTATTATTCAATTTCCATGTGTTTGTGTGGGTTTTACAGGTTTTTTTTCATTAATTTCTAGTTGCATGGTGCTATAATCCAGTAACAAGCATGGGATAATTTCAATTCTTTTGCATTTACTTAAGTATATTTTGTGGGCTATTATATGGTCTATTTTAGAGAATGTCCCATGTACTGCTGAGAAGAATGTATATTCTGATGTTGTTGGGTGGAACACTCTGTATACATCTATCAAGTCAATTTGTTCATAGGTGTGATTCAGTTCTGTTCTTTCTTTGCTGATTTTTCTGTCTGGTTGATCTGTCCCTTTGTGTCAATGGTGTGTTAAGGTCTCCTATTATAATTGTGCTATTGCTTATTTGATTTTCCATTTCTGCTAATGCTTGTTTTGTATAGCTGGTGCTCCCAAATTTGGTGCATATATATTTAAGATTGTCATCTCTTCCTCTTGAAGTTTTCCCCTAACTAATATGTAGTGGCCTTCTTTATCTCTCTGGATCATTCTTGAAGTTCACATTGTCTGCAAACAGAATAGCTACCCCTGCTTTTTGGGGAGATCCTGTTGCATGGAATATTGTTTTCCATCCTTTGACTTTCAGTCTATGAGTTTCCTTTTGGGTTAGATGGGTTTCTTGTAGACAGCATATGGTTAGATGTTGTTTCTTGATCCATTCTGCCAGTCTGTTTCTTTTAATTGGTGAATTGAGGCCATTTACATTAATGGCTATAACTGTTATATATTGGTTTATTGTTGACATGTTATCTTTCTTCTGTTGCTTCTTTACCTTTCCACTCTGTTTAATTGTCTGCCTTGCTTAGTGTTTTTTTCCTATGTCTATCTAGAATGTCTTTCAGTATTCTTTGCAGGGTTGGTGTGGTGATCATGAAGTTCTTCAGCTGTTCTGTGTCATGGAAGTATCTTATTTCTCCATCCATTTTGAAGGACAGTTTTGCAGGGTACATCAGTCTGGGTTGGAAGTCGTTTTCCTTTGGAACCTGAAATATATTACTCCATGCTCTTCTTGACTTCATAATTTGTGTTAAGAAGTCTACTGTGATTCTGATAGGTTTTCCTTTATAGGTGATCTGTCTTTTCTCTCTAATAGCTTTTAATATTCTGTTCTTATATTGGATTTCTGGGATAGTGGTTATTATATATCTGGGTATAGTTTTATTTTGGTTATGGCTATTTGGAGTTCTATATGCTTCACTGATCCACACGTCAAGTTTCCATTCTCATGTTTGGGAAGTTTTCAGCTACTACTTCAGTAAATAGCCTCTTGATATCACTTGTGTTGTCCCCTTCTTTTTCATTTATCCCTATCAATCTTATGTTGTTTTTCTTTGCATCATCTTGCAGCTGTTGAATTGTTATTTCCTGATTCCTTGTTATTTTTAAAAGATCTTTCTTTTTCTGATCACTAACTGCAATCTTGTCTTTAAGGTCTGAAATTCTATCTTCACTTTTGTTGAGGTGATTTCGCCAAATTTCAGTGGAGTTTTTGATTTCCTGTATATCTCTTTGAATCTGCTTCATGCATTTTGTTTGTTTTTTATATTGTTCATTCAGGGTTTCCATCTTTTTGCTTGATTCCTCTAATTTTTAAACTATGTCTCCTTTAGGTGTGTTCAGCATTTCTTTCATTACATTTAGCATTTCTTCTTTTACCTGGGAGATTATTTCTGATTTAAGTTCTTTTATAGCTTCCTAGAGTTGTTTCTGATTTCAGTTGTTATAATTTCAGGCATTTCAGTTGTATGGCTTATATTTTTTTCTATGTACATGGCTCCAAGTTTTGCTTGGGATGGGCTGAAGGTTTGAGATTGCATTTTGCTCTTTCGTTTCGTCATTTTCCTGTATTTCCAGGTTTCAAGCAATGTTCCAAAGCTTCCCCCGGGCATGCTGAAATCATCTCCCACATCCTAGGCACCTGGGACTAAATGGAGGTCACTGGGCATGGCCCAGTCAGGCCCTCAGGACCTCCGGCACCTCCTCTGGTGGTTCAGGAAGCCGGGTGGGCTCCTAACCCTGGGAGTGATGGTCCAAAGCTCTCCCCATGCAAGTGCGCTGGAAATCACACCCAGTTTCTTGACAGTAGCCATTCTTTCTGGGGTGAGATGGAATCTCAGTGTTTTTTTTTGTTTGCATCTCTTAAATAATCAGTGATGTGGAGCATTCATTCATATATTTATGTACTGTTTGTACTTCATCTGAGAAGTGCATATGCATCTCAGATGCCCATTTTTGGATTGGCTTATTATTATTATATTTTGAGATAGGATCTTCCCAGGTAGTTCAGGCTGACTTTGAACTCACAGGCGGGCCTCAAATTCATGGTGATCCTCCTGTTTCTCTGTCCCAAGTGTTGGGATTATGGGCATCTGCCATGATACCTGACTCATATTTATCATTTTTGGCAGCTGTGCATTTTTCCATGGTAGAAATGCACTAGAATGACATTCAAATTATTTCCAATTTTTTCTACCAGCAAATAGTGTGTTAAAGATTTTTATCATACTCGTCTCTACTCTTCTGGACTGATGTTGACACTGCAGGCAGCAGTGAGACACTCTGGCCAGCAGTAATACCTGAAGCGCCTGCCCTGGCCCCTCCGTTCTTCCCCACAGGCAAAGGCACTGGCCAAAGGTAATGAGCCCAACTGCGGCCTGCACCCCCGCTGTGAACCCCATCCACACCTAACTTGCTGAACTTCACTCCAAGGTCCTGTCCTGCACAGGGCCTCCCTGGTCTTTGCCACAGGTACATTCCTTTGAGGACACCTGTGCTACCTTGACAACCATCCCAGGGCCAGGGTGCTTTGGGTGTAGACAGAGCCTGGTCACGCAGACCAGGGGTGCTGTGTCCCATGCAGTTTTCAATGTTCTCAGAGTGAGGACAGTGAGAGGATGGAGAAAAAAGGACCAGAGTTTGAATACAGAACACTGAGGCTGGATGGAGCCCTCTCTCCTGAAGGGAAGGGAGGGAGGAAGAGAGGGAGGAAGGAGGGGCGGGGGGGAAGGGGGAGGGGCCCCAGCAGCTGCAGTGCCTTCATTCACATACTCGGGAGGTTCAGTATCGCGTGAACCCTGTGCCTCAGAGCTTGTCCACAGGCTCCTCTCGGCGCTCTGTGTCCTGAGACTAGAGCAGCTGGTGCCTGTGACTTGCCTCGGGCGCTCTGTGCTCCTGATGCTGGCCTCGCTGCAGCCCCATGTGTGTGATCCATCTCCAGCTTCAGCCGCTCCCCACACAGGGGTCCACACCCAGCTGTGAGGCTCTTTCGGGAGAAGCAGGGGCTGGGATAGGAAGGAAATGGGACAAGCCATGAGCCACAGGGTGAAAGTGGAAGGTGTGGCCAGTATCAAACTCATCCCCAAAACAGAACAAGACCGCGGGAGACAATGACAGGCCAATGTCCCTTAGGAATGTGGTCCCCAAAGCCCACACAGAAAGTGGGAACATATGTCTACGCACGTGTGCACAGTGCGTACTGCTCCTAGCTCCAAAGCAAGACTGCCCTCAGGCCCACAGGCTCACCAGTGGGGATGGGTAAACCCGATGTGCTATATCCATGCAATTCAGTATCAGTCGTCTGCAGAAAAGGAGTGAGGTATGGGGAGTGAGGCATGGGGAGATGTGACAACAGAGATACACCTTGGGATATTACCTGAAAGAGCCAATCAGAAAGCCGAATATTGCATTATTTTATCAGTAGGAAGTGCCCTGGAATAGCCAAGGTCACAGAGACAGGGAGTTCCTAGAGACTGCTTACCAGAGCACAGGGAAGGGAACAGGGAATGACTTTCAGTGACTACAAGCTTTTGTTACACAGTGGTAAGATTTGCCTGAGGTTTATAGTGATATTATAAAACTTAAAAATCATTAAAACCATTGAATCATATACTTTAGATGGGTACATTTTATGGTAGGTCAATTATATCTCCATAAAACTTGTTTTTTAGAGTAGCTGCTGGTTTGGGGCTGTAGTTTACCAGCTTGCCTCTGGTAGACCAGTTGTATTAGATTTCCATTACTGTAACAAATACCTGAGATCACCAATTTATAAAGAGAAAAGGTTTATTCGGGATACAATTTAGAACCAGATTAATTGGCCCTGTTACTCCAGTTAGAGTCAAGAAACACATTGTGGCAAGGAACTTGTGGCAGGGTAGAGCTGCTGACTTCATATTCAGATTAAAAAAAAATCAAAATGAAAAACCCAAACTGAGGAAAGGGCCGAAGTCCCACCATGAGGCCAGCCTCCCGGGGATGGGAGCTCTCCCCCAGGCCCGGTGCCGAACGCTAGTAACGCAGAACAACAGTAACAAAAGGAAGCAATAACATGAAGAAGTTTCTTTCCCTCCCTGTAGAAGATATACACACGTATGCAGTGTTATTTTGGTTCATGAGCATTTCTGTTCACAATTTGGTTTGGAAACAGAAGTGACTGACAAAATTTTGCCTTTCTTCATGAATTCCACTTGAGTGACACTGAATCTTATGGGAAGATTGGATTTGGTGGGCGACCACAATCGTGGAATGAAATAAGTTCATGAACCGAGGTACCACTGTGTATAGATAGAGATACAGTACATGTATGTACACATAAGATGCATGTATGTACCTAACAGAGTTCAAGGATATGAATTCTGGGGTCACCTTGACTCAGCGAACCTCAGCCTTACCACTGCTGAGCTGGGTATTTACAGCACTTTGATAACACCCATCCCCTAAGACACGAAGCTCTCAGGGAGGTGCCCACATGCAGCCCACAGAGATCCACACTCACTGGAAAGCAGCCCCCGTGTCCCCAGGCAGCCCTGGCCGGGGGTGAGTGCGGCCGTGTGCTGTTCTGCTCTTGGCCCAGGAGGCAGCAGCGGGGACACTGTAAACACGGCCCTGAAAGGCGCTCTTACCTCCAGAGACGCGGTGGGCACCCTCAAAGGTTTTACTTTTGCAATATGGGTGCTACACTGTGTGAAATTAACTGGTCTTCTCAACCTAATTTCTAGCATCAGCTGTGATGTCACAAACCAGCCCCAGATGGCACCAGCTGGCTCCTGATGGATTTCAGCCCCAGTGCCAAGATGACCCAGGGTGGCAGCCTAATTAAAGTGGGATTCTAACGGGCAGTCCCTGTGCACGAAGCAGAAAGTGTGGATTAGCAGACAGTGTTCCTTCAGCACAGTTGACAGATTTTAAGTAATAATAAAATAGCAAGGAGTGAATCTCAGGCCCGAAGAACACAATAAAAATGTGGCACAAGGCATGAAAAAATTCTAAAGGGAATTATACGTTTGCGTCCTATTTTTTAGTTAAAAATTGAGATTTTTTTTTCCAGGAAAGATTAATGTTTTGAAGCAAATCGAGTCTGCCTTTCAGGAGCAGCACAGAATTCCAGCAGCTTGAATCCTGTGTTTGCTGAGGAAGACCCCGCAGTGGGGGGAAGGATTCGGATTTTCATTGTTCTAGGTCACAGTCTGCTCTGCAGGCACCTTTTGCCCATTCTGCAGCTCTCAGCCATCTGCCGTGTTTTCTGGTGAGCCTGACAAACACATTTAGGTGGAACCATATGGCTATAAAACCTGTCGCCATGTTGCACTCAATTCTGCTTTTCTTCCCTTTTAACAGAGATGCATTTGATCTTTTTTTTTTTTTTGTCTTTTTTGAGGCCGGGTTTCACTATATGGTTCAGGCTGGCTTCAAACTCACTATGTAGCCCAGGTGGGCCTTGAACTCGTGGTGAACCTGCTGCCTCAGCCTCCTGATTGCTGGGGTTACAGGCATGCAGCACTGTGCCTGGCTCATTACTACTTCTTGAAAATCTTTATCCTGCTTGATGTGGTGGTTCACACTTGTGACCCCAGCTATTTGGAAAGCTGAGGAGAACTGTGAGTTTGAGCCTGGGCAACTTAGCAAGTTCCTGTCTCAAAAAAGGAGGGGTGGGGCTGGGGATTTAGCTCAGCGGCATAAGCGCCTGCCTCGCAAGCACATGGTCTTGAGTTTGATCCCCGGTACAAAAAAAAAAGGAGGGGTGCTGGGGGAGCAGCCCATGCCCGAGGCCCAGGGACCTGTCCCTGGTACAGTAAAATACATGAAAACCCTTCCTCCTAATACTGAAACCAAACCTCAGACTGACAATATTCAGCCTTGGATACATGTCTACTTCTAATAAAATATGTAAATAATAGGCATTTTGAAGGAAAGGTTTTTTTTTTTTTGGTACCAGTAATCAAACTCAGGACCTTGTACTTGCCAGGTGGGCGCTAATGCTGCTGAGCTATATCCCCAGCCCAATAATAGCCATTTTGAAATGATCAAATTTTCTCAAATTCTGTGGTGAATGGCTTTGAGCCGTTCCTCGCCTTGGCCTCCTGGCATTTGGACTCAGTCCCAGTGCTTCCCCTTCAGCTGCCCTCCCTTCCTGACTCTGGGCATCACATCCTCAAAACCTCAGTCTTCTGAAATCCCGGCTTTAGGTGCCCCATCCGCAGCAAGGCCTCTGCTGCTACAATTCAGCAGTTCCACCCTGCCCAGCTCTCCGACCCACCTCTTCTCCCAGGCCAGTCTCTCGCAAGTCTTGACTTCCCTGTTCACACAGTCTGGCATCCACACTCGCATCGATGGCCAGCAGCAGGCTCCACGGTGCTCGCTCTCTCGGGACCCAGCCAGCTGGCAGAGCTCTGCCCCCCGCTAATCCTATCTACTCTCTGCCTGCGCACAGCTGGCTCCATTTGAAATTTGTCATAAATCTGAAGCATAATAAACCTTTCTCAGCAGTGCTCCTCTACTGCTCTAGGAAGATTATCTCCCAAATCACTCTTTCCCCTAGATCACTCCCTCTCCACCCATTCGCTGCATTTTTAAAAGCAAAGGTCCTTCCTGGTCCCCACATCCTCCCCTAGCTACCGCCTTATTGTTCGCCTCTCTGCACCTCCTCGTCTCCCTTGCTGCCCTTACCCACTGTTGTTGGCTTGCGGCCCTTGTCCGAATGCCTGTGCCCCTGTGAGAGTCTCTGGTGAGCTTCATGCTGCCATCCAAGGATCAGTCTCTCTGCCAACAGTTTCGTCTCCTGGAAGCAACAGATGCCCCAACCGCCACCATGGTCTTTCTTCCCTGATTAGCATGTAGCTGGCGGCTTCTCGTGCTAATAAGCTGTGCTTTAATCTTGGCAAATTTTTAGGAAGCTCAGGTATAAAAAATATGAGCAATTAAAGTCCTTCCATTTGCTGAGTGCTTTATTGAGGGAGTAAAAACACAGGTAAGCTTTTTTTGTGATCTAAGTACTATATGAACACCTTTACACTTGAAAATCATGAAACTCATCCAGAATTTAAATAGACATCTAAGCTGTGACTAGGAGGTAGAAACTGGCAGCCTAGAGATTTGTGCCCACAGGTGCTTAGAAACCCCTCCACCCAGGCTGCATTGCCGTGTGCCAGGCACAGCTAGGCCTCTGTGGCCCAGGGCCCCATTTGTGGGCAGGAGTTTCCCCACCTCTAAAGTAGATACGATTAGCTCTTACTTACGACGAGGGATGCAGATATGTGTACATGCACTTTCGTGTTTAGTCATTGTTAAAGTGTAGATCAAGAAATGTTCCTTGGAACCCTCACATGGGTGGAAGGCGACTGGATCCGGGGTGCTGAACTTACCGTTAGATTCATCTGCTGAATAGTACAGTTGCTGAGTGTGCTGTGAGGAGGGACTTGGTGGAAGGTTGGCCGCTGGGGGTAACCTGGAAGGCGTGTTCTGGTCCCCGGCCCCTCCTGCCTGCTTCCTGGCTGCCGTGAGGTGAGCAGCTCTCCTCTGCCAGGCCCTTCCACCATGCTGTTTCTGCCTTGGAGCCATTCCACATGGACTGAATCTCTGACAACCAAGAGCCAAAATTAACCCCTCCTCCTTTAAGTTGGGGGTGTGGGGTGCTGTGTCTCGGTGACAAGAAAGCCGACCAAAACAGATAATAAAGGAATTAAACACTTGGCTTGAACCTGCCCAGCACCTCTGTTATCTACTCACCTGCATTTGGTCTCTCCTAGAAAAATACCAGGGCACATGGGATTAGCATGGTTTTCCAAGGTTCTCCACGAGCCCGGGAATCCTCCTTATGATGGCTGCCAGCAGAGTAGGATATGCAATTCTATTTGGAAGTGAAGAGATATGACTGGCTTCACAGGTAATGTGTGACCTTGATTCTTTCCATGAGTCTGGTCAAATTGGATGAGAACCAAACCAGAGTCAACGGTTAGTGTGGACCTTGGGGAGAAATTTGGATTTGGTTCTCTTCTAGTTTGGTTTGGGACCAGAATCGTGGAGGGAATTGAGTTCATGAACTGAGGCACCACCGTAAGTGGATGAAGACGTGACCCAGAAACAAAAAAAGCATGGAGATGAGCAGAGGCGGGGGAGCACTGGTGCTGATAGCTCGGTTGCTCACTGAACAGGATGGCTTGGTACTCCTGGGTCTCAGGACACTGAATGGCTGGTAGCAACCCGCCCTTGCCTCCAGTCCCTGTGCTGACCGACCACAGGTCCGTTTGGCTTCACCTCTGGAGTGTTTGGGAACGGATGAACACCACAGCCATTTGCTGCTTTCTGTTTTACAGCAAATGCACCTCTAGTATTACATTTGCTAAGAGACCATTCACACAGCACTTCTACCCACAGTGTTTTTCATGTTATGTTACTAGCCTTTTAGCTCAATGTTTTCGTGCCTGGAGAGCTAACTGTGGGACACACTAGGTGTGTGAAGTGAGGGGTAGAAGAATGGGAATCCAAACCTACTGAATGGAAGCAGAAAGCTGGATCCTTTGGAGATAAAGTGCTATGTTACGTTCAACGAGGCCATTAGCTCCTTTCTACCACGAGCAGGAGTAAGACTAGGGGATCTGCTTTTTTTTGAAAGGGTGATTTCGGGAAGTGAACAATTTCCTTGGCCATTGTTGGAAGGAATGTGTTCTAGTACGATGTGGCACCCTCAAGGGACAGGGTGATAAGCAGCTCTCAGAAATGATGGCCAATGCATGCAGGTGCCTGATATTCACTTCTTATCACTCATCCTCTGCACTTGAGTACACACTGGACCTGGTGACCAACTTCTACAGAATATGAGAAACCATTGTACGAACTATGGCTTTTGAGATCCCCCTCCAAACACCTAAGAGTTCTGCCTGGCCCTGTCTCTGACTGGCTCCCCTGAGCTTGCGTGCTCTCTAAAGCATGTCCTCATGCTGTAGGACAGAAGGCTCATTCAACACAGGCAGCTGACAGGCACCGTGGAACTGGGGCACTCAATCCAGCGACCTGGGAAGCACCTGCCAATGATCGCATGGATAAGTTTGGGAGCAGATCCCTCTGATTCTATCCCCTGGGGTCTTGCAGCACAAACCCTGCTCAACGACAGGTGGCTCATGGACACGGGATAGAGCAAACACTTGTAAGCTTCTGCATTTTAGGGTAACCTGTTACACAGCAATAAATAACTAATACACCTAAATTTGCAGGAAGTGATCATAGATGACACGGTTCACGCTTTAAAAACACGCTGAAAAACATTCAGATACCTGTATTTGAATAAGGAGAGAAGCAGGGCTGAGCACCAAACTTCCCACATATCTCTGCCGGGAAAAACAAGGTATCCTATGGCAGAAAAGCGCAGAAGAGCACAGCTAGTGGCCTACAGGATGCAGTCAGCTCATTCACTCTGCATCTTCAAGCAAGTTAATTTCTGTGGGATTCGTTTGCTTTCTGGAAAAGCTAGTGATGGAGGTGGGGTAGGGCATGAGAACAGCTAAATTCCGGATACTGTGATCGGAGAAACAGGCAAGGGTCTCCTCCAAACTGCAGGAGCCAGAAACTCCAGTGATAGGAATTTTCCCCTTGGTTTTTTAGGAGTTACCCATGGAGCTGCTCCCAAGGGGAGACACATTAGATGTGGAGACAGACAGAGAAGCACATTCTATCGATCCCCTTGGTGACAATGCAGAGATGGAGCTCTGACGTCACGCTGGGGCAGCTGGCAGGTAGTGGGGACAGCAACAAAGATGGTGATGTCACAATCTTGAGGACCCTGTGAATGTATAACTGATCGTATCCCCTCTACCCTGCTTGCAAGGAAGCGTAGGGAAAACTCAAGCTCAGCTTATCACACATCTCCTGCTGGAAGTCAGCTGAAATCCTAAATGAAAACCTTTGGGGGCAGAAAGAACTATAATAAACACAAACAGGTTTGAAACTTTTTGTTTAACTGTGATAATACAAACAGTACCAATTTAGCTCGGTTATTTATTTTCAAAATTTAAAGTCAATTTGCCTTGTGGACAAGACACAATGTTTTGTTTTTGTTTTGTGCTGGGAATCAAACTCATGACCTTGCACTTGCCAGGCAGGCATTGCACCGCTGAGTTATATCCTTGGCTCCAGACAAAGGTTTTCAATGGGCACAACTTTGGAAAAGGCAGAAATTGGAAAAATGAAAGAAAACACAAATTGCAACAATATTTGTACCGCTTTTATTTGTAAAAATAACCATCTGAATGCATTTCCACAGTAGATTACAGTTACACACTTCATTGTGTTACGAGAGCATCCAGTAGTTGCAAAAGTATTAAACTGTGCTTGAGAAGAGTCAGACTGGTTCTGAGTCATTCACTGAACTAAAAACAAATTTTCCTCATTTTGTTTTCAGTCACGACATTTACCAGAGTCATCCAACTCCGATTTACATAAGAAAACATTACAGACAAAATCCCACCAAAATCATCCAACGATATTTTCGGCTGTTACAAACATGTTATGCAAAAGGTAACACTGGCACCAGATTTGTATCACCATGCTTTGCAAAGATATATTGCACATGCGAAAGCATAAAGGGTGTAGACAAAACCACCAAACGAAGATACTTGCACTGAACCTTTAGCTCGCTGCGTAAGAAACGCATCGAATTACATGTTATACACACACTCAGATTGTCACTATCTTAAAATGCTCTTCTCCTATAATACTGACCTAGGGTTTACATTGTGTGAGAAGAAAGCATTTTAGCACTGCAATATCAAACATAACTCCTATAGAAAATTTAGCATTTTCATTTCAAAGCAGAGATGGGGGAAGTAGAAAAAACAAGACACTGTACATTGGAAGAAAGGTTGAAATGAAACCTCACTGGTATTATATTGCTCTGATGACACTCAAATGAAAAAAATACAAAATGTTTCACAGAACGTTTTCAGAATATACAAATATGAAAAGGCACTCTAACTTCATGTTACAAGACAAGAAGAGGGATGAGTTCCCCAACCGATGCAACAGATATGCAAACCAAGTTGCCTGACAGTACAAAGATGAACTAGTGCAGCAAATCCACTGAATGTTCTTGTTCTAACTTCATAATAAAAGAGTAAGTCAAGCAGCTGTTTACTGCCTAAAGTACCAAAACATACGAGGGTGCCCTTTTAGTAATGATAAATAGAAATCCCCTGAGCTATTTACTGTAAAATCATAGCAGATTTTAGGCAATTTGGAGACACAAAATGTATTTACCAAAGATAGGCAGACACTGGTGAATAGGTAAGTGAGGCGAACGTGGTCCTGTGACTGGTCAAAAATGAGTCTAAAAATAACACATTTAGGGAAACGCACTAAGCAACCAAGATTCAAAAACATGCCTTCCTTCTTTACAAAGCTGGGTTGCAAACGTTATTTGTAAGAGATGTAATTGGAGCACACAGAGACTATAGTTTTTAATGTCACTTCTTTAAAAAAATTTGATCTCTTATGAAACAGAAGGTGAGAGGGCAGGGAAGGCTAGATGTTGATTCAAGGATCGGTTCCAGCGAGCGCATTTTCATTTCCTTCTGTGTAGCTGCAAGACAATGAGCAAAAGCCGAACACCAAACACTGCTCGTGGAGATCAGGGTGGCCGATTCCCTCAGAGGAGCCCTGAACTCTGCAACTCCGTGGGGGGAAAAGGCTAACGCCGCCTCCCATTCACGTGCCTTTCATTTCCTGCTTTAAATGCCAGTGAGCAAGATTTCCACTCACTGCTAGAACGAGACACCACAGTATGTCAGGCTGCCCGATGCTGGAGCTCCCTTTTTTCAGGGTTTTGGTAAAGAAAAAGTCATTATTGCTCATTAGCCATCTGCCCACTTTTAAAAGATTTCTCTTCTGTAAACAAAAAGAGAAGGAGGAGGAGGAGGAGGGAAAACGCCACACCAAGAATTTAAGAAACCGTGTTGGTGGCGTTGCATTTTTTGATGAAATTAATACCAGTTCTCTAAGACTCTGGAACAAGTTGTCACTTGCCAAGGACCCAACATGAGTTTTAATTAAATCCAGGATGTTACAAGAGAAAGATGAAGGCCTTTTATAGCTACACGCCAAGTCATTACAGTGTAGGTATTTGATCCAGATGGCAGAGAACTATTTTAAAAACTGTCTCACACGTTTCTGGGGGGAAGGTGGAACTGATCATAAAATGTCCAACAATTCTGCCCTCGTGCAACCAACTCCTTTCCTGTCCTTCCTCCAGTGGAAAACGCCGCCAAGCCAGCGAATTTATCGTCCCATCGGCCCAGCGCCCACACTGGCAGCGAGTCCCTTTGGATTGCTGGGACCGGGTGAGAGTTTCTGTGGTTGTAGGGCAGTTCCTGGGTCTTTCTTTGCAGCACATTTGTGTACAGGATCTGCCACACAGGCTGGTCCCATCTTGCAGGGGAGGTGTGGGCTGTGACGTCTGCTCAGCTCTGCGCTGGCTGCACACAGGCAGGGGAGCCTGAGAGCAGGCAGGGACCCTCTGCAGGGGAAACGCTGGGCTTATCCCAGGGCTTCCAGCTGACCTGGGGTCAAGGGTGGCTTCTATTTTTTTTTAAATTATTCTAAATAAAATACATAGCAATGAAAACAGAGAACAAACAGCGGATGTTTCCTCATATTTCTTCCATTCAAATAAATATAAACACATTTACATCAAAAGTATATGGACATCTTCTCTAGCAAAAAAAAAATACTGTGGTCAACACATTATCAGTTACAAATGTTCAACTGTCAGCTGGTAATCTCTGTCATAAGAAATATAAAATACAACAAAGACTGGTTCTCAGAAAAGATTATATTTGAAGTCCATAGAAAAGCTACTTCAGTTCGCACTTGCACTTTGAAGGAAAACACTTTAGAGCTTCCGTCTTAGACTGAAGCGTTTTGGTCCTCATGTCCAGCTGGCGGATGAGTCACACACACACACACACACACACACACACGCACAGATGCTCACGGATGCGTGCATGCCTATGTGCACAAGTTGCAAGTCTCATTCTTCTTTCCATACAGCTGTCCCAGATGCGGAACGGGGTCCATTTGACCTAGAAGCTTTGGCAGAGGGAGCAGACACAGCGCTCACTATGCTGACTCCTCCCTCCCGCACCTAGGGCCTGGCTTTCACCCATTTCCACTGTCTGCTTTCACTTGCTGGATCCCTTCACTTTTGGGGCGTCACCTCCACCAGAAAGCTCTCTTAGCATTTCACTAGTGATGAACAGTGCTGGTGAATCAGATGCTTTTAGAAAGGTAGTATTTTGATTTAAGAACAAATCAACAAAGAGTAGTTTTGCATTCAATTTGTATCTTATCTCCAAGTTTTGGTGCAGTGTAATTTTCACCTGAAATGTTACTCGGCCAATTGGTTTAATCATCACTTGGGTGAAAATTACTCAGAAGTGTGTTAGGGGCACACTGGGAGCCGTATTTATGTTAAATAACAAGAGCAAGTTCAGTATTCCCACTCATCTGGAAAGTAACAAAGATGCTCAGAAAGAAGTTCTGGATATTTAAGCACTCACTACAGACAGGAAAGGAATAGCTAGACTCCCCTGCAAGGATCGTCTACAGAGGATCCTTATTTCTGAAGGTGAACGCCTTTACCTTTGGCTTCTAGTGAGGAAGTAAACATCAGAGCAAGAAGAGGTCAGAGGCGTTTCCTGGCCACGGTGCCCCTGCCCTCCCGGCACACGAATGGCACACGGACATGCATCTGAGAGCTCCCTGTGGACACCCACAAAAGCGCTTCCGCGTGAACCACTGCCCCTCTCTCACATCATCCCCAAAGAAAAAGAATGAAATGGATGTTTTATTCCCTCTTAAATGAGAGGTAGACTTTCACGGAAGTACCTTAGAGTGAGGGAAAACATGAGCTGAGACCACCCTGGGGCCATGGCCAGGAGCTTCCCCATGCCAGCCCTCCCTCCGCCTCTCCTGCTTCCGAAAGCACGGCCCCACTGTGATCCTTCAAGACGGCAGAAGCCTAGAAACTGGGCTTCTCCCTTCCTCCAACATGTGCCATCAGGGAAGGAAAGCTGCTACGGTCCAAAGTCAAAAGGTTTCAGAATCAGAGTCGTTCTCGTTGTACCCGTCCTCGGAGCCTACGTGGTTACTGCACAGGCTAACCATGCTACCCAGGTTGGAGAGGGTGCTCCTGCTCAAATTGTCTTTTTTTAAACAAACGAAGTTGACAGCCGTCATTGCACTGGAAGGAGAAAAAGGCATCATGGTAGCCAGAATGAGGGCCAGGCAGTCAGCCACGTCTTTGTTAGGAGCGCAAGCCAGGGCCGGGGTATGACCTGGGCGTAAATGCAGACAAGGCAGTGGTTAGTTCCGGGTCCAGACAGGTGCGCATTCCAGAACATCTACGACCTCAGGGTGGGGTGTGTGGGGAGTAGGGTACGTGCGGGGTGCAAGGAGGAGTTACTTCATGCTAGGGCTGAGGCTGAGGGGGCACAGGGAGGGGGAGACATTTACAGAGTTGGGTTTTTTGTTGTTGTTGTTGTTGTGTTTTCAGCTCACATGACTACAGCAAGCACAAAATTATCTAGAGTTAGGTGGAATTTCAGCCTGCATCTAGAGGACAGACACACGAGGAGATGATGGGACACGATTCCAGGACAATAGGAGCGGCACAATCAGGGAAACATTTCCACAGCTGGGGGGGCAGACGCACACCATGAGCCTGGGCCCTAGTGGAGGGGACCTCATTCTGAGAACAACGGCTTTCTGCTCAGCGGCGATGTGTCCGGTCATGGGAGAGAGACACCAAGTGCTAGGTGGCTATCCAAGTGACTTTACATAAAGTTTTCACCCGTGACCTGGGTTTTGAAAAATGGAATCATTTGAACAAATCAGACAGGAGGGCACTCTTTGCTTGTGATTAAAGATGTATGATCATGTATAAGACCTTCAACAGAAGTTTTTTTCTTTTTTAAAAAAGCCACACCACTAACCAAAGTCCCAAATCTGAGATGTGACCTGGGAGAATCGCTACACTTGCTGTTTAGAGTTTGTTATTGTCCATCATCCAGACGTAATGGGTCCAGTCTGGATGAGGAATCTGCGTCAAGCTGGAACTTGGGGAAGTAGTCTGGCCCTTGATTGAATCAGCACCGTGTCCACTTTTATGCTGCTGACAAAGTGCCGCTACACAATGACCAGCGCGAACACTGGCTCTCAGAGGAGCTGCCTTTAGACTACTTAACTAACCCTTATCCCCTGCCTTGGCCCTCTAGAAGCTTATTCCTCTTTCTGGTATGAAAATGAACAAGAATGGGCAGGTATCTCCCAGTGCACTCCACCAAGGGCAGCGATGACAGGAACAGTATCTCAGCGCTGCAGAATGTCCCGCATTGTTCCTCACACTCCCAGCCTGCAAGGCATGGCTAAGCCCATGACAGGAAGCCACATCCTGCTGACCTAGGACTCTTGCTCCTGACCTTGCTAGGGCTGGACAAATCTCAGAGGTCCCAGATTTATACTGGAGGAAAGAAAAACCAATTGATTCTGCTCCCTGGCCACTGTGGAGGAAAACCGTGGGCTCCTGCATGCTGACTCAAAGATGGGTAGTGGGGACAAGAGGGTGAGGGAAGGTGAGGTGGGGAGACCAAGGAGATGGAGCCATGGGGCTTTCTGCACTTCCTAGAGGAGTCAGGCTGGGGACAGGGCGGGGAACATGCTAGGATACACAGGGCTGCAGAACCGTAACTAAGAGTTAGCTAATGAGGTCAGTATGGCTGCTTACTTCTCAGAAATAGGCATGAGCTGCTAATTCCAATACCTGTAATAAGCAGTTGAGTCACATTAATACATTATAATGCTTTAGTTAAATGCCACAATTAATGCCACATTAAAAAATTACTTAGTTCATAAATATCCAGAAGTTCCTCTTGTTTCACCAAGATGAAGAGGGGTCATGCTTCAAGTGGCGTTTTAGTACGACTCTTGTGTGTGTTAGTTTTGAGATGTCTTAGGAAGCAGAGTAGAAAGCTTCTAACAAGAATCAGCTGGTTTAGAAAAGGAATGTTACATAAACCAGGGGGAGACTTCGAGTCTAGACATTTGTTAAAAATGTTTTACTTTTGTTCCCCTGATTTCCATGCTAGGAATATGACTTCTGTTCAGCACTTACTAAAAGGTTTGATCTCAGAATGAACTGAAATACAAAGATCTAAGTGTCCCTCGGGCCCTGGAGCATGCACTCGGGATGTGCATGATCCCTAACTCTTTAGCACAGGCTGGGAGGGGGTCGTCAGGGCGCCCCGAATGTTTCCGCCAGCGTGCTGAGGAGTTGGGGACCTGCACTGACACGACATGCAGAATGGACGGCAGTGGTGGGTGACAGGGGACGGTGTGACCCAGGACAGGACAGACAGGACGCGTTTGCCTCGCCTGGCTTCTTACGCACGGTGGGCTCCCAAGGGGTCCGTCCTGGCCGCACTTTTTTTTAGCTCCTATCTCTCCACTGTCCCCTGGCAGCGGCCAGCAGGGAAGGTGCCTGCGGTCATGGCGGGCTTTTCCACTTACCGTTCTCGTCCACGGCGAGCACACAGGCGCCTTTGGCCAGCAGCTCCTCCACAACCAGCTTCAGGCCATTGCGCGCAGCGATGTGCAGGGGCCTGGAAAGCAATGCGGAGCCTCAGCAGGGACCCAGTGCACGTGAGCCGTCCCCAGCCAGAGGTCCTCGCGTCCAAGGCTTGGTCCCCTGGGTGCCCTTGTTAGGAGGTGGGGACCTGGGGGTGGCCAGGCCCCAGCCTTCCTCCTGATCCCTGCTCTGCTGGTCCGCTCTCCCTGCCACGCTGTGTCGCCACGTCCTGAGCCCGAGCCACGGCGCCAGCTGAGGAGGATGAGCGTCTCTGAACCAGGGAGCGAAAGCAAACCTGCCTCTGCTGACGCTGGCCCCTCGGGGGTCTGACACGGCGATGGAAGGCTAATGCAGCAAACACGTGACACTTAGGGCATTGGTGTTGCTAAGCAGGTGCCGTACTCAGGAGTCCACAGAGAGTATGTGGATGTGTACTTTTTAAGGAAAATACACATCAACCGGATCTTTCCCAGGTGCTAACAATCCAACTGTCCCTACACAGTGCACTCAGAGTTTGCTGAAGGTACTGTAAATAGTCTACAGCTCGTGACGGTAAGGAGGAAGCCAGGGGGAGCTTCAGACGCTGCTGTGTTTTGTGGAAGGTTCTCTTTATTTTAGCGTTTGAGTCTGTCAGTATGACTGGCATTAACATATACCCTCGAATCTTGTCACGATTATTAAATGCACTCGGGTGTTTTTCTGAACATGTGATGCCTTATAGAATAATGTCAAACAGCAGACTGAGCTATAAACTGCTTCATAATCTCAACTGAAAAATTATAGTATTCCTTTGCCTTTAAAAAATGCACGAATGATTTCCCAACATAGAAAACGAAGCAAGTTGTAGATCTTTCACACTGAGGGTTACAATGAATTGCATTAAAATACAACTAAGACAAACAGCTTTAGAAACTCTTCAGATGTATTCCGGGAGCCTGACTTAGAAAAGTGTTGTTTTCCAGTCAGAATACATAACGCCAGGACATAATGCAAATACTTGCTCCTAAGCCCCTAAGAGCTTTCTAACAGCTCACTAAATTTATAATGTGGCCACAGAAATATCAGCAGAGAGAAACAAAGAGCTCACAAGATTTTACAGAGGCATAGCGTCTCTAACTGAGCAGAAGGTCTCTAACTGCTCCTGTCTCACTGACAGCATCTGCAGGTGTGCGGAGGGAAACCCCATCGAGGTGAGACCAGGCCGGGCCTGCACCACCGAGTCCCAGAGTTAATTCTGCTGGGTAAAGGCTGTGGCTCCGGGCCAAAGGGAGGCTTTCGTGGTCACACTTACGTCTGCAGCGCATTATTTGTGGCATTAATAAGGCTCTCATCTTGGATCTTGTCAAGTATTAACAAGGCACATTTTTCATGACCCTAATAAAGAAAAAGCATGATAAGAAACATGAGACAGAGACACAGAAAAGTTCCCAGGTAATTACTTCACTATATTTGAAATTGAAAATAAATCTGTTGTGTCTAAAAATATTCTTCAAGGCAATTTTCTATGTGTGTGTTTTTTCCCTAAAGAGCAAAGGGGCCCCAGATACTCTAAGTGCCTAACTGCAGCCGATCAGGACTTGGTTAACATAAGTCCATTCTAAAATAGTCATACTTACTCTGGATATTTCCAAGATCATTTTCAGAATTAAGTCCCGAGAGCTAGAGCAGATGGTGGCTTGGCTAGGTCAGCTGGTGGATGAGAGCAGAGTCAGCGCCCTTCGACCTGCCAGCATGACTTCCTAAAGCTCCATCAAGCGCTCATCTCCTCCCCTCGCCTGCAGGTCCCGTTTCAGCGACCTGTGCACCCCCGGAACCCCAAGCACGCCCACCGTCACGCTTGCTTAGCGCTGCTGACTGCCTCGCAAGCGAGGAGGCCCTGTCTCTGGACAGTTTGTTCCACTCCTGCCCTGTGGAGAAGGTAACCCTGGATCTTATGATGGTGGACGGCTGATAATTCAAAAACGGAATCATTGAGGGAGCACTGCTTTACAACTCGGAGCCTGGTGCCCTTGCAGGAGCCGTGACTTCCCGAGCCTTTGCTAATCAAGAGTGAAGCTGCCACAGGGTCACCCGCTCGGGCCTAAGCAGTCAGGGTCTATGTTTGAGCAAAGTCCCTACAGGGTTCATCTGCACAATAAAGTATGAAAAACACTGCACTTATGTTCTCTAAAATACCACACCTTGAAGTGAACCTCATGAAACTGAGTGTGTGTGTGTGTGTGTGTGTGCGTGTGTGTGGTTTCCACGGGCCTCCCAGAGCATGAAGGGGGAAACACCATCCAGGAAAAACAGCACGGCTGAGACTCAGGAACTTCTGGGTTGAGGGGACACTTGATACTTTAACGACGATGAAAAACCCAGTGTCACTGGCACGCACTGGCACGATCCTGGAATGACTCTGATGAAACCAGACGACACACACACGCACACACACTCATACACGTGTGCATGTACAGCGTCTTTCATGGAGCAGGGACATGGTATCTTTACCACCACCAAGCCCAACCAAGTTCTTCTCATGAGGCTGCGGAACAGAGAGAAAGGGGCCGGGGGGACCCGCACGTGGCGATGCCGACCCGCTGCACAGCAGAGCATTTTGGGGCTGTGTCATCCTGTTGCCTGTCTTCTACGGCATGAAAGCGGAACGAGTGGAACAGCTTAACTGTAGAAGCCACACGACCCAGGTCCCAGCCTGTGTATTTACCAAACCATGGCTCCACCACTAGGAGAAGAGACGGGGCCACATCAGGACAGAAGGCCTGCAGCAAGAACGCGAGCAACAGGGCCAGAGGAGCGTGCTGAAGGTCGCCTCACAGACCTGGCGACTGCCCTTTGCTTCTCCTCCCATCCTGGGAGGATGGATGCTTTCTGGAGGACCCACACTACAGGCTTCCAGGACAGAGGGACGTTGTCACAGTGCTAAGTAACGGAGCTTTGGGTTTATTTACATACTTTGCTACTAGCCAGATGGAGGGGTGTATTCAAGTCCTTATCCTTCACAGTCAGATCAGCCTGGGCGCCATTCACCAAAATGTCTACCAGAAAAGAAGAGAGAGAGGCTTGGACTAACTGTTAACCACACGCATTTTGAAGAAGCTACTATAAAAACAACCACATTTAAATCAGGACAGCTCACATAATGGTACTTCATGTTTTTAAAGAAAAAAGGAGCAACTTATTGCCCTACTTGCTCCGTCCAGACCCAAGGTTGACAGGCACAGAAAGGTTCTGGTGGGTGCACCGTTTCCACTTAAAATGATCCTGTCCCATGCGTGGTTTCTAAATGTCCAGACAGTTCACTGCAGGTGGCTTGGCAAGGCCCACCCTGACCCCAGTTCCCGGAACAGGAAGTGACTGAGGAGACAGACGGCTGGAATAAGGCCGCCCGTGCCCTTGTGCAGAGGGAGGGACCCCAGGGCACCAGCACCTCCACTGTGCCTTGCTTTGGTTTCTGGCCAGCACGTACCCACGGCGCCCGCCTGTCCATTCTCTGCGGCCATCATCAGCGCCGTCCTCCCTGCGTTGTCCACAGCGTCCACCTGAGCGTTATGCCGCAAAAGCAGCTGCAGGCAATCCACGTGGTCCCCGAACGCCGCTGCGTGGAGTGGGGTCCTGGAGATTTCAAACCAGTGGGGGGTCAGTTTCCTTTCAGCCTTTTTTTACCTTTAATAACAGCCTGAGCAGCGTGTGTGGTGTTGTCTAGGGTTTAGAAGCTCTCTGTCTGCAGTAATAATGGCCAATTCCCCTTAAAAAGCCATTCAGGGCAGTCACTGAAGGAGCCCCAACCACTTTGGGGTGGGGGTGGGGCTCGTGGTGCTCCCATAATGAAATCAGCTGACTTTCAGTGACCTCTCGACTTTGAGGTGGAGACTTCCAAAACCAAGCCTTAAATTGGTAGGTAATTGGTTGATTAAATAAAGCTTTAAAAAGCCACAGAACCTAACATGGACGGATGAGTTCTTTGAGACGATGATTTGGCATTATTTATCAAAATTAAAAACTACTGGATTTGTAATCAAGTAATTCCTCTCCTCGGATGTTATCTCCCAGATACACTAGGTCACATGTGTAGATGCAGAGATAAGGGTGCTCGCAGGGCCGCTCCTTTGAAATAGCAAAATTCTGGAGGCAACCTAATATTTCTTCAATTGAAGGCAGACAGAGTAAAATAGAGCATATCCATCCCTGAAATAACATGCACTTTAAAAAGCATGTGAGAGTGCACGCGTGGCAGCATATATACTAAAAAGAATGTGGTAAATATGTGTGCTCTGGCATGGAAACACTGCCGAGATATACTAACAGGAGAATACAGCTATAAAATGCCCATGTGCAGAAGAAGAATATATATATGCATATATTTCTGGATGTTTAGAGATATACACGGGAAGTATTTAGGAGGAAATACCATTTGGAAAGAACAGAGTACAGCAGCTGTCTCTGTGGAAGAAGCTGAGGATTCTCAGCAAAAAGGCAATTTTAAAAATTGTACGCTCTCATGACATTTAACTTGAAAAAGTCGCGCTCACATCGTCTATTACTTTTGCAGTGGAAAAGACACACGCTTGGTTACCCCGCGGCTGCACAGCACAGGGCAGGACCCGCAGCACCGGGCCTGCGTCCCCGGGGCCTCACCTGCCTTTGTCGTCCCTGCAGCTGACGATGCTGGAGTCTATGGCGCCCAGCAGCAGCGACGCGCAACTCTCGTGATCATTTATTCTGAAGCGGAAACGGATTTTCACATAAAAATCTGATGCTTTACCCTCCATTCACCTTCCTGAGCTTGTATGTTCCCGCCTACCTCATCTCCCTCTCCCTCTTCCGGTGAAAAAGATACCGTATATTAACAGTCTCATGAGCTTTTAGCAAATCGGGTGCTAACATCTGTGGTGTGCATGTCCGCTGCACCCTTCCAGGACCACTGCATGTGGGTAGAGCTCACTGCATCCGAGCACAGCACACCATGCAGTGTACTGGGGACCGGAATTGGAAAGACATGGATTCTTCACTTTCTTATTCATCCATTTCGTGCTTCTGCTGTCTTCCCAGTCAAGTAGCCGGGGCCCTGTGAGCCCACAGACAAATGGCCCTCGGGTCTCAGCCCGGGCTGGCAGGAGTGTGATGGAACTTGCCGTCCCCTCTGAGACCACAGGAACAGTTAGACTGGCAGAAAGTAAGCTTGCCAGGCGCCAGGGACGCAGTGTGACAACGCGCAGAGACTCCTGGGAGCAAACGTCTTTCTAACCCGCACAGAATGCTAGTGCGGGTCCTGGCTTAGTTTCAGAATCCAGCTGACACCGGGATGGGCCTCATAGGCCACTGCACACCCCAAGCCTCCTGGCAGCTTCTCCTGGGACCAGAGAACAGTGGCATGCAACAGAGAGCTCCTGGGAAATGCATAACACGAGAGACCACACTTTCCTAGCAGAACCACTTGTAAAATGGTTTAGCAGTAAAATGGAATATTTTTGTCATAGCTGTAACCTGAAAGCTCTCTCCTTCCCTAAAAGGCCATTTTTCTACTCGCGGTCGAGTGAGCCCATGTGGTCCATCTACTCACATTGCACAGTGAAGAGGCGTGAAGGGGTTTCCCACGAATGTGCGGAAGCATTTTTGCTCCAAAAGTACCTCTATACAGTTTTCGTTACCTGCAAAGAATCAACAGAACTTAGGGGTTTTGCAAGAAAGAAACTTTGGTCCACATGGTCTGTTTTTTTTTTTCATTCGACATTGAATTCCGGCTTATGAATCTTCCTGAACTGGCTGAATACTCGTTCTCTATGGGTAAGATTAACAAAACACCAAAATGTTATTAACTAGGCCCACAGGTGTTCGGAGACATAATGAACAGACCGAACCGTGAAGGCCGTATGGCGTGGTGGAGAGAGAAGACTCCTCACTGGCTGCCTTAATAAGAGGGTTCTCACTGGTTCCACGCTGCCCTCAGCTCCAGATTGGGAGACGCAGTGCAGATGGCTCCAGGAAACACAGCTGTCACCCCGTGAAGAGCTTTAATACACTGCGAACCCTCCAGAGGGAGACGGATCAGTACTGGGGGTAATGCAACCACAAAGCCTTGACTCTAAAATATTATGAGTTTTAAACAATACTCAGCACATAGTAGGTGCTCAATAAACACTTTTACTAAACAGATGAATTAATGCGAGAAATTATTTTTAACAAAAGGGTATTTGGCTTCTACATCCACTGAATTTGAACTAAGTAATTCAAAGGTCCCAGCTCTGCCAACCTGTGATACGATCTGAGGTAGCCTTCTTGGTATCTCTGAGCCTCAGTTTCCTGTCTGTATATAAAGCTGGACATAGCTACTGCCCTGCCCACAAAACAGGACCCGACGTAGCTGCAAGCACTCTGGTTGCACAAGCTGGAGGTGCTGCTATTTGGCTTTGGCATACAGACTGGGGTCCTGGTCCCCCTCCTGGCCAAACTCAGCTAATGTAATGAAAGGTCCCTTACCACCTACTGCAGAATTACAGAGATTGGAGGATTTAAAATATTAAAATACAAATAAAGCTTCTTTTGAGAGACAAGTTGCTACAGCTTTTAGGAGGACTGAGAATCCCAGAAGGAATGGCATATCAGCAGCCCTTAGCAGGCAGGTGACGGGGTCACTGCACCCCACTGAGTATAATCCCCCAAAGAACCTAGCTCAGGGCAGCGTTTACACACACCATTCGGTGGGGGGGGGGAACCGTCTGAGCCCACACCCGGGTCCATGCAGGCACAACTTGGATTAATGACCTACGGCTGATATTTCAAATGTGCAGTGAAGGGACTCAGGAAGAAGAGAGGCGGACCTCTGGGGACAGAGAGACGCCTGCGCGTGTCTAGGAGGAGGTGGCCCCTGGCAGGTCTCACAGTGTCCTTCCTCCCCCGCAGGTTCTCTATGGCCAGAGAGCTCACAGCTTCACATGAAAGGGGCGAGGGAGCCCTGGGCCATTTTAGGTAAAAAGAATCACACTGCTTGGGTGGAGAGAGGAAGCAAGATCGAGCTGAACAAGAAGACAACTTGACCCTCTTATTAAGGCAAAATCAGTGACAAGAAGAACCCATGACATTCAAGAGATTATATCAACACACTTCCTAGAGTTAACATCCACAGTTTCTAGATTCAATTTTAATAGAATTAAAAAAGGAAGAATAAAATCACAGAAGCAGAGTGAGACACGTATATGGGGAAATACAGGCACAATCCAAGGGGGATTTTTAATCAAGCAAGATGGGGAGCTGGAGGCCATAAAGACAGCTCTGACCGATTCCACTACATCTAATTCAAAATGTCACCGTGAACAGAGGCATCTGCGAAGCACAGGAGACCCTCAACACGCAGACCCAGGCACCCTCCCCACGTGAGAGAAAAGACGCACAACTCTGTAGGGAAAACCGTGAGCAATGGAGAAGAGAAGCAATTTCCGGAGGAAACATAAATAGCCCGAATCTATGCTCCTAGATAGGAAAATGCTCCTAGATATAAAGATGAAATACTGTTTTGGTCCTTTGAATTGATAAAAATGAAAAAGGTGGTATCATTCTGGGCTTGCAAAGCTGAGGGAAAGAATTCTTATCTCCACATGCTTGGTGGGGGAATGATGACATTCTTTTAGTGAAGCAATGCAGTACAACTTGCTAAAATTAAAAACATATGAGCAGGATTCTGGCTGAAGAAAACATTTTGCTGGGTCATGGCCCGTGCCACACGCAGGGATGGAAATTCTGATGCAGAGTTAGACGTTACTGACCACAGGGCAGCAGGAACTCCCCCGGGTTCAGGTATCAGGTGAGGGAGAGACAGGAAGTCAAGCAGCAGACCAGCCAACCCCATAGCCCCAGGCTCCTGCCTCAGGCATCCTGGAGCCCACCGCCACCCCCACCCCAGGACTCACCGTTGTAGCAGGCCCAGTGCAGAGGCGTGTAGCCCTGGCTGTCCCGCAGGCAGCAGTCCTCCTCGGCCAGGGCCAGCTGCAGCAGCTCACTCAGCCACGTGGCATAGCCCCGGGCAGCGGCGTAGTGCAGCGGGGTCCTCCCGCGGAAGTCCCTGCAGAGCACGGACACCTCCTGCTCCAGCAGCATCTGCACACACTCCTCGTGTCCCGTCATGATCTGGGCGTGGCGAGAAACACAGGGCGGACCTCAGAGGGGCCGACTCGGCCAGAGCCTGGTCCTCAGACAGCAAGTGCCCCGTGTTGGAGCTGTGGACAGGACAACAGCGGGGAAGTGTGGGGACACCAGCACCCTGGGAACGTCGCTGACTCTGCAGACACAACCACGATGGTGCCCTGAGACTTCAGCACGCCTGAGCTTTAGGATCAGGAAGGCAGGAGAAAGTCCTGCCCTTGGCCACCTCCAGATGCAGCTCACCTCGCTTCCCAGCTTCTAAAGAGCAGAACAAGGTTCTGCAAGCACCAGTGAAGACTCCAGACATCGGTCACACGAGACCCCAAAGCTGGGCATGTGCTGGGAGTCGTGTCCTTGACACAGACCCGGATGGCTCAGCCTGGGACACCCGGGCGCTGCGTCCAGCAGGCCACTGTCCTGAGGACAGCAGGCTCTGTGACACAGCGCCAAGGATGTGTGTACTTTAAAAGCTCATCAAAGGAGGCAGAGCAAGAATGCCGGGTGGCAGAAGCGTCTGTGCTCCGCTGCAGGGTGGGAAGCTCTCGTTGGGTCTGCAAGGCCTCTGCATGGCATGCGACATAGAGGACGTGTCTCGGCCCCGGGCAAGGCAGGGCTCACAGGATGTGCCAGAAACTACAGTGATGACAAGGACCTTGCAAGGCTTCTCTAGTTCTCACTGGTCAGGGTGTTTATTCTGTCTCCCGAGGGCAATTTCATGATTTCTGCTTTTGTCTGTGTAGTTTCTCTGGCATGTTTTAAAAACAGTTTGACAGATCCACACAAAGAATTGTTACAGAATATGTACTTCGGTATCTTTCGTAACAAAGAATTAGAAATGGCACAGTTAGTGCTCTGGGAGGCTGAGGCAGCAGGATCACAAGTTCGAGCTCTGCCCGGGGAACTCAGTGAGATGTAGTCTCAAAATAAAAATAAAAAGAGCTGGGGAGGCAGCTCAGGGTAAACTCTGGGTTCACTCTCCAGTACTGAAAAAACAGGAAAAAAGAGAAGCAGGGAGAGAGAGAAAAGGTGGAGAAAAGAAGGGAGGAAGTGGGGGAGGAAGGAGGAAGAGAGGAACAGGGACTCAAAGCCAGGTCACCTCTGAGATGATGATGGACCTGGGACATCAGAGGAGCATTAGAAATGACAGTGCAGGGGCTGGGGGTTTAGCTCAGTGGCATAGGTGTCTGCTTGGCACGGTGAGGTCATGAGTTTGATCCTTGGCACAAAAAAAGAAAAAAATGCAGAAAAAGTACTTAATGCTGTAATGCTGTGGGAAAAAAAGACTCTTGATTTATTATGAGAAAACAAACAACAAAACACGAAAACAGATTCCAAATAGAACCTTCAGCCTTCCTTTTTAAAAACAGATGCAAGTATAGAAAAAGAGACAGGAGATACACACACACCAGAAGTGGTTACCTCCAGGGGTATGACCACTGCTAACTGCGATTTTCCTCTTCTGGGCTTTAAAAAAAAAATAGCTTTGCAGCCAGGCATTTAGCTCAGTGGCAAAAGTGCCTGCCTTGCAAGCATGCGGTTGTGAGTCCGGTACCAAAAAAAAGAAAGCAGTTTCTCCAGAAAGGCCATCGTGTACCCACGTCCTGCAGTCACAAAGCAGAGCCAGCCCGGCCAACAGTGGAGGTGGCCGGCTGAGCACTTCTTCCCAAACCCAGCGTGGGCCTCGGGGGCAGCTCCACCCTCCGCAGGGGACACCACCTCCACTGTCCTTCTGACTTACTGAGGCTGACCAGCTGGATGGTGAAACCACCTTGTTATTACTGTTATTATTACTGTTGCTAAAAATTCTCAGTGGGAGCGAGCAGGAGCGGCACGCACCCCTCGGTGCAGGGCTGTGCAGCCCATGACGTCCACGGCATCCGCGTTGGCCTCCTTCTCCAGGAGCAGCGAGACCGCGTCCACGTGTCCGTACGCAACCGCGAGCATCAGCGGGGTTCTGGGGAGAGAGACGCGGGCTTCTGGGGGAGGCTGGACACTCGCTCCTTCTCCTCTTCCACAGCCCTAATTTGCTGTCCACCCTGGGGCGGGAGCTGCCTGCCTGTTCTCAGGCCCAGCGGGACAAGCCGCAAGGGTGGCTGAGGGGGCTCCTCGTCCAGGCAGCCCTGCTAACCTGTTTTGCTGGAGCCCCCTGACCTTGACTTGGGTTGTGAGGGGAGGGAGTGTGCACACCAGACTTGGGCCAGGACTGGATCTGAGTGAGGAGTCCGCGCCCTGAGGACAGCGTCACCGCTGGGGGGAGGGAGGGGGAAGCAGAGACCCCAGTGGGTGCGGGCTGGGGGAGACCGCACACCTGTGCATCTGGGACGGCCTGATTGGAAGAACGTGGGTAGAGAATCAGCCAGAAGATGGGAAATGCGTTGAAAAAACAAGCCCGAGGAAGGCTAAAGTCAGGGCTGTTAATGCTGGAGTTTCAGTGTCTCATTGCCTTAGTAACTTAAAAAGGGAACAGCAGCTTCGGAAGGGACAACGAGGTGAAGATGGAGAACACAAGGGGATGTAAGAAGTGCCAGCAGCCCTGCCACAGCCAGAAAAAAGTGATTTCTTTTTGGTATCGGGAATCGAACTCAGGACTTTGCACTTATGGGGCAGGTGCTGTGCGGCTGAGCTACATCCCAGGCCAGAAAGGGATTGTTTCCATCCAGACGCACACGGCTTCCCCTGCAGCGCTTCCCGCACCCAGGCTCCAGCTCTGTGCTGACCTCAGGTGCCCGCCTGGGACCTGTACCCCCATCTGAAGCCCCAGAACTTAGCGGTCAGCCCATCTCCACTGGTGACCGAGACATCGGCCCGAGGGTGGCACGAGGACACTTACTGTCCTTTGGCATCTTTCACATCCACCATTTCTGGGTTGTCTGCAATTTCTAGCAACAGCCGCAAACACAGGGTGTGTCCGTTGATAACTGAAAAAGAAAATAACAGACTTTCTCTTTAGCAGACCGGCGTCACTTGGCCCGTCCAAAAGGACTTCCAGTCAGGGATCCGCTGCTGCTGCTGCTGCTGCTGCTGCTGCTGCTGCTGGTGGCCCTGAGTCTGTGGGTCACTATGTACCAGCCTCCCCCTCCCTTTGTTCCTCCCAGGGTGCTTTGTCTGTCACCCTCCTCCTGTTTCTCTGGGAGGGACTTTTCTGGAACATGAAGTCCTTCTTTATCATCCCAGGGGGCTGCTGCGTGTCCCCACTTGTCAGCTCCTCTTTCTGCTCCTCTGAGAGTCACTCAACTCATGACTCACATGTGCCTCCTTCCTCCAGCCCCTTTCAAGGAGGAGACAGAGGGACCAGGGACAGCCTGGGAGGAGCTGGGAGAGGGGACAAAGGAGCAGAGAGGCGGGGCAAGGAGCAGACCCTGCTTCTTCCTGTCTTGTCCCATCTGTGCTGGGGTAGATGCTGCTGCTGTGGTTCTCGCAGGTGGTTTAAAGTAAAACATGGAGCCACAAATGCACTCATGATGCACACATGCCCGATCATGGATCATGGATCATGGATGATGCGCCTGTACCCAGGATATGCAGGGACGGCGCCCTTGGGGTCCTGGAGTCCTACACACCACACTATCCTGACCTTGCAGGACCTCAAGGCTGCTGCAGGCAAAGCTCCCCCTCTCCTTCCCCTCCTCTCCCTGAGCTGACTCCGGTGCCCCGCTGCCAGCCCCCTTCTGATCAGTGACTCAGGAAGTAGACAGGAAACACGGCCCAACTGTAGTGGCCCTGAGGCCCCAGTGTGCACTCAGGATGGTGCTTCTTGCAGGGGTTCACAGACATCCTGGTGTTGACCCTCTGGACCAAGGAAGGTCCAGTGGGCCCTCCCAAAGCCTCCCCGCAGGCTGCGCTGTCCACCAGAGAGCAAGGGAGAACAAACGCAGCCACAAGTCCAGGTGCGACCTGCTCTCGTCTCTGAGCAGAGCCGCAGCTGAGGCCCTGGTCACAGGTGTGGCGAGATCTGGGGACAGACGTGGCCACACCAGGCTGTCACAGAGCTTGTCACTGCTTGCCAGTCCCTAGAGAATGCTCGTGTCACATCCACCGGACGTTTGGGGACAGGACGCGTAAGGGTGAGCTTGCGTTCACTGACACCACACAGACAAACGACAGGAGCAGTGGCCACAGTGCGCAGCCCCAGCTCTCAGCTCGTGCCAGCAGCGTCCGCCGACACAGGTCCTTGCGGGAGGAGCTCTCTGTGGACCAGCGTCCTGGGTGATCTGCTGCTTTGGTTTTGTAGGTAATATGCTCTTTCTGTTTTAAAATTACACTGAGTCTGCTACCATCAACAAAATGTTGAAATGTACCAGGAGTTGAACGTAAGTGTACAAGGAAATAATCGTGAGAGGAGGGCAGCAAAATGGTCCAGGCAGTGGGGTCACAGAGGTGGAGAACGGTGTGACCGGGCGGACTCCTCTTTCTGTATCAATCTGATATTCTTTAAGTGCCTGCAATTACAATCGTTCCGAAGTGATTCGGTTTTGACTGAACATAAGAAAGAAATCATGTACGTTCTCTTCACTCACCCAGCGCAGCGGGCAGCCAAGTGATTGCTGCCATCACGCAGCTCCCTGACCTTAGCTAACAGCACTCTGGAAAATGTAAGCTCCCCTTAGAGTAAGAGTGTAGCTGAATTTAAACCCTCACTGGCTTTCCTCCCACCTGTCTTCCAGCAAAAAATGTCACATCTCTAGCTGTGCCCTGCCGGGCTAGCTTCATGTCAAACTTGGCCCCTTGCTGGCTGAGTGACAGCCGTTCCACGACAGTCCCTGCTCCCCGTGTGCTTCTGTGCCTACACCTCTAACCTCCACCCCTCCTCACAGTCTCTGAGGGCTCAAGACAAAGAAATTGGCTTCTTCATTGTGCTGAAAAAGACCTCCGGGAAGCAAATCTTCAGACCACGGGCAGGCAGACAACTTGGGAAGTGGAATGACAGCTGTCTTTCTGTAGTGAGCAGCTGAAGAGCCACAGGGAGTGAGTCCTCTGGGCTGCGAGGAGGCGCCCTGGGACCACTCTTGGAAAAGCCTGGGCGTGCCTGCTCTTCACAGTTTCCCTGCTGGCGAGAACCCCTAGGCAGCCTGAGCACAGCCAGCAATCGTGTGGTCACCACACAGAGTGACTTCCGCAGGGACGGGCAAGGATCTTAAAAAGGGAGAACACAATGTGAACTTTATCATAATACCCAGAATGCCTAGGGAGCAAGAGGGTTCAGTGTGAGGGGACATGAGCATTTATAATTCAGTCACACCAACCAGCGTGGACCACATGGCTGAAGCTTTTTCCAGCGACAATCATGTCTAGGTAATCAGGAAAAAGCCAGGTTTTAATAAGATCTTTGTATTTTCTCTCTTCTGTGGCTTTCAAGTAAAAGGAAACAGATGGAAACACTGCTACAGGCCTATGGTTCCTAGAAAAGTTTCCAAGTCACAGGAATCATGGTCTTGTGAAAACTGTTTTCACTCCTTTGCTTCTCAACGCAACCGTGTTTCACTGGGGTCTCAGTGACAAGACCGCAGTCTGCGGTCGGCGGGTGGAAGGCAGAGTCGCTGCTGGACAGTTATTTGTCTTTATAAATGCTGCTTACTCCTTCTTCAAAGGCCAACAGCGAGGGAGTTCCTGAGCCCAAAGGTGTTCATGCCAGAAACCCTGTGAGGTTACCTTTATACCTGTTTATACATCTACCAGTATCTCTATGTAGTTTTTCACATGCATTGGAAGAAAATCCCACAAAAGAGAAATGACTTAACTTTTTATAGATCCGAGTACTTTCTAAAGCCCTCCACGTTTGCACCTGATGCACAAAGAACCAGAGCCAATGCTAAGGGCCTGATTCGGGCCAGCAGGATGATGATCCATCAGGGTCCCGCGTGTGAACCAGACCTGCTATGTGACACTGTAACACACCACGTGATCTGGCCTGCGGAAGCAGAGCTGGATCTCTGCTCACCCTTTGTTTGGAAAGTTTTGCTGGAGTCTTCAGCCAGAGGTCCAGAACTCTCTTTTGAGAGGAGAAGAGGGCTGAGGGTGTTTGGCCAGAGAACACCAGCCTGCCCCCAAGGGAAGAAGGCAGGTCAGAGGCATTTTGGAAGCGTGTCATGAAGGCAGTGTGAAGAAAACGGGTTTTTAAAAAACTGGGATGCAAGGAGATGGTGCCGAGGACCGGGCCTACCTGAGGCATGCAGAGGGGTTCTCTTGGTCACACTGTCTTTCACAAAGATGGAGGCGCCCTGGTTGATAAGGGCCTCCACGCACTCGGTGTGTCCCTTGAAGGCAGCCAGGTCCAGGGCAGTGCGGCCCTTTTCGTCCCTGATGTCCAGGTCCATCAGCGTCTGCAGGAGGACTTCCAAGGCTTGGTGGTGCCCGTTGTAGGCCTGCAGAGAATGAATGAAGCAGTAAACCAGGGCACACATGTGTGTTTGCACAGCAGTGTACAGAAGGCTGCAGCTCCAAAGGGCACACCGGAGAGATGCCTGCAAGCTGGCGTGTGGCACTCACCTGTGATCCCAGCACTCAGGAGGCTGAGGCAGGAGAATTACTGTGAGAATGAGGCCAGCCTGGGCTACACAGCAAAACCTTGCCTCAACAACAACACCAACAACAGCAACAACAACAACAACAACAAAAATAGACACCTGCAGTCACTGCCGACAACAGGCTAATCAGAGAGTTAGACTGAAAACCACCATTCCCAAACCTCACAACTACACTGTGAATTTCTTTATGTTGTTTATGTTTTGTCAGGTAATTTTCTACAATGTACTTGGTTCACTCTTCTCTCTCTCTCTTTCTTTCTCTCTCTTTCTTTCTCTCTCTTTCTTTCTTTCTTTCTTTCTTTCTTTCTTTCTTTCTTTCTTTCTTTCTTTCTTTCTTTCTTTCTTCCTGAGACAGGGTCTCACACTGTAGTGTGGGATGGCCTTGAACTCACTGCAGTCCTCCTGCCTCAGCCTCCCCAGTGCTGGGATTACAGGTGTGTGCCACCATGCCCGGAATTAATGTAGTTTTATATTTCTGTTCATCAACTGAACCATCTAACATAGACAAATAGCTGCAAAAATTATCACATCCCTCGGTCCCTGTCCTTCAGTCCTAACTGCACATCCAACAACACCACAGAGGGTTTTCCAGGAGGCTTTTCTGCTGAAGACATCACCGACTCCAGGTGCAGCAGAGGTGGGGTGCCTTCCCCTGCGGCCAAGCACGCAACTGGCTTCTAACTGTGTGACCTCAGGTGAGTTTGTTAACTACACTTAGAATCTGCGTCCTTGCGGGTAAAACCAGAGCCACAGAGCGGCTCTGGGGCCCTGGGAGGAGAGAGGTGCTGCACAGGCTGTGCCGGATCCGCATGTGGCGGACGCTTTTCCTCCCCGCCTTATCCCTTGTGCTGACTTGGAGGAAAGCACAGGCTCTGTGTCGCCACACACACCACGCGCACGCAGGCCCTAGGCTAGGTCCAGATAAAGGGGCTGCATCTTACTAAAGAAGAAGACTGAAGGCCTAAAAGACAATTTTATTCATTCTCCAAGGTGAAAAGCTATAAACCTGCCCTAACACCATCACACATGCCCGGCACGCACAGGTGTGCGCACACACACACACACACACACACACACAGAAACTAGCATGTTGCAAATAAAAGTGGGGGATAAGGTTACTGGGGAGAAAAATGGGTTGCAAGGAGAGTAAAGACACAGACAGGAAAAGCCCGTCCCCAGGGCTCTGGCAAAGTCCCCTGCATATTTAATTTTTCACTGCAGCTGTGATTCAAGGTTCAATGTATTTGAAAAAAGACTTTGCACAAAGGATCAATCTCCTAATATGAAAAGAGCTCTTAGAAACCATCTTAAAACTAGGAAAAGGGTATAAAAAGCCAACAGATACATGGAAAAACTACATAAATTTTTGAAATGCTATGTTTCAACTCCCAGATTGGCAATAATTAAAAAGTTGGGTCACATCAAATCTTAGTGGCAACCGTGAACGAAGCAATCTGATGCTCCGTCGGTGGGAGTGGAGCAGGACTTGGCAGCATCTATGGAAAATGTTTACAGAGAAGCCCAGCAGCAGGCAGCAGATACAGCATGAGCTCATTTATGTAAACAGCAAAGAGGCGTGGACACCCATACGCACATTTATAAATATATAAATATATATTTATATCCGTAGAAAACTTTTAGAAGGATACAGAAGAACGTATTAGTGATGCTTTACCTCAGACTAGGAGACAGACACATGGATTTTTTTCATCTTACCTTTTTAAAAATAATTCAAATAATTTTCCCTGAGTATATGTTAACAACAACAAAAACAACTTAAAAGACTCAGTAGGAACTAGGGTGCTATTATGTTTTTTAAAAATTCTCATGACTTTTGGTAACGATTAGGGCTATGTTACATATTAAGCACCTGCGTTATATATAATGCGGGTATTACGTCAGCCCGCATGCTAACCACTCCCAGTTTCTCCCCTGCCATCTAGCTCCGCATCTCCAGGGGCTCTTGGTTCTTCAGTGAGCGTCCAGCTGGCCTGACATACTGACTCTGACTTCGCTGCCTTCTGGCTGAAGATGACTTTACTGTAATTGCTCAGGCCTTACACTTTGGAGTCATCTTTGTCTCCCTCTCTTGAGCCTGAGGCTGTAGCTCTGAACAAAGGTTCTGGGGCAACAGTACAAGTGTGCACTAAAAACTTTCCCCCTGGGCGTGGTAGTGCACGCCTGTTATCCCAGCGCTTGGAGGCTGAGGCAGGAGGAGGATCATTGCAAGTTCAAGACCAGCCTGGGCTACAAAGTGAGCTCAAGGCCAGCCTGAACTGCATAGTGAGGCCCTGTCTCAGAAAGACAAAATCCCCCAAAAAACAACAAAAAAACCTTTTCCCCCCTGCATTGCTGTGCCCTGGTACCGGATGCCCCCACCCAAAATCACATGGAGGTGTTGTGTGGCCAGTAGTGGAGTCCCCCACCCCACTGCCAAGGCCTTGAGGTCACGACTCTTTCTGAAAGTCTGTCTACAATCAACCACTTCTTCCTGCAAAAGCAGCTCCACCCATCCTTGGTCCCTGGCCCTTACTGCTGGGCTAACGGCCTAATGAAATCTCACCCACTCCTTGCTGAAGCCGATCTTGCCTTGGTGACACCATCCAGAACTTCCAGACCAGTTGGGCCCTCAGGCAGGGAGTGGCCTCCCCTGACTCAGGTGCAGCTGTGCCCATCCCTGCAGCTTGTCCTTCTCTGTCTGGAAAGCTCTGCCCCAGCCAGTGAGGGCTTTCCCAGGACTTCTCCAACACCGCTTCCTGGGGCGACTCCCCAGAGCAGCCTCTGTGAATGGCCCTCACTCCCTCTGGAGGACCACCTGGATGACCCTCCTTGAAGGAGCTGCAATCATCTCCATTTTGGCTTAACTTGACCCTATTTCCAAGCACTGATGTGTACAGAGCTGGCTAGGACTTTTCCTGATTCTCTCTATTGGCTTAAGCAATGCAAATGGATCCAGCTGAGGTACTGATATGCAGTCTTTGAAGCTAGGACACAGGTCAGTGATGCCCCGCCCCACAGCTCCCAAGAAGCCTGTGTAAGCCGCACTCTGCTCTACTCTGTCACCTGGGATTGAGCCTCAAGGTAAGAGGCTATGACATTTCAGGGCATAAAAGATTTTACACAGAGCTGAAGCATCAACCCTAAAACTTCAGATACTACCTCAAATTGCATTATGCAGATTATCCCTTTTGCAGATCCTTTTGTCTGCATACTGCAGAGGTGATCTCAGGCCTCCCACCTAGCCCAGCTCACAGCACTCACGGCCTTCCTGCCAACTGTCACAGTCAGTAATCCCTGCGCCACTCCCCTCTTCATGAATTAACAAATCCTGGGCTTGACCCTGGGTCGCGGCCTTTGCTCCAGGTAGCCATCACCCTAGCTGGACTTAGGACCTCCTTGGCTCCCCACCATCCTGGATGTTTAACTGTTTACTTACACCATGGGCTGCACTGGAAGAGGTGGAGTGGGACTGACTCACGAGAATTCCATTAGCTTTCCCTTGGGATTACAAATGTCAACCTCCTGGACTGCGCTGAGCTCCAGGCAGGGCTCTCTGTAACTCCCCGAGCCACTGTCCCTCCTCCGCCTGCTTTCTCCTGTTCCCATGGCACCTGGCACCTGATACTACGCTCATCCCTGAGGATCTGTCTTCTGTCCGTGACAGAAGGGGTCCTGCATGGGCTGCCGCATCCTAAGAGCATGCCTGGCACACTGGAGACACTCGACAACCTCTTGATCAATAAACGAATGAATACAAAGACAACTATTATTTATCCTATTAGTGATAGAAATACGTTTCTCAGAAATTTTGTTTTTCTGAAACAGAGTCTTGCTGTGTTGCTCTGCTGGCTTTGAACTTGCAACCCTGAGCCCATAATCTATCGCCTAAAACTTACGATTTAGCCACACACTCTTCTTTCCTGTAATTTCATTTAAATTTTGAAAACTAAATAATGTTGTGTCTACATGTAACACAACAGAGTATGAAACACCGAGTCGAAGCCTAAGCCCCTTCCTGGGACGGCTGGGTGAAGAGGTGAAGAGCTGTGAACAGAGTGCTGAAGCAAAGAGGTGCACAGCAGGTTAACTCGGGACTTCTGAGCCTTCACTGCACACGTGGCTTCTTCTGACAGCCTGGGCCTCAAACTTGCAGCGATCCTCCTGCCTCAGCTTCCCAAGTGCTGGGATGACAGACGCACACCACCATGCCCGGCCTCCCCATAGTTTCAGTCACCCCCATATACCTGCGGTGCCAGCCCCCCCATGAGGGGCAGGACGCTTTCATTCTATCCTAAGTTCTGCAGCAGTAGCTACCTTTTCCTGGCGACGTACTGGGTGAAAGGACATGTGTCACTTTCCTTCACTTAATTCTCAGGAGCGTCCGGGCAGGGATAACTCTTCTCATTTGCCAACAAGGACACAGCTCTGCCGTGGTTCCCTGGCCTCATGTGGGGAGCTGGGCTTCAAAGGGGGGCAGCCTGAGTGGCAGGCTTTAAGAGCAAAGGTGAACAGGCACACTATGGCCATCGGGTACACGGTTCCTTAACGTTCTGTCATGGGCAATTTCAAACATCTACAAAGAAGAGAAGCCAGTCTCCTGAGATCCCCCCCGTGCACTCAACCCCAGACGCAGCCACAGATGATTTAGTCAGTCTGGAAATCTGATCTCATGGTAACAGAAGCGTTGACATGGAGGTGTGAATCAGCCCCCCATTCCGCACCCACGGCTGAGCTCTCCTCATTTGGAAACCGACTTTGTGTAACATTTCTGCCCATTTTCATTTTTTACGCTAGCCAGCGACTTAGCTAATAGAGAAATCCAAGTCCGCACAGCAGGAAATGAGCTCCTGCGGACAGAGAAGCCTCCGATGCTGTTAGCAAACTCGAGGTGCTTTTATGGCAAGGCAAGCAGACAGCTTAATTTCTGCTAATGAGACTTAGCTAGGAAAATGGAATGGGCAGCTCAGGACACATGCACAATGGTTGACATATTTAGATTTAATAAAGGCAAGACAGCCAGGGGAAGCAGAAGCGTGCAGGAAAGAGTCAGCTCTGGCTCAAACAGTGGTCCTCTCACAGGACACTTGTTAGGGGCTGACTTACGAACATCCCTGCAACAGATCCCTGGGCTTCCCTTCCTCACAGTGCTCACCGCAAACGAGAAATCCATGGGCTTGTGTTGCAGAGGTTTAACATTCAAATGAGTGGGGCCCTGCTAATTGGGGCGGCTTTGGAATTCTAACCCCTGCATCCTTCTACCCCAGGCCCTGGAAGTGCTCAGACAGGAAAGCCAGGGCTTCCCCTTACTCTGGGGCTCCCAGCTCTTGGCTCTCATTATGGACGAAGACATCCCCGGGGCTCCCCATCACACTTGGGCACTGTTCTCACAAACACCTCTAAAAACATCTCATTCAGTAACTTAAATGTCTCACTGTGAGTGATTCCTCTGCTCCCTTTCAGATAGGACCAAGGGCAACAGGGGGACAGTGAGGATCCCTACGGAATCCACACGTTCTCACCTCTCACCGGTCAGTGTGGAGACTCTGACAGCTGGAGGTTTTCATTTGCATAAGCTTGTTTCTTAATTTAATTTTTTCATGTGGAGGAAATGCTGGTGAAACTCACTGGGCTGATAACTCTGGAGAACGGAATCACTGAGCCAGGAAATAACTCACTCCAGGCAGGCTGGGCCCCTCACAGTGCTTGGGTTTGGGGTGCCTGGCTCCATCTCCCTGCCGAAATGCTCCTGTCTGAGCCCCAGATTTCATCATACTAATTGTCATGGAGGCCCCAGGAAGGGTGATGGGCACACTTGTAGATGTCTTAAAACAATTCTTTTAAAGGTGTTACGGTTGAGAGGGGAAAACCCAAATAATTTTAGACCAAACCTACTGTTGCTCCCAGGCTCTTGCCTGGCTGCTTGCTTCTGAGTTTGCACTCCTACAACTTAGCATAGGCATGAGGGGGACCCTTCAAAAGGCACAAGCCCTATCGTGTCATTTGTCTCCTCAAAACCATCCCAATGGCTTTCTGCTTTGCTCAGAATAAAATGCAAAGTTCCCAGAAAACTGCAGGGCCCTGTAGGTCCAGTGCTGCTGTCCTCTGACCCCTGAAATCCCTCTGTGGTGTGTTATAGCTCCCCTGCCACCCTGCCCTGGTCCGGAGGCCTCTCCTGTGGACATGCCAAGCACGCCCAGAGCCCAGCACTCACGCCATCTGCCATGGGGCACAGCAGAAACTGTGAGGACAGCAATTGGGTTTCCTTCCCCACACTGTTGTCCACTCCCAGGAGAGCATGTGCGTGGGTGGACACAGAACGAAAGGGGGCTGTGTGTGTAACGCCGGGACGAGGCTGGCTGACCGCAGCGCTGTGGCCTGAGTGCTGTTCTAGGTGCTTCGTGAGCATGGACGTAGGCCGTCCCCACTATGGGGTACTGCTGTCCTACTGTGTGGGTGGAGAAACTGACACTAGGTTCTTGGCCCAGGTCCCACAACTCAGGGGGAGCAAACCGGAAAGGGGCTTTGGAGTTCCTCACTAACTCACTCCTCCCGTCTGCAGGTGAGGGAGCCGGGTCCAGGTGAGTTGTTAGTGACAGAGGTGGCAGCGGCGGTCCCCCTGTACTGTCCCTTGGGTCCTGCCAGCTGCAGAGCCACAAAGCCAAATCTTCCCCAGGCTGTCACCACCCCATCTTTATATGACAAGAGACCCATACAGCCCTGCAAGGTGCTGTATGGTTGAGTGCAAGGTAAGTACTCAACTGACACTTTGGGGAGAAAATGAGTGAAAGATTTCAGAAATTTTGGAAGCCAAGAAACTCTGCTCCAATCAACCCTACTTTGGAAGAGCAGAGAACTCCGTCCAAGGCAAACTCTACCCAGGCCTCCTCCCAGGGGCCAGGGCAGGTTTGGGGACATTGGCCTCTGGGAACATCCCCAGGCACAGAGGTGGCTGGGCAGGATTCTGAGGAGCAAACTCGAGGGCGCTTGGCACCAACGGGCAACGGCGGAAAGCCTTCTGTGTGCAAGCATGCCTCCTGCGGGGAGGTAAGTTCACTGCCCTTGGAGTGTGTGCGTGCACACGCGTGTAGCAGCTGAGCTGCAGGAGTCAGCTGGTGTTCTGGGGAGTGTGCGGGAGCTGATGGTAAGGGGAGAGTCTGGCAGGATGGGACATGGGCACCCTGGTCCCTGTACGAGGCCTGTCTCTTCGTGGGGACACTCACGAGTGCCTATGCATATGATTCATCTAGTCCTTCATCAGGGCCACACTGAAGTGCCTGCTTAAGCGTGGCATGGCACATGGTAACGGGAAGTGTGGACCAGCACTTCTGTTCCCAGGGCCTGTCCTGGGTTCTACCCAGCAAGGGCGGAGCCCGGCACCACCTCTGCACTTGTAGCTAAGCAGCACCCAGGCCGGGTGAGCAGGTGGCTGGGTATGGCTCTGGGTGCGGCAGCTGCTGGTCATCACCAAGTGTGCAGGACACACTTGGGGCAGTCCCATCTGGGGGACTGGGGGTCAGCATGGGGCTGCCACACTTCCCCTTGATCACAGGGACGCGGAGAGGAAGCCACTCTGGCGGTCAGACAGCTGCTCCTCCTGTGCACCCTGATGTCACCAGTGCAAATGTGGGAGCCCAGACCTCCTCCAGGACCTGGATGTCAAAGTAGTTGCCACACCTCACCTGCTCACTTTCCTCCAGCAAGTCTGAGCTTGAAAATTCCAACCCTTGTGTATTTAAAAATGTCACAGTGGATTATGCACAGGTTTGACCTTTGTGTATCGTCTACAACCAAACCTCTTAAAGTGACATGTTTCCTGTGAATTTTAAAGGTGTTAAAATTGAAAACAACCCGTGAGGTACCTATGGCAGAGATTTTCTACACGCTGTTTCTCTTCATTTGCCTCATTTTCCAGGTGGGAAGTGAAGAGGGTAGGCAACGCATCTCAGGTCAGCAGCCAGAGGCTGGCTCGGGAGGGGAGGGGAGGTGTCCAGGCCCAGGCTGTGCCTCTCGGCAAGCACCGCTCTCCTGAGCAGCAGGCTCGCTGTTCCGCTGCACGCGGAGGCAGCTGGCTCTAGGAACAGATTTCACTCTGAAGCAGCAACATGGCCCAGGCCTCTCACTTACCGCTAAGTGCAGTGGACTCTTGGTAGCACCAGAATCGGACTCTTCAAACCCGGTGTTGGTTCTATCCAAAAGCTGTAGGGCAAAAGAAAGCAGCAGTTAAAAAACAAAAAGAAAGAAAAAAAGCAACAGCTGCTAAGTCCAATGCTGGAAAAGAAATTGCCCTCTCTTGATACTAACATTGGCATTAAACGAGAATGCAGGCTTCAAAAACCTAAATGAAGCAGCTTATCAGCAATCTAAGACATAAAGTATAGTTTATCTAAAACAAATATGCTACAAATATTTAAACTTTTAGATCAACTTGCTATTCAAAAGATGACTTTCATACTTGAAACGATGCCAAGATTTACCAATCCAGAAAAGAATGCTAAGCCCACGTTTTCCTCTCGAATTGGTGATAGTGAAAACGGTAACTCCCCATGGTTACTCCACGGGCGCACACTCCTGGAGTCGGCGTGGGAAAGGGAGCCAAGGCTACCCGCATCACACGTTAGAAAAGGTCAGCCAGCGGGGAACACGCGCCACAGGGGAGTATCTGATGCTGATATGCTGCCGTGAAAACAAAACAGGGTGACGTGATACGCAGTGCTGGGGGATGCTTTAGGGCTCAGGGCTGGGAGCTCCTCCCCCAGGAGGGAGCAGCAGCAGCCGAGACCACAGGGACAGGGATGCCTGGGACGGGAGGAGGCCTGGAGAGCAGGGGCACACAGCACGGGGTTGGTCGGGCAGCATGGGGCCGGGGTCATCAGCAGAATTCTGAGTTTTCCTGAGCAAGCAGGAAACCCACTGGGCTGTCTAGAGCGGATGAGGGACGAGACCCATCTTCGAGAGCCCAGGGAGGCAGCACAGAGGCCTCTTGGGGACCGGAGCACTGGCCTGGCGAGGAGGAACCGCAGTTTGGAGCAGCAGGAAGTGGTGGGGACGGGGAGAAAGTGCTGGACTGTGGGTGGCAGGGGGGAGGTATGGGGTATCCCAGTTGCACTGACCTCTGCTGACTCACTGAATAATTGGGTATGAGCACTGTGCTTGGCCCTGAGAAGATCTTCTCATATGCTTCTATCTCCACAGATTGTGTCAATGAGAAGGTATCATAAGCATGACTCAGTGGCCAAACCCTGGAGGAGGACAGGGAAAGATACAAGCAGGGATGGCGTCCAGCGATCTAGCCCTGGAGCCAGCGTGGTTGGCCGCACCTTCTTTCTGACAGGAAACGCAGCAAACAAGATCGCAGAGGAAGGGCGGGAGAGCTGCCGGGATGTGTGAAGGGAGAGTCCAGTGCCCAGCAGGGCCTAGGGCCTAGGCCTGAGGTGTGCAGGAGAGACCCGGGTTAGGGCTATGGGTGGGGGTCAGCGGCGGCCGGCTCAGGAAGCTCCGCTGTCAGATCACCCAGGGAGGACGTGCGGGGAAAGGGGAAGGGGGCAGCAAGAGAGCCCCCAGTGCTTAGGGGCGAGGAAGGAGAAGAGAATCTGGAAAAGGGGCTGGAGCGCGGGCAGAGAGGCAGGAGGAGGAGCAGGGGGTGAGATGCGGATGAGGACAACGGTGACAACAGCGACGGTGACGATGCTGACGACGGCGGCCGCGGCAGTGACCACCGAGACGCTACGGGAAGTGGTGGTGATGACCGACAGTGCTGGGTCCTCGCACTGACGAATGCCAAGCCCAGGCCTCCCCCACGGGCCTCACCCAGGCGACCTCAATCGTGCCCCAAATAACCTACTAACTAACTTTGAAGGAGACGCAGGAAACGGAACCCAGGGCTAACTCAACCCATGTCCGTCACCTGCCCGGCGCTGCCTTCCGATGAGTGGAGAAGCCAAGACTTTCCTCCGATATTTCACAAAGAGCAGCAGGGACGGGCACAGGAAACAAAGAGATTTTTTAAAAATGTGTGTTTCAAGTATGCCTTTTTATGTCTTTAATTTCACACGTTCTTTTCATCTTTGAGAGTTCCCTCCACTTCCCAAGGCATAACAGACACTCTTCTTGTCATGAGCTGTCACTGGGAATGCTAATTTGGATCCAGCTCCTTAGCACCCCTTCCTTCAGCCGTTCTTCCTCCTTAGTTATGAAGACAATGAGAATCTAGAGGGAGAAAAACAACCTGCTCGTCACTGACACTTTGAGTGAATGTCTAATGTAAGACTCGGTCCTGAACACAGGTGGTCTGGGCGTGTGACTGATCCCCAGCACCGCGCAGGTATTTTATTCTGCAAAAACTCCTCGAGGGAGGCACTAGGGGCAGAGGCAGGAACTCTGCACAGATTCGCAGTTCAGCATGGGGTCCAGATACACGGGAGAGTAACCTCCTCTCCAGAGGTCACCCTCAGCTCACCCTGTCCGGAGAGAAAGGGTACAGCTCCTCTGAAACGCCAGGATGGCAAGGGACACCCGGAAGATGCAGCCTCACGAACAGTGCTGAGTTACGCGTGCAGAGCTTGTAGTTATAAATCAGGGAACACAATTTTATATATCGAATATAAAACAAATTAACTTTCCCTTAAGTATATTTCCAATTAATATATCTTCCAGGTTGTCATCAACATTTACAAGTCTACAAATTCACACCAGACTGTACTCGTAAATCCAGTGTGTCATAAATCCAGTGCGTCTTCCATATGCCACCCTAGACTTCTAGGGAACAAGACCATTTGCACTTGTTCCAGGACTGAGTCAGTGCTCTGCCTGGGAAACCTGTGCCTAGACTGCTTGGTGCTCTCCCCCATCACTGACCAAACCCCTGTATTGTTTTTTCCCTCCACGGATCAATTATTTGTGAAGCTTCTGTGTAGAGAGGGCGCCAGTTCCTCCTTAGTCTCCTACCACCATGCGTTTGCCAAGATTCTCCTTGAGTGAAACACACACACGTAGAAGAGTCGGGCTGAGAGCTACTTCCTGCTGCCACTTCCAGGAGAAGGTGGGTGCCTGAAGCCCCCTGGAGCAGACCTGCACACCGGCCTGCGCCATCTTATCTGTGGGGTGCATAGGGAGGGGTAGGACTTGTTTTTGAGACAGGCAGGGCCTTGCCGTGTTGTGTGGGCTGGTCTTGAACTCCTGGCTCCACCATGGCTGGATTTCAGTAGGTTTCTTTTATTCCAAGACTATTAATGTATTTGAGATTACAAGTTTCTGACATTTTCTGAATCTGGTGGCATTCCCACAAGATTGGTTGTGAACACATAGTGTCTCATGTCATAGAGCAAATCTGTGATAACAAAACCGGAATAAACATGAGCTCAGTGGTAAGCTTGCTGGCTGCTGGTTAACAGAACACAAATCTTATCAAAATTTGAGACAGAACACATAAATATTACACTTGTGCTGGAAACTCAAGCTTATAAATAGCATAAATTATGATGGGCTATTTGAAAACATGGCAGGGAAAAATTCAGGGCTCCCCAGAGACTTTAAACTGGTCTAAACCAGTTTTTAAACGTGCTATTTAACAAAACAGAAGGCAAGTGTGACTGAGACTGTAAAAACAACAGCATAGCCCAGCGGCTGTGAGGGAGCCTGCTTGCTGGCCGCTCCTGGTTAGGCCCTGCCTACACAGTGAGTGTCCATACACAGGAGGGCAGGAGAGTCAGGAAGCCACCAGAAGACATCTGCCAGGCCACATGGAAGGGGCAGGGAGGATTGAGAGTGGGCGCCTTGGTGCTCCAGCGGTAGGGTCGGGAGGATGCATGAGCCTCAGAATCTGTGGGAGTTTCGAAATGTACAGGGGCACTGGAAAGCTGGCACCTCTGTTGGGAATTTGATTTCACACAGCACTTGTGTGTGTGCGTGTGTGTGTATATGTGTGTATGTGTATGTGTGAATGAAATGCTGCTCACGCAGCAGGCAGCCACTCCCAAGTCAACTGTGCATTGTGGGTCAGCCCAGAAAAGGGGCTGGATTTGCAAGGTTCAGCCCACCCAGTAGGTCAGCACCTCTGTTCAGAGGGTCTAGGGCACCTGGCTGACCTCAAGAGGCTCACTGGTCCCTCAGAATCAGCACCAAGAGGACCCCAGTGGACCGCAGGCATTCCTGACCATCCACAGGGGACTTGACCATCAGAGCAGTGAGCATGATCTCCTCCTACGCTTCTGCCCTCACCCCTTCACTGAGAGAAGAGGCAGAGTGGCTTGCAACTGATAAACAGCACCAAGCAGGGGCCCAAGAGTCTCCTTCCCCTCCCCCAAGTCCCTGAGTTAGGAAGCGTTAACTCTCCACACCAAGGTCCCAGCACCTGTGTGTGGGGGGGCTCCTGGAAGCTGAGCTCCATTAAGTTTCCCTTTCTTCTGGGGAGCTGATTTTGATGACTCTGCTTATCTCCTCCCTCCAGTGTGCATTCAGTTCCTGGTGATTTCCTTGCTAATTAAAAGGCAGGAGAATCTGCAGGATGTGTTGGGCAAAGCTAATGAAACCCACTCTGAAGAGAAAGCCAAATGCAAGATGCAAAACACAGTGTTCAAAACTATCTTGCAGGAGCTCTGAAAATGCTCGGAAAATAAACCTACTTCAGAGGCTTCACTCCGACAGCTTTAAACTCTAAGGTATTTAGTAGTCAGACATATAAATAACCTGAATTGTAGAACAATAGCTGAATTATAGTTCTCTAATGACTGATTATGATTTAGGCATTACAAATGTTTACATGAGTTTTTAACATTATTGATGAAACATTATGTCATAGTATTTTATGGGAAAATATCCAGGTACAAAGGTATATATTCAATGTGACTTCATCTATGTAAAATGTATGTGGAAAAAGAGACTTGGAAAGGTCAGTAATGATGGTCTAGGGATGTTTGGGGGACCATGGGTCTTTATTTCTTGTTTTCACTTTTCCATCGATTCTGGGTGATTGCCAAGGTCCCGTTAGCTGTGGTCTGCATCGAATGTAGTCAGCATTGCAGGGGTGGGTGTTTCCATGACTACTGTATCTTTATGACCAATACTACCATTCTGGCCTATTGAATATGACTGTTGGGTGCATTTCCTCATGGCTATTTGATTCCAAGTTCCTCAGTGGAAGGGATTCCCATGCCGCGCAGGTCAGCACATACACAATGAATGCACTTGGCATTTGATAAGCAAACGAGAGAGCTTTAGTGGGATTATTTTTGGAATAATGACAACTCGGCCTGCTTGTATTGATATTGTAGAATTACCCCAAACACGCTGTTGCCTTATGTGTGGATGGATTTTTCCCTTTTGAAAACAATCTGAGTGACAGTCACTGCTACATTTAAAAACCACGGAGGCAGGGAGGAGGGAAGAGGAGGGGTGTCAGGCAGCACTCGCACGCGCTATTGTACCACCAGGGTGGACACACGCAGGGTACGTCACCCACACACACAGAGACACGGCACCGGGCAGGAGCCTGGCGATCCCACGTGCCCCCGAGGGCTTGGCCACCCTGAAGACTGAACTCTGGCGGGGAAAGGTTGCCAGAGTGGGGGTGGGCAGGGGGGCAGGGAGAGTCAGGAAATATTTGTGCCCCTGTATTTTGCTTTTAAAATTGCTCTTTAAAAAAGCCTCACAAAAGAATAACCAGCCAACCAGCTAACCAGATAACCAGCTAACCAGCTAACCAACCAGTCAGCAAAACAAATATATCTGATCTTTCTCCAAACATGACCTCACACACTGAACAATGCTCCAGGGAGACAGTGCCTTTCTAAACCGCGGCTTCACTTCGCCGATACCGAGATGAACCTCTGGTCTCCCAAGTTTCAGAGGCCAAAAAGAAATAAAAAGAAGCCTAGTATCAAATTAAATTGTGATATAGTTGATGGGCCAATCGTGTGAAGGGGGTAGGTGCCACTTAAAGAATTCTAAACATGTTTTCCGGTTGTAAAAACCTAAATCAGTACACAAATACCAGTCATGTTATTGCAATAACAAGAAGAATGATTCTTTTATCTTTCCATCTTTTTTATCTTTCTGTAAGCAAGAGTAGTAAGATGACTTCATAAGAAATAAGAGCTGGAGATACAGCTCAGCGGGACAGCATCTGCCCGGCAGGTGCGAGGTCCTGAGTGCAATTCTGGTACAATAAAAAAGTAAGAAATAATTCACTAGGAATAAAGCTTGTGGTTACTAAAAACACAAGGAATGGCTCAAGGATAGAAAGGGCCCAAAGTGATTCCAGAGAGACAAGAGTTTTAAAAAACTTGAAGAAGTTTCGAACAATCATTGCAGAAGTCATTGCCAATGTAAAACTAAAAAAAATAATCAAAATGTTCCCTTATTGTTCTGGAGGTCCCATAATAGCTACATACTCAAGTGAGAACTCTAAAACTCAATTTTTCCCAAGCACAATATAAAATATAAAACTACTATATCCAGGTTAAACTGAATCGGAAAACTTTATTCACCTTAGTAAAGAAATGCTCTTTTTGGAGTAACAGTTTCCTGTGACTGAATTTGGTTCCACTCTTTCCTGTGAGTGATGAGCCAGAAGAGGGAAGGATTGTTTATACCTCGGAGACAGGGCAGAGAAGAAAGCACCGAAAGGGCACCAAAGAAAATCTCCTCACATTGCAGAATTTTCCAGAAAATTCTGGAAATACCAGCCTCAGATACTAAATAAATACTTTGGTTGCTGGAACCAGCCAAATGATGTTCTGGGATGCCCCGAGCACATCTCCTTAGCACACTGTTTTGTGAGTGTTGCAAGGCTCACAGACTCAGCAAAACTGTTGCAAGGACATTTCAGTACAACAAAAACCTCTGGACACTCACTCGGTGCCCACAATTAGGGATCTAACCGAAATTGTATCTCATTATCGCCTGGATTCTGGTGTCGCCCATCAGTGGAAGAGGAGGCTGGTTTCCTTCTCTTCTGGTCTTTGGATTCCTGCAGGGCACATGTGGGTAGTGATGGTGGTGTGGGCGGGTGAAGGGTCAGCAGTCACGGTCACGAAGACCAAGGTCCGTGCTAATCACCTGTTATCATTCAGGGTCACGTGAGTCTCAGAGGTAGAAGAGGAAGAAGAGTAACTATCAAGACATACTCCACGAATTCCCAATTGTTAAGAAAAATGATCCCAGACTTGTAAATAAGACACTGAGGATAATTCTGCATCTTTTAAAAGCATTGTTTAGCAGGTTCATTCCAGGGCTTATTTCATAGGATAATACGATGCTAAGGCAAGACTCATCCTTGGTGAGGTTAAATGTTAACCTGCAGATGTGCTCCCAGCAGACACAAGTGATTTCCGTCTGGCAGGAAAGTTATGGTTTACTGCCCTTCAACATACTCACTCCTTTTGTATCTAAACCACAATCTTAGGTTCCTGCAGGTGACCAGCGCCTCACATGGCCTTGGATGAGTTTATCAGCTGGTTCTCTCATTACTTAATGAGCTTCAGAGAAGTCTTTAACATGCCTTCCTCTTCTCCTTGAGAGTCACACCTTCACCTTTCTCGAAAAGTGCACTTGGATTGGATGTCACCTAACACCAAGTTTAACAGTCTTCCTCCCTCAGTGTCCTCCCACAGTTAACTTTTTGTGGGATGCAGAGAACTTAAGAAAGCACCTGTGTCCCCTTCCAAAGGCGTCAGTGACAAAGTTATGCCCTCTCAAGATTAGGAATCAACCCCCCGGGGTGCCCCGTGACTTCTCTGCTCTGAGGCTAGGAAATCAAGGCGCTGCCGCCCACTGCCACGGCTCCTCCCTCTTCCTGTTTTGCTTAGAGCACTAAACAGATCCTGCACACTGCAGTGGAAACTCGATCACAAAATGTATCCTCCTGCCTCTTCCTACTGAGAACCCTTAGCAGAAATTTGGGGACCTGATCCCTACCAGATGTTTGCAGGACTTCCATCTCAGATCACCTGCAGCCCCACAGGCAGGCACTCCTTCCCCCTCCGTCTTGCCTCTCCTCAAACATAAATCCTACTACAGAAGAAAGTACAATACACAATAAAGAGCGGATCACACACAGGAGACAGTTGGCACATGCGAAGTGAGTCTAAGCTACACATGGCTGTCAGAGAATCTCCGTCACAGCTCTTAACGGTTCATTTCATTAAACCCTGTTTTCACGAATGGGAGATTGAGTAGTGAGTCGTGGCTATTTTATGGGCACAGAAAATAGGAAAAGAAAAGGAAGATATGTTTTCAGGTTTTTGGATTTTGGTACCAAGAACTGAACTCAGGATCTTGTGCTTGCCAGGTAGGTATTGCACCGCTGAGCTATATTCCTGGCCTGTTTCTAGGTTTTAAAAAGTTGAAACATACAAAAATCACAACATGTTCCATGTGACTTTGATGTCATGAAATTATGATGCTCTAAAGCCTAGTTTCTTTGGGTGTCAGCTTAAAACAGTTTCCCCTGTGGGTCCTCCCACCCCAGGCTCATCTTAGCACACAGCATGGCTACCAGATGGGCTGCTGTGGAACCCAGAGCTTGCTGGAGTCAGCCTGCAAACCTGCGTTTTGGATCCACACCCCGCACCAGTGTGACTGAGACTCTGCCCTTTGGCTATTATTAAACAGGCAGTCTCTTCCCCTTCCTTCTAGAATAGCTAATGTTCTTGGGAAAGAAGGAAGAACTGTGTTTATATGACCCACTCAATTCCTGTTCTTCCCATTTCACCCTCCTACCCACACCTCTACCCTCCACTATCCAAACAAATACACAAATACATAAGTAAATACTAGCTCCCCATTCCTTCCCAGATTCCATAGCACATACGTAATAACTACCAGCCTCTTGGGGGAAATACATACTCTGCTTCCTACACTTACTACCAACAGGACAAAATGCAATTTGCTATCACAAAGCCAGAAATCCCATGGATAACACAAGAATTTTCATGAGTTTTAAAATCAAATCTCAGCTAGGAACTTTGCAGGCATCCAGCAATTCTGAGAAAAGTTGAGTTCGCCTACTATAAGCCTGAGGAATGGGAGATGCTTTTCAAAAGGAGGGGAGGACAAAAGACAGGGGGAGGGAGCAGGGAGGAGGAAGGGGATGGGGAAACACAACGGAAGGGAAAAGTGATGAAAATAGAGCTTTTGAAGCCAGGTGTGTTGATTCACGCCTGTAATCCAAGCACTTGGGAGGCTGAGGCAGGAGTATTGTTGTGAGTTCAAAACCAGCCTGGGCTCCAAAGTGAGGTCAGGGCCAGCCCGAACTGCATAGTGAGACCCTGTCTCAAAAAAAAAAAAAAAAAAAAGAAAGAAAGAAAGAAAGAAAGAAAGAAAGAAAGAAAGAAAGAAAAATAGAGCTTTTGCAAATGGGAAGGGGACCTAAGTTGGAAGAAGCGGGAAGGGGGGATGAAAAAAGAATGAAGATATGTCACCCACAAGCACCAGCTCCTCACAAGGGTCGCAGTCCCTGGGTCCTGCAAACACAGACCGATAGGCTGATGTGAAACACACCGGCCCCTGGATTCAGGGCCCCAGGACGCAGGTGGACCTTCTGCTCACCCTGCTCTGGGAGTCTCACACTGCATGGGGCTATCTGTCTCCTTCCTCCTCTGTTGTCTTTTGTCTCTGGCTGTTAATTAGCTTTTTTTTTTTTTTTCCCCTTTTTGAGACAGGTTGCAGTTCGGGCTGGCCTTGAGCTCACTTTGCAGCCCAGGCTGGTCTCCAACTCGCAAGGATCCTCCTGCCTCAGCCTCCTGAGTGCTGGGATTACAGGTGTGAGCCACCACGCTCCACTTGTTAATTAGCTCTTTGAAGAGAAGGGGTGTGTGTGTGTGTGTGTGTGTGAGAATATTTAATGTAGCAAAAGGTATCGTAAAGGTCCTCAGAATTTTCACACTAACCAACCTCACTACGCTTGCCCACAGCATCCACATGTTTCAGAAGAGAGGTTAAAACTATGGATTAAAATTAAAACTGCCCTATCCATAGCCTTTTCCTACTCCTATTAGTAGAAAAACAATCAGGGTTACTATCACTAAGCAATCTCTACTCCTGTAAATTTCTCTTCTTGTTCCAGATTATCAGAAAGACTGTGCGTGGCTGTGACAGGGTTATTCAAACCATTATGTGTAAAGATGCCTGACACAGACTCAGGACTACGGGACATCCAAGGGGACACAGTTCTGGTGCAGCAGCAACTAAGCTCCCTCCACTCGCGGTGTGAGCCCGAAGCTGTCCCAGCTGGACCTGTACCTCCTCTGCGGAGACACACACTGACTTGCTGACTCCTTGTCTTCGGTGTAGGCTATGTCAGGAATACATTGGCAACTCGAAGTGCTAATTTTATTTCTGGTTGCTAAATACATAAACTGGATCGCTTAAGGTTAGACAAGAGTGATCTATTTACAAAATCCTGTGCCAAAAATTAGTCATTGTGATAGAAGTCTGATTTCAGGTTTTTTTTTTTAAGTCAAAGAATCAGTGATCGAATGTTTATAATGGAGAAAGCATACTGTAAAGGACAAAAATCACAATTTTTAGGCTATTTTCTTTTTTATTTCCTCACTATATCACTTGGATTTTTACTAAGTAAGTGATAAAAATGGCAATGAACATAGTTCCATACAAATTTTGGGACACTTTCTGTTATTACAGTGGTTTCTTTCCAGAATTTCTTTTTTAATACCAAATTATTCTGAAGTTGCCTGTGTTTGATAGACAGTAAGTACTGAATTATATACCAACACCTGCATCTTTTAATCGCTCTTCCAATGTTAAACTCTGGTGCATAATGTTATTCTCAGGAAGGGGTCTTGCATTTACTTATGATGATCAATTTTTAAGTATATGCCAGACAGTGACAAGAACCTGGTAAGTGTCCTACTAATTCTAACGACACACCATAGCACAGACTGAATTCTGATGGTCCTGAAGGATTAAAGCCATCCATCCATCAACAGCATAAGCACTTAAATTCTAAGCTATGCCATAAAAGAACTACAAAGGGAAGGTTTTATGCCTAAACAACAACAAAAAAATAGCTTAAATTCAGCTTTTACTCACTATAAAAGCTTTGAAGAAGTTTCCAAGTTTGTGCTCAGAAGGGGGGCTGGCTCAGAAAGCTGAACTCAAAACTATTAAAATTACATATTAATGGTGGGTTTTATGAAGATGCTGAGAGAGTTATCGAAGGTTCTGATGCTTTCATAGCGGCCCAGCCTGACTCCTAACCTGGGCTCGCTCGCTCCCTCCCTCCCTTCCCCTTATTCACTGTCTGCTCTCTCCTTCCCTCTTTCCTTGGGTGCTTTCTCAGTCCGGTGACAGGGAGGCCCTGGGGCTGCTGTGATGCTCTCAGGACCCGCTCCGCTCCTCTCCTCTCCTCTCCTCTCCTCACGGACCACGCGGGAAGTTCTCCTCTACCCGAGCTGACGATGCTGTCTACCCCCACTTCCCTTCCCTTAACTGTAGCCCAGGAGCTGTGCTGCTCTGCGACCTACAGTGACTGGGTCGGATTTCCATGGCCTTAACTGCTCCAAAGGTGCTTTTCGAAGGCAGGACCAGCTGTTACCAGAGGCACCTCCGCATCCTCCTCACATCTGAGCCGTTCTCAAGCTCAGGCTCCTCCACCTAGAGGCAGGCTGGGTGCAGACTCCCCTCACACCCTCGCTCACTTCATTTCCCTCTAACGCGAACGTCTACCCTTGGACAATTGTCCCCTTTTCTATGGGCAGCATCACCCTAATGACTGCATAGCCTTCCACAGATCAGTGCAATAATGTGTGGATAGTTTAACTTGTTCCCTTAATGCTCAGCTTTTACACTGAATCCTTCTTGATATTATTATTGGTAGAAGTAACAGCTATAAACATTTGCACAGCTGAATCTCATGAATATACACGACAGTTTTCTGATGATAAATCATAAGAAGCAGAATATTAAGGTTTTTGATGTGTAATTGGCAGACTCTTCCTGGAACTGAAATCAGACTTTAGTGTGAGGCATGGTGCCTGTGTGATGCTCTCAACACTACTCACCCCATCGCTAAGTTTATATTTTTGAAGCTCATCAAAGCAGTTGTTCTCCAAGGAGCCTGCAACCAAACCCTCACCGAGAACAGGAAACTGTGTCTTCTTCATTAAAAATAGCTCCGCGGTTGCTTCCAGCTGTTCCTTCATGCTGTGCTGGAGCAGTGGACATGTCTTTCAATTCTTTTTCCAGGAGCAAGCGCATTTCCTGAAATGAATCTCATTCCCTTACAACTTTTCAAATCTTTATTGTGCTCACCCTGGAGAGGTCAAGGAGAAATGAGCCAGACTTTTTAAGCTGTAACAAGGCTTCATCTTTCCCACTAACTCCACAAAAGTGAATTCCAACTTGTGAGAAAGAAATGAACAAGAAGTTAACCCTGAAAAGTATCCATAGCTGTAGGGAGCCCTTGAAGCTGGAGACTGATCTCATGTGTGGGGCTAAAGCAGGGCCAGCCCCGAAAACACAGAGAGCCCAGAACAAGCCAGGCAAACAAGCTGCTCCAGCTCCAAGGAGGCCAGGGGCCCAGGCCAGCCCGGCAAAGGAGCTGCTGGGCGGCCGGTGAGACCGACTCCTCCCGCTGAGTGCATGAACAGACTGCTGCAGTGGGGAGCAGCTCCTGCTCCTCCGTGAGGAGGGTCAGGGGAGCCCAGCTTTGTCTCTTCTTTATTTTCTCATCCTCTCACTGTCCTTCCCCCAGGAACACCTAAAGCTGCAGTTGGTCACTGCACACAGCTACCTATGAATAACTGTGTCTGGAAGACCATGAGGGTTCCTTTCAACCTCAAGCTCCATTTGGTAAAGTCAATAGAATTCCTATTTTAAGATGGCCTTCAAAAGGCAGCCTTAGACAAAGGTTAGTGGACAGAGAATATCTCGGCTCCTGTCTGCTCGGATTTTAAAACTCCACTGTACCTATTCTTGGAATACATTCAGATTGGACACAGTAACTCACTACTTGTTTATTTTACTAATGACCAGTCTAAATGAACGAAGAAAGAATCTCTCTTTTCATAGGGACGATGATGCCACACTATTTCCACTGCTGACAGAGATACCAGCCTGTGGCATCGGGACTCAGAGAGGCTCTCGTGGCCTCTTCCACCAGCATCATGTGGAAGAGGGAGGAGGGAGGACCCGAGTGACTTGGGTGAACTGATCCAGTGCCTGCTATGAATGCCCTCTGGCTCCCTGTACATTCTTCCAAGAGAAAACGAACAAAAAGTCACCACACAGTCACTATTTCTTTGCTGCAATACTTTCTGCTTCTCCTTTAAGAATTCAAACCCTAATCCTTAATTTTGGCTATGTGAATGCATACCTTACATGGATTTCTTGCAAATGACAAAATACGATTTTATACACGGTTTTTTAAAAGTGGTTCTATTTTCTTTTTTAATTTTTTTTTTTAACACACAGTCGGGGTACATCATGACTGCATTCATCGTGGTGAGCGGGCGCACGGAGAGGAATCATCGTAACTCTTTACATCCCCTCCCCCACCTTCCCTGCCCCTCCCTCCACCTCGGTCCCCTTCCCACTGGCAAAAGATCCACCTCCCTGCCTCTTGTTATCTGTCCTAAGAGTCCTATTTTCAGACAGTAAGGATTTAACATTGAATTATTTATGTGCAAAGGATTTTTCCATAACAGATACCACAGTGGAGAGTAACTGGGGACCTCTAACTCTGCACAGTGACAAGAAACCCTCGTTTCACCCTCTCACAACACCCACATGACCTGATGCTAGTATTTAAGAGCAGTGCTGTCGAGGGTACAGCTTTGTTGTCTGTTGTCTGTTCGTGTTAATTGTGTCTCTATTTCCATGCTTTAGGCATCCTTTAGGACAGCCAGCTGCTTTTCTGGATCTTCATTTTTAAGAACCTGACCTTAGCAGCAATTTTAATCAAAGGGAACAAAAGATTCCTAGGGTATTTTTTTTATTTTACCATACACAGATGGCCCTCTGCATCTGAGGGCCTCATCTGTGGATTCAACCAACAGCTGAACAAAAATGTAAACATACATTTTTGTTTGCATTTTTCCAAACATGCACAGACTATTTTTTTCTTGCCATTGTTCCCTAGACAATGCAGTGGAACAACTATTCATGAAGCATTTACACTGCACTGGGTACTACAAGCCATCTAGAGATGATTTAAAGTACACTGGAGGGTGTTGTTTGTTATGTGCAAGTCCTACACTGTTTTACACGACGGATTTTTGCATCCGGGGCTCCTGGAATCCACAGGGAGTCTTGGACCCAGCCTGCCACAGACACTGAAAGATCACACTCCTCTTCCTGCACTGACCCATGAGGTTTCCTGACCACCAAAGCCAAGGCAGACCTCTTTTGCCACATTCTAAATGCTCTAAATGCAATTAAATACTCTTCCTGCAATGATTACTTTGGGCCAGTTAAGTGGCACCAGAGCTTCCTCTGTGGGTGAGACAGCAGGCTGTTGCTGGAAAGTGCTGGCCCACAGGTAGGAGGGGTTGACCTGGCTGTCCCGAGCTGCCGAGCTGCCGGGAGAAGACATTGTTTTGTTTGTTTGTCTTTTTGAGACAGGGTCTCACTATGCAGTTCAGGCTGCCTTGGGCTCATTTTGTAGCTCAGGCTGGTCTTGAACTTGCAAATGATTCTCCTACCTCAGCCTGCCGAGTGCTGGGATTACAGAAATGAGCCACCATGTCCAGCTCTGGAGACATTTTTGATTGCAAGGACTTGGGGGGCAGGGGCTTGGGCTGCTTCTGGCACCCAATAAGTGGAGAACAGAGATGTGACTAAGCACCCTGTCGCATCCAGGTGGCTCTCCCAGCAAAGAGGGCTTTTCCAAGATGTTAATGGTGCCAAAGTTGGGAAAAGCCTTCTTTAAGTAAAAGTGGATTTAAAAAAGCACTCCCTTTGCACTTGGGAAAGGATTACCACCCATGCAGCACAGAGCTCTGACTTAGAGATTCCTAGTAGGACAAGTTGTCAAACAGAAGGACTGTGATAGAAATACCCCGGTACATTATCCTGAAGGACTCAGGAGGCTCAGAGGACCCCGGGGAACATAGATGGGGTTCCATGGGGAGCCACAATCACCACCGTGACAGGGCTCGCAGCTGGGAGAAGTCTGTCCTTTGAATTTCATTTGACTGCTTGGGTCGCAGGCTATAGATGCTAACCGAACTATCTGAATGACTTCAGGTGTGGCCTTTTCGGTCTATTTAAAATCTTCTCTTGTTTTGGGACATGTCAGGCGTAGGGGATGGGGTGCAATGAATCTCTTCAGTGTTGTGCACATGAGAGAACCTCCAGCTCTGTAGATTTTAATCATCTTACCCCGTTACAGAGGCAGGCTGTTTGGCGGCTGCTCAGAGGAAGAAGCTTTATCCGTCCTCAGCATCTAATTACTTATCTTAGAGGGAATTAGGCGGGATTCCAAGTCCACAGAAGACTGGTGTTCTGTTGGGAGTTATTAATTACCAGCAGACTTGAGAAGCATTAATTTGTTTGGCTAGTCGTGCCAGGGAGTATGGGAAGTGAGTAGGGGAGAAGGTGTGCTTCTCAGCTCAGTGGGGAAAGGGAGGATTAAAACCAGATGGCTTCATTTGTCTCTTTTAGCCAAGCTCCAAGTAAAATATTTCTTGTGCTGAAGTTTAAATTAAATTGATGCCTGGCTGCCTCAATCCTAATAAACTAAATCAATTCCTTTTTTTAAAAAAATTTAAAAAACTTCCTGTGTTGCTATTGCTATTTTGCAAGAACCTGAGCTCATTAAAGCATGTTCTGACCAACACACACCCATACCCATGTGCAGATACATGAGGAAAAAAATTGGAAGTAATAAACCAAAGTGTGAAAAGCAGTTATTTCTGGATGGTAGCATCATAGAAGAATTTGATTTTCTTTTTTATGTTTTCATGATGTTTCCAAAATTTCTACAATTAAGCACATACTTTTACAGTCAGAAAACAATCCCAAATAGGGCAATTATTCATATTTTTCCTCTTTCTAGTCCATTCTCTAATTAGAACCCAGCTCTATTGCTACTACTACCCCTTTAAATACTGCATGGCTATGCATGCTGAAGAAGGGTTAGTAACTGTCACTGACCCTAGTCAGATCAAAATCTCACCCAGTATTACACAGCTGGCCTCAACATGTTGCTAATGGGTCATGTGTTAACATGTGATTCAAGAACTAGCTGGTCAAAGGACATCTCCGATTCCCTCACAGATGAGTGTACAAGTCCTTGTATTCCAGTAAGGGTCAGTTACAAGAACAGGACAAAGCAGGAGAACAGATATCAGGTCCCAGGCAGGCAGTCACACTGCAGACGCGAAGCTCAAACTTGGAAAAGGATCTGAAATAGAATTGTTTAAGCTTGACGTCTAAAGTTACATGCAATGGGTCCATTTACTCTTAGAATGATAATATATGATCCCAGAGATTGACTTAGCTGAAGTTCAAAATAGTGCTACAATATTTGAAGTAACAAGGGTTTACCTAAGTCTCCTGGTCAATAAAGAATCGAGAGGAAGTATAGGTCTTACTACGACACAAGAAAACTCAATGACTGGATTCATGCCTATCAAAGTGACAATAGACAGCTCCACCTCAAAAAAGAGAAGAAAAGGAAAAGACAGAAAAGTCAACCATTTCAAAGGACAAGCCGTAATGAACATTTACAGAGATCACCACTGCACATACTGTCCTTTTAAAGTTTGGATAGCAAAAGGAAAAGAAATACCTCTGTAAGTACAAAATACAGAAAATCCCCATGCCCACTGCTCAGATAGGCTATCTTAATGTAAGCTGGGATGAGAAGTAAATTATACCCAAAATGACCCCCAAAGCAGGTAAGTGATCTTGTCCATTAAGTGCTTCCAGTTTCAAGTTGTTAACTGGACAGGGAGTGAGGGAGGATTCCTTTCAATTTGTGACACTTGTGATGAGCACAGAGTCACGGGGGGTTCCCAGAGTGCTTCTAACACAGTGATTCCACTCAGTCTTATTTACTGAAGGCGGTACTGACGGAAGAGCTTCCGAATGGATGCTACGGCGGGGGCTGTCTGGAGCCCCGAGGAGGGGAGGGACAGTCCAGGCAGTATTCGCCAGGGTGAACCGAGCAAAGGAAGCAGTTCTTTGAACAGACAGACCTTGGCCCATCCCATGTTCTTGCACTAAACTTTACTTGCTCGAATCTCCCTCAGAAAGCAAAACTGATCTGTCCAATTTCTCTTTCTCTCAAGCATTTGGTCTCTGGACTGAGCCCTGTCTTGATTTGTAACCCACAGAAGTATAAAATCACACATTTGCAAGAGCATTTGTGGCTCTTTACTATGGTATCAGTAGTCACCAATACACACACTGTGGTTCAGATTGCTGTTTCCCGGGGTCTTCCTCACAGTTGTGTGAATTCTTGGAATCCTCTTCTGTGAAGTGCCTGTACCAGTGTTTTGCTCATTTTTTCTATTGGACTATCTTTCTTTTTTCTTGTTGGTTTTTAGGGATCCTTTAACCTAAGATCTCTTTACATGCTCTGAATATAAGGACTTTTCACATGTCCATGCTATATTCTGCAGCTTGCTTTGCATGCTCTGAATTATATCCGGTAATAAACACACATTTTAACGTTAGTACAGTCTAAAAATCCAATTTTTCCTTTTGAAAGTTCATTATGTAAGAAATCTTTTCCTCCCAGGCACGAAGACATTCTCTCATGTATTTTAAAAAGGTTGCTTTACCCTTCATATACAGGCCTGGCATCCATCTTGGACTGAGTTTTGGGGCTGGTCAAAGGCTATTCATTTTCCCTCCTACGATTACTCAGTTAACCCAGCCCAGTTAGTAAAATCCTCTTTTTTCCATCTGAAATGTTGTGTCAACTTTATCACTACTCAGGATACTACAGATGTACAGAGTTATCCTTCAGCTCTACTCCTTCAGTTAGTTTACCTTTGCTCTGAAACCACTTTATGTTACTGTAACTTTATAATGGATCTTTGGTATCGGGAAGTATAGGCCTCAGGGTTTTCATTTTCAAGACTGCCTTATATACTCTTTGCCTTTCCATATAAAATTAAAAATTAGCTTTCAATTTACACACACATGAAAAACCATACCAGGATTTTGATGAAGGTATTACTCACTCTGTGAGAGGACAGTTGTTAATCTTTACGATATTGAGTCTCTTAGACTATCAATATGGTTTGTCATTTATGGAAGCAGAATTTAATTTTCTCCATAAAACTACAGTTTCATGATAAGGGAATTTAGTACTTTGTATGACATTGAAAAGTTTAATTTTTTGTAAATGGCATCTTTTCAAACTTCCATTTTATATTTGATATTGCTGAAATGTAGAAACTAAATTGATATTTATATTTAAATTAAATATAAATTAATAAATAAAATAAATTGATAAATAATATTTTTACAATATTAAGTTTGATGGGCATGTCGTCACACAGCTGAAATCCCAGCAGTTGGGAGTCTGAAGCAGGAGGATCTCGGTGAGCCCAAGGACAGCCTGGATTACACAGGGGGATCTCATCTCAAGACAAAACAAAACCCCAAAATAGTAATTAAAATAGTAGCCTTCTGAATAGTAAGGGTAAAGGTATTGATTTGGGTTTTCTTTAGTTTTTCTCCATACTATTTTGTAGTTTTTATGGAAAGAATATTTTATAAAATATTTCACATGGCAATGGAAATATATTTTTGCAAGTGGCATCTTTTATTTTTGCAAGTATCCTACTATTTTCATTGCCGGTATCTAGAAATATTATTGCTTTTTGTTCACTGACCTTATACCCTTATCAGTCCATCTTGAACCGAGTTTTGCATGTAGCATAAAGCTTGAGAAAATGTTCATCCCTCACTGTACTCAGTTGGCCTGCCAGTTATCTTAGCCGCTGCGAGCTAATTACACCTTTCGCTACATAGGGCAACTGAGTCACACGGCCCAGGTGGGTCACTCTGTCTACCTTGCTGTGCTTCTTTTTCTTCCCATATTACACCAGCCAGTACTTGAAACCCAATACTGAATAGAAGGGACAAAGCAGACTTAGGTTCTTGCTCCCAGTATGAGGAAAAAAGCTTTCAATAGTTCACTATTAAATACGGTATTTGCATATTTTGGTGGCACTTTTCATCAGATTAAGGAAGCTCCTTTCTATTCCTAGTTTGTTAAGTTTTTAATAAGCCATGGGTATCAAATAGATATTAAACTTTATCACATATTTTTATTATAGGTTGAGATATTTGTCTGAGGATTCTCTTTTTTTGCTTCTGTGGTAAATTATCTTGAGTAACCTTCTAATGCTAAACTACCCCAGCATTCTTAGACCACCCTCACTTGCCTGTGACATATTATTTTTCCCAATATCTCACTGTACTAAATTTCCAACATTTTGTCAGTACTTTTTCAGTCTAAAAATATTCTGCTTATTCCCTTCTATCTTTGGGCAATATAAGAACTGTAAAGAATAGTTTTAAAAAGATACTCATCTAAACATTTCCATTTTGGTGTAACCATGTAACAGTTCTTTTTGTGTCAATCTAAATGTTTTGTGTCCTTTTCTCATCTTAATAAAATAGGAACATTTCTGGGGGTTAGAATTAGACAAAAAGAGTCTTACAGAAATCACATATTGCTAACAGAGTATCTATTCATTTATTTCTGCCTGTTCACAGTCCATCAGGACAGCCCTGGGTCCACTTTGTATGTTCCTAATAAATACATGATGACCTTAACAATGAAGCCACCTGATGGTGCTAGTGTAGGTAGGAGTCAGGACTTGACTTCAACAGTAAAGCCTATTTTCTTTCCAAGTACTATCTGGAAAGTCTTCCTGAGGCTGCATTTACTAATAGTTGTTTAGTTTCCTCCACTTCTGTTATCAGTGCAGATCCCCCAAGTCATCAAATATTTAGAAAAATATGGCTTGAAGTTATCAGAGAAAATCACCAGTTGACTTGTGCTTTTCAGAGTTGTGCATAGACTGTGACTCTTTTCAGTTTTCTAGCATTGAATTATCATTGCTCTGTGTTCTGCAAATTAAAGCCTTTTCAAACAGAGAAGGGACACCACACCATGTAAGAAATAATAGGTAATTCAGACACCTAGGTTTGAGGTCATTTGATTTCATTTTTTATCTCCCAGAGCAATAGTCATTGACAAAACGTGAATAGTATCTATAAGGGCGGTGATGATTGGACTATACCTATAATTGTGAGGCCTAGTCATTACGAGTCAGTATCTAAAATAAAAGGCAGCAGTTCCCTTGGATTTCATGGTACTGAGAATGTATTTGCTCTCAGCCCATTTTCCAGTTGAAGTGCACTGCAAAACAGTTGACGTTTAAATGACAGGCATATTGGAATGGTGACAGGTGGTGAACCCTGTAAAAAACCCTGTCGGGATGTTGTGTGTGATCAATTCCACTTGCTGAGCACACAGAATGCTTTGTGCATTAGCAGGAGAAACAGCACTCCCGCCCTCCGGTTTCCATGGTGACTTCTCAGCGCAATCCTCAAATTTAAGAGCTCCCTCTTTTAATCCATAATTATTTCCATCTAGATGATATTGCCAGGTTGTCTTGAATTATATGCTCATTTGTTAGTCTACATTCTGCCTCACTCAAGGTAAAATTTATTTCCCTAGGGCAAATGAGATTTTATTTGAGAGGTAGAGGTGGTTTGCAGGGCCATGTAGGAAATGAAGGACATGGTAGCATCATAAAGATTTCAGAAAAAGAAAGATTTGACTAAAGATATTTTAAATTTATAACTAGTTGTTTAAAATGTGTAATAGAAACGTGTTGTTTCCAGCATGATAGTGCGTTCCTTACTCCTCACAAAACCTACACAAACCAATGTGCAGGTCCCTTGGGTGGCATTTTTTAACATTAAATTGCAGTGCAAGTTTCCTACTGCAAGCATCAGGTGACATTTAAGTGATTCTAGCCCAGTCAATAAAATATACAGCTTTAAAAAACTTTTCCACTGATTTGATTATGGCTAATCTCATTAGAATCTGAAATACTAATGACCACAAAGACAGTTTCTGCCTAATGAACATTCAAAGAATCGCACCGATTCAAGTGGGTGAAGAAAGCTGTTATTATTTCAAGCAAAATTAAAACAGATGGGAGAAACGAACACACATGTTTCAGATATGCGCCTGCCTGACACTGAATCTCTCAGGAACGGCTGTGGATCCCAGCTGTGATGGGACTTGGCAGCACAATTTTAGATTCAGTCTATTTTCCTTTTGCACCAATGTCTTGTTCAGTTGGCAAAGCAAATGCCATCAAAATGAAAGAGACTATCATGAAAACAGGCTCTCCTGCTATGCTGGCAACGAGGAACTAGTCAATTTATCAACTCAAACATCTCCCCGCACTGTGTCTCTTCATTTCCTTTGTGGTTTGGTGCTACAGGTGATGAAACAACAGGAAATCTACAGGGTGGGCGCGGCACACACGTTTTGCTGAGGAGTGGCTGTGAAAGCTGTTAGCCACGCAGCACAGAATGCGACACATGTGTCACAGCATGTCCCCTGCACCTTTTCTGGAACATCATGCTTCATTCTGGATAGTGACACAGAGGAGGGGACCTGAGTCCTAAGAGACCATCTACTCGACTCTGTGGATCACAGTTATTTCCTCGCGCGTGGATTCCCATTTCCAGAGAGCGAGCTTCCAAGCATAGCAGTTCCTTCATCCTGTGAGATACGGCAAACAGCATGTCGTCCAGCAGACAGGGAAGCAGTGGAGATACACTCAGTGAATACATCATACAAGCTGCTGCTTGTACCTGTCACACGTCAGTCACTGCACTAGGCATGAGGTGCAACTGACACAAATTTTCCATACCACTGTGAAACGATTGCTAGAGTCACCCTAGTTACCCCATCACCTCGAAGTTACCCCCTCTCTCTCTGAGAACATTAAGATCTACTCTCAGCACATTCCAAGCACATCATATGGTGTTACCTGCACTTGGCACAAGTGGCTACGTGGAGCTGCGTACCGCTCTCCCCAAAGCCCGGGCCCTGGCAACTGCCATACTGGTCTCTGTTTTTATGAGCTCAATCATTTTACATCCTATTGACAAGTGAACTCATGCAGCATTTATCTTTCTGTCTGGGTTGTTTTACCCAGCATTTATCCTGGTTGTTACAAATGGCAGGATTTTCTTCTTTTTATAGCTGAATAATATTATGTGTGTATACACACACACACACACACACACACACACACATATATATATAGGGAGGGAAGGAGGGAGGGAGAGAGAGAGAGAGTGAGTGTTCATACTGGCCTTGAGCTCACCATGTAGCCCAGGCTGGCCTTGAACTCGCAGCGATTTCCTCAGTCTCTGGGTGCTGGGATTACAGGCATGACCACCATGTTTGGCTACACGTGTGTACATTTGTGCATATAAATAAGCTTATTTATCTATCCTTCCATCAGCAGATGACACTTAGATTGTAAATAATGCTAACGGGAACATAAAGGGAACATAAAAGTGCAGCTTTTAAATACATTTTATTTCCCTTGGGTATGGATTCCTGAGGTGAACTGCTAGACCACATGGTAGCTCCATTTTTTTTTTTTTTGAGCATTTACTTACCTCTACTTAAAAGAATAAACTAATCTCCACTTGACAGGCAAGAGACAGGGCTCCGGGAGGTGAGGCAAAATGGCTCACAGACCTTGTGGCCAAGCAGTGATGGAGCTGGCATTCCAACCCAAGGTGGGCGGGGCGGAAGTCCTGGAACTTGCAGTCAGGCTCTGGCCAAACCCCTACAGGGCCAAGCTGAGCTGTCCAGTAGGGATGTCTAGGGAGGTGGAAGGTGGCAGCTGAGTGGAAACTCCACATACTGGGCACAGGCACGAATGGGCAGTAACAGAAGAGTGTCTCTACTGGACATTGTGACAAACCGCTTTGGGGACACAAACCACAGTGGGAGACACCACTGAGAAACCAAGAGAGGAACTTGGAGGTGCCCTGTGCTTGCCGAAGGAAGGGCACAGAACAGAGGACACGTGCCAAGAGCCCTTCAGAGAGGACTGAGGCAGAGCTGAGCTCCTGCAGGAGGAGGGCCAGCGCCACACGGATCACTTGGGGTGGTTACTAGCACCCTGTTATTACTCAGCGGAGAGCTAGGAGAGGTATTCTCTGGGTTATTTATTATGACTATATGAGGAATTTAGGAGCAAAAGAAGATTGCTATAAGTTTAAAAAAAAACTTTACAGGCTTTCAGCCATGTATTTTATGTGACATGTATCATATGGCTTAAACACTATAAATATTCCTAGAGAAAATGCTACACAGCTGTGACCCTAAAATATACTACATTGCTTTCCCAGTGACCAAGTGAACATTATTCTTTTTAGAGTCACAAAACTACTTTTCCAAGTGCTAAAGAGCCCGCAGGCTTTAAATCCAGTGACAGCTCCACTTAGCCCGTGAGGGTCTGCTCACACGAGAACACAAATCTCGGTTCCTGCAGAGGGACTGGGTTTCTCGTCTTCCCTCAGCTGTTAGAGGAGGCTGGGCCCCGGCCCTTGGCCGGATTCTTGGACAGGCTCCTTGTTGTTTAGGAGCATTTTAACCCTGGGACTAGAAGCATAGGTATGCCATGAGTTCCTAACATGACTAACAAATGCCCGGGATTCTACATTTCCTGTGACTAACAGCGGATCAAGAAGGGATTATTATCGAGAAGAACTGGGTCTACAGCCCTTGGACATGGGTCCTCAGCAGCTGCCTTGGGTACAGCACCTTAGGAGAAGGCATCTCGCTTTGAAGCCCTCCTGCCTGGGTGGGGAAGGACTCGTGCTGGCAGCTGTGACCATGGGGAGAGTCACGCCAAGCTGATGGCAGCTGTCACAAGACGCCGGACAGAGATTCCAGGCAGAAGGCTGGGTCCGAGTCAGAATACTTTTATGGAAATGCATGGAGCCGCCCAGGGCTTAGCACGCAGCGCTTGCTGCCGGCGGGCTGCACTGGGGAGCTGCCGCTGGGCCACTCTGCTCACCACCGGGCTGGCGGTTCCGATCTTCTGAGAGAAAAAGCTTTGTAAGACCAGCCGTGGGTACCATTTATCAAGACAATGAGGGGTAGATGGAAATGCTGGTGCTGTCTCTGGTTCTTCTGCCTCCCTGACAACGCCTTCAGGCCGCTGTCACAGTTGACAGTCTTGCTGTCTTTGTTGATGCTCTGGGACAGATGCTCTGAGAAAGCTCTGTCCTTGCAAAGCCTGGTGTCTACCAGTTCTCCAGACAGTGCAGTGCAACTGTTAAAAGCTTCAGATTTAGATTTCAGAGAGATTTGAATCTTGGCTTTACATAACAACAGTTCTTTGATCCAGGCAAAGTTACCTAATCTCTTTGTACCTTACACATAGTACTTCATGTGTTGTTGTGGGAATTAAATGAGATGAGCACCCAGCTCAACATGCTTGCAAAAAAAAAATGCATTACACTGATGTAACTAAAAATAAGTATGCTTGTTATACTTTCCCCCCCAGGAGAAAAGGATGTGAAAGAGAATCTGGGTTTGGTTTTGTTTGAGGGGTTAATTCCTTCAAGCGATGAGATGCTGAAGACCATATTTTGTTGATCAGAGTTGTATGAGCTTTGGCACCATCAAGTTCAAAATTCACTTTGCTTGGCTCTAGTAAATCTTCGGGTGGCAGTGTGACAGATAAGCCTAACCCTGTCTAGAGGTTGGGCTCAAGATAGAGCTTCCTCCCAGAGCAGAGCTTGGGTTTTATTTCTCTAAGATGGATGATTAAGAGTGCAATTTCTGGGTCATATGAAAGCTGCGTGTTAAGGAACTGCTTTGCAGAGTGGCTGAACAATTTTACACTGCCACTAGCAATACATCAGTGTTCCACACCCTCTTGGTGTTACCCTGGTCATTTTATTAATTCTAATATGTAGGTATTGATGTCTCCCTGTGGCTTTAATTTGCAATGTCTTAATGGCTAATAATGCTGAACATCTTCTCATGTGTTTATCTGCATCTGTATGTCCTTCTGAACAGCTATTAAAATAGTTTTAATATATATCGTCAGCTATATGGTCTGCAAATATTTTCCCCTGGTCTCAGCTCATCTTTTCACCTTCTGTACTGGGTCTTTCACAGAGCAAAAGTTTTTAATTTTGCTAAAGCTAAGGTTAGTAATTTTTTAAAAAAAGTTTTTGTCATGTCAAGAATCCTTCTCCTATCCCTAGATGCTAAAGATTTTCTATGTTTTACACTTTAAGTCTGTGATCCATTTTGAGTTAATTTTGGTACAAGATGTAAGACTTAGGTCACAACCTTTTAATATGCCTATGGGTCTCCAATTACCCTTGTACCACATGCTAAAAGCTACCTCTGCTCCATTAGACTCTTTCATATGTTTGTTAAAGGTGAGTTGGGCATCTTTGTTTGGGTCTGTATCTGATTTACCTATTCTGCATAACTGATGTATGTTTTATCCATACTCTGCCAATACCTCAGTTGAGGTTTCTGTAGCTATATAATAATTCCTGGAGTTAGGTAGAATGATTTTTCACACTTTGCTCTTTTTCAAATTGCTTTCAGTTTTCTGGTTCCTTTGCTATTCTTTATAGATTTTATAAAATTTTTTCCTATCCATAAAAAGTCTTCCTGGGGATTTCATATGAATTGCAGCTTAATTTGAGAACTGACAACTTTATCACATTGAGTCTATAATCCCCAAACATAGGATATCTCCTTTTATTCTTAAGATCTGGCTTGATTTCTTTTGGTAGCATTTGTGTTTTTAGCACATAAATTCCATATTTCATTTTTCAACACTTAATAATATTGTATTTTAAATTTTGGAGTCCACATGTTCATTCCTAATATTCAAAACTGTGATTGATTTTTGTGTATTTATTCTGTATCCTGCAACCTTAGTGAACCGACATATGAATTTTAAGATATTTTTGTGATTCCTTGCAATTTTTCTCTTTAGACAATGTCTTTTAAAAATAGGGACATTACCCTTTTTTCCTTTCTGATCTTACATTTTTTATTTTTTATCAAGAAATCAAATAAGAAATGCTGGCAAGGTGGTAGGGAATAAAGAACCTTTTACATTGTTCATGGGAGTGCAAACCAGTACAACCATTATGAAAATCAGTATGGAGACTCCTCAAAAACTAAAACTAGAAATTCTACTTGAGCAATCCAAGCATACCCATGTTTATAGCAGTAAATTCATAACAGTTAAATGTTAGAAACAGCCTGTATGTCCATCATCAGACAAATGTATAAAGAAAAAGTGATATTTACACACAATGAAGTACTACTTTGCCATAAAGGTAAACTTGAGTCATTTGTAGGAAAATTCACACACCTTGAGAACGTAATGTTAAGTGAAATAAATAAGACATGCAAGCTTAAATATTGTAGGGTGCTTTGTATATGAGAAACCCAAATTATATATGAAAAGCAAAATAAAAGATAAATAATGGGAAGTGGTGAGATAGATCTTCTCAGATGAGAGGGAGGATCAAGAGATGGAGGAGGAGGAGGCGGGAAGGGAAAAGGGATGGAAAAGAATTCAGATGTGCTCTGTACGTGCACCAGCTCCAAAGAGGGATGTAAACGTTGTGTACTACACACAGGTACTAATACAACAAACAGACAAACATACAGGACACAAGTCACATAGCAAAGCAGTGTCCTGGAGCTGCTTCATGGGGGGGTTGGACCAAGAGAAAACACTCCTCCCCCACTACTTACGGGAGTGGTGGGACTTACAGCAGAGCTAACTTCAAACCCAAAACTTCTCTGCAACCTTAAGCTTCTTGTCCTCTCTGAGTCCTGACTTTAAAAGTGGGGAAATGGCCCTGGGTTGAAACACGAGTATCCCCATGGAAATGGGGGGCCATGGCCTCCTTGTTCTGGGTCCACTGCTGAAAGTGAATCTAAACTTGTTCATCTTAATATACTGTCGAGTCATTCTTTCATCCACTGCCAAAATCATTCACTGAAAAGCCAACAAAATTTTTCTGCCATATGACAAACAAAAAAATGGAACATTTGTCTAATTGTCTATTCTACTTTCTGGAAGTAGATTCACATTCAACTTTGGATTCAAAAGTTGTGAACTGTATTCCTAGCGGGGAGAAGGCTGTCTCCTCTGTTTACCCTCTAGCACTTCACTTAACCACAGCTCCTCGTAAGATATTTTGGTTGTTTCTCTCTCACTGAATTCAGCAGAAAATTAAACAAGAGCAGTATCATTGAGTTTTCCAAAAAACACCACGCATCTGCCAAAGGTTGCGAACACCCCCCGGGCGATCTCTTACAGTACCTCCAGGGCAGAGGGAGCCCAGAGACTGACTTAGGGGCGGGTTCAAATTTGCTGGGTTTTTTTTTTAACCTTCTTGTCCTCTGATGATCACTTACTAGTTGGAAAGAAAGAAGAAAGAAGAAAGAAAGCAAGAAAGCAAGAAAGCAAGAAAGCAAGAAAGAAAGCCTCTCCTTTTCTATTCTTGATCTTAGCCACAAGGCCAAGAAGCGATAAGCTCTTTTTCTAGATCCTGCTTTATCACAGGTGAAGCTTGACGAGACACTGCCAAGGCAGGTGCACCCCAGCTGCACGCATGTGTTTGTTCAGAGCCAGGTGTTAATAGCGTCCCAAAGTCCTTCGATAAACACAAGCAACAACCCAGACACAGTAGTTCATTTGAAAGCAGCAGAAGTTTAGTACTTAGCTGCTCAAAACACAGTTGCTGTCAGAGAATTTCAGAAGCTCCTCTCTCTGCAGGCACGTCTGTCCCCCTCTACTATAGGATAAGGTCACGTCTGCTGGAACAGCCAAACTCCAAAGGACGTGGCCTGGCAAACTCCTCGACTGCATTTAATCAGAGGCCATGAGCTTTCAATCTAAACTTCTGTTGGCGATTTTTATAATTACATTGGCACACACAAGTTTCCATTTCAATAATAAAACCACAAAGATCTTTATGTTCACAGGCAAATCTCTAATATTGCAAAAGAAAGCTAGTATGCCAATAGAAGCTCAAAATTTCCGAACAGGGGCATGGCTCCCCCACTGTCCTGGGTCGGTCAGCCTGTGGCCCAACTGTGCTGGGAGCTCTCTGCTGCCACCTCCCTTCCCTCACGCAAACACACATTTTATTCAGACCAAGATGCTTTTTTAGCAGAGACACCTTTGCTCCACTTTGCTATGTTGAGTCCAGCTGAATACGACCAACCGCAGCTCTCCGCACCCACTGGACACCCAATTTTCATCCAGCCCAGCTGAGAATGCTGGCCCATGGAGGTGGACTTGGTGCCCGGCTGGACCATCGGGGCTGGGAGGTCCACACTGCTTCCGGGAGTTTTTGCCCATGGAATTAATTCCGTATGTTTGTATAAGGAAAGTAGGATTAAAACAACTAAAATAATTTCTGTTCCTCTTGATTACAGAAAAACAGACTGAACACTAAGCATGGTTTCTAAATTCTAAGTGCATGATCACAGACAGGCGCCACAGCCATGAATGTCAAGGAAACATAAATTAAGTTAAATGTCACAGTCAAATATACATCAAATTTAATGATACGTATTTAACGATACACATAATCACAGTATTAGCCCAACTAGATGGGAGGAGGTGATGGAAATAAATTTTTCCAGCTTCCCAGAGTCAGCTGTCTCTGATAACCATCCAGCCTTAACCTGATTCCAGCTCCCCAAGAACAAAGAAGGACTCCTTCCCGCCTCCTCTCTTCCATCTGTAGGCCTAAGAGCAGGCTGGGAATGTGAAATAAAGGCCTCTCTGAAATAAAGCTACCAGAAGGGACTCTTTTCATGGCAAAACCTCCACACCTGGCATAACGTCAAGGACAATTTGTTAAAATTCTGACCTCTGTGAAGATGCAGTGTTCGTGTTGTGAGATGAGGGAGGTTTGGCATGGCAGGTGGGACAGGCGTGGGAATTCACCCAAGTGCACACTGGTTAAATGGTTTGCTTTCCTAAATCTAGTGCCCAAGGAAATGGGAATTTTAAGAACTTTTGAGTTCCTACAGAAAAGGGGAACATGATTTAGAACCTCTCCCAACCCGTACTTCTTCATTCAGCAACTGCATCGAGGACAGGCGCTACTCTTTTTTTTCTAGAACCTTCATCTGTTCAGAGCTGGGTAAGCCAGTAGCAGGGATAAGAGATCCACAGAGGTCTGGCCTGATGAGTCCAGCCCTACCCAGGACTGTTATGTTTGGACTAGGGGTGGGCGGGTATAAGAATGTCCACAGCTGGCTTAGGAACTGTGCTTGGTGCCAGCTGCACCCAAGAGGAATTTTAGGATGCATTCCAAAATGGGAAATGCAAAACTTTCCACCCAGCTATAACCATTCAAGAATACATGAAGAAAATTTCCATCCTATCCGTGTTATAAATGACCCATGAAAGTTCTTGCAGAACAGTAAACTCAGGTGACACTTTTCATTTTTATTGAGAATCCGGTCCTGTGCAAACAACAGGACCCATAAAAGATGAAGAAACACCCCTCCACCTACTTTGGAGTATTTGATCATTTCCATGAATAATCATCTCTGTAAATCACATAGTATGTGTTGATCTAATCAAGGGACTAAACCAGACAGGACACGGGAAGAAGCTTTTTTGTGGACAGATAAATGTTTTGTCAGATGAAAGAAAGAAGGGCCCCCAAATGACTTTCCTGAAAAATGAAAATAACGTGTGCGATATAAAGTATTAGTCCCATAGGCAGGAGCTCTTACAGAATCATTAGTCTCAGAAGTGGTATGCTATGGGATTAAAGATAACTCATTAGAGTTCTACAAAACAGCACATATTATTAAAAGTAAAATAATAAATAATTAAGAAAAGTTTATAAATCAAATTACAGCATATGGTTTTCATAGAGGAAACCAATTAAAGACAGCTGTATTGTAAGCTGATTCTGGAAGGCAGGCCTGATGGGTAATTATAGTAGTAAGCCTTCACTCTACCATTGATAACTACACAGACAGACAGACAGACAGACAGACAGACACACACACACACACACACACACACACACACACACACACACACAGAGTTCTTTTGCTTATAGGAGGCCTGGATATAAAACTATGTTTGCTAACAGGTCCATCTCAACTTCTATGGCAAAGACAGTCAGGAGGCAGAAGGGATATTACTTTGTATCCTAATCAGTTCCTACAAGGTGTTTACTCTGTATTTAAAAATCCTTGGGTGGAGGCCGAGGCAGCCTCATGGAAGAACACTGTTCTGACATCAGAATTCACCAAATCTTGATTCCTGGTTCTGCTGAGGGCTATGACTTCAGGCAAACCAGCCGATGCCTCTGTGTCTTGGTTTGCTCCTCTACAAGTTAAGGGGCTGCTCCTTGGACCCTGGGATGCTACATCAAGATCAGTGTTGCAGGAGGTTATGGTGTCATCGGCTTGATCTTTCCACTTCTTCCCGAGGAGCTAAGTGCTTTTACTTCAGGCTCCTCACTTGACTCTGCCTCTCTGTGTGCTATGGCTGACTCAAAGAACCCACTGTGCAGAGATGGCCTTGTGTGACCTTCAAGGGCAGATGACGGAGGCAGCCCCTCCCTCCTCTCCCTGCCCCCGCAGCAGACGCCTTGGACCTGAGCTTATTTGATACATTCTAGTTATCTTTAAGGTATGAACTATGTCTACACGCAGATCTAACATTGCCACCCAGGAGCAACATGGAACAGAGTCCAGTCTCCAGCAGACGCGAGAGGAGAAAAGACAGAAATTGACCAAAGAGGGCTCTCATAAAATACAGCCAGGTTCTCACTTCCCAGAGAATATCCCCAGTTGACTTCTTGTGGGGACTTAATTAGGCAGTGAGGGCATTTGCTGGAAGTGTGAGACCAGCACTGTGTGAACAAAACAAAAGAGGAATCAACTCACCAATTCCAGACACTGCCGGTGGCCGTAGGCAGCCGCATAATGTATGCTGTTGTACCCCTCCTTGTCCCGGATGGACGGGTTCGCGTCATTTTGAAGCAGAAATTCAAGACATCTGTAAGTGGGAAGGTGAACCATTATTTTAGAAAACATCTCTGGGCAAAATGCAATGATTAATGTAAATATATCCTATTGTGAGTGCTCCACAAAATACTTCAAGTTTGCTTCTTTAAAAATCCTGCTGTACAAACAAACAAAAAAACCCTAATGTATGGGCTGGGGATTTGGCTCAGCAGCATAAGTGCCTGTCTGGCAAGCACTAAGTCATGAGTTCGATCCCTGGCACCAAAACAAAAACAAACAAACAAAATAAAGATGCTGCTGCAATGAAACTTATGTGATAGAAGGTGTGCATGTGTGTGTGTGTGTACATGTGTGTGCATTCTGTAGCTGTCTTTATTTCAGTTTGGAACAGATATTCTAGATTCAGGAAAATTTTTGGGAGCAAAGGGGTAATTAAGGCTTTTTCTCTTTTCATCTTAAGGTACAGAACATGACTATCATCAAGATTACTGAATAATAACATTTAAATCTCCACATTCAAAAGTTGAAGTCTCACTGGAAGTGGTACATGCTTGTAATCCCAGCACTTAGGAGGCTGAGGCAGGAGGATTGCTGTGAGTTTGAGGCCAGCCTGGGCTACATAGTGAGTTCAAGGCCAGCCTGAATTACATAGTGAGACTCTAACATGTACAAGACCCTGGGTTTTTTTCCCCAGTAAAAGAAAATGTGGTTAGTCTATTGCAAGTGGGCAAACCCAACAGAAAGAATATTTTAAACATTGCTATTAGAGACTGAGATCCAAAAGTTAGAAAACAAAAATTTAAAATACAGTAAGAAAAAGCAAGAGGACTTAAGTATAGTTAGATAATAAAAAAGTAGAGGAAAGCAGTGAATACACATGCTCAAAAATATTAAGGGAGCAATTCAGAAATTACACGTGAAGAAAGGTGTTTACACATCATTGGGAGGATAGTCTAGAACAAAATATTAAAATTTAAAACCCCTTTTCTGGCATAGTTGTAATTTTTCTAAAAGAGCCTCCAGATTTGGAACTGGGGAGAGGCAGGAGCTGGTCCCCTTTGCTAAGAGCCCTGGGTCCCACACAGGGCAGGGCAGGAGGGAGGAGAAGGCGAGGGTGTGGCCCTTGGCCCATGCTGTCGCCCTGACAGGAAGAGCTGGCCGCAGCAGGGCTCCCGACGCCAGGCTCATTCGGTGACTGTGGGACAAATGTCTTCTGCACAAAGCTGTGCTCATTCAATTTCAGATTCAAACTGAGATCCTAAGATTCGGAATGGAACCTTACATGGTAAATAGGACACTTCCATGGGTAACTTCGCCATAAAAACTTCAGTGGCATTTACCTACCTTTTTGTATAAGGCCAAGGGAATAAATAAATTCCTAAACTGGTCCTTAAATTTCTAGAAAACTGATGAAAGACACATTTTTTAAATCAAATAGCCAGTCGTATTTGTCCACAAATGCCCCATAATAAATCAAGCTTTTGTTAGAATCCTGCCACCAGGCTGTCTTTGCCATTGTCCCTTATAAGAAAGTCCTTTCTCATTTTGGTAATTAAATGTTTCTGGACGGGATCCCAGGTGTGATGTGCCATAAGGTGAGTCTGGTTCTTTAAATGAAAAGATTCCAAAGAAACAGTGCATCAGTGGACACACCGCCCAGCCTCTGAATGGATCTGTAAATAAGCAGATCCATTCAACCTATGCTTTGGAAAACATCTGGACTTGCTCCCAAAGGTTACTGGACCCAGAACACAGCTGAACTGTACGACTAACAACAAGTGTGATTTCAGTACCAACATTCTCCACATAATTTCTAAGCAGAAAGTAAATCCCATGTTCTAACTGGGAGTCTGGTCTCCTCTCCTCCAGGGCACTGACTGGTAAGTTTACCATGCAAGACAGGAAGGAAGAAGCCACTACGGGAGGATCAGACAGAAGCCCGTCAGTCTGGGGGATGTGAGCAAGAGAGCAGCCCCTTTCGCCTGAAGCAGCTTGAAGCACCTCCTCCGCTCTTCGCTCCCTCCCTCTGCCACCATGCGGCCGCTGGTTGCCCAGGGCAAACTCAACTTGCACTTGCCTAGCAAAGGTAGAAACTGCTTCTACAGTTATGTCATTAATTTAAATTTTACAGCATTTGGGCAAAATCTCGATTGGTCCGTTCTCCTCACACCTGTGTCTTGTGTCCCTGTCACCTGCAGTAGGACTGCATGTTCTAACTGCCCTTCTAGCGTGCCCTGGTCACAGCTCTAGAACACAGAGGAGCAGGTTCCTCTAGCACCTGGGAACCACAAGCCTGGTGAGGGCAGCCACTGCAGCCCCCGTGAGGGTGGCACTCGGGAGCCAGAGAGAGGCAGGGACAAGGTCCTGGGCAGCTGTTTGCAGGGTGCAGGAGGCCTTGTGTAAGTGGAGAGATGGAGGAGGTGGGGGACGCACCACTGTGCATGTCACACAGAATCTGCAAATAGGTACCTGAGGTTGTATAAGCAGAGCCCAAGGCCCCAGGAGGAGGCTGAATTCACCCCCTGAGGAACAGTGTGCATGGCAGAGTCAGAAATGATGTCTAAGATGGAAAACTGCTGACCAGTCATCATTATCATCCACACACAAGAGTGCAGCCTTACAAAGAGTCCCCGTGTGACAGTGGCATTGCTGAAGGAGGGGTGGGAAACCCAGCTTCTCCATGAACGGCGAGCCCGTGTCATCTCCTTGGGATCCCTAGTGAGACTCTCAGAGGAAACTTACAGTGCAGCTTCCTTTCCCTTCAGCTCCTGGGCTCTTTCAAGTTCTTCTGAATTTTCATGGGCATTTCCCAATAGCATCTTACTTCTCAGCATTAAGGCAAAAAAAGAAAAAAAAATCACAATTAATTTTTGTCATTCATGGTCTTCACACAGTTGTATCTCAGTGATTTTTGCCCTGAACAACAGGCACCACTGATTTTCACGGAGGATAGACATGGCTTTTCCCAAAGCCATCTAGTAAATCTGTTCTTGCCTGAAGAATCCAACTCAGAAGAGGGCTTCCTTAAGACTGCCACCTAGATGTCTGTGCCCAAGAAGACTCCTGAGTCGCTACCCTTCCGTGAGCACCCCAAAGCTCCCCCAGGAAAGGAGGCAACTCAGCTCAGGTTTCCCTGAGTCCCACCGCACCCCTCTGCTGCTTCCTTGTCTCACTCGCTGGGAGTGGGGTCCCCTCACCCTCCACCTTCCAGAACAACTCGCCACCCAGGATTCCTGTCCTTCTCTCCAGGAATGCAGGACACTGGCTCCCCCACCTCCTCCACCGCTACCTTTTCCAAGGGCGTAACATAGAACTCGGCATACACAGCAAGTGCTCAATAAATGTTGGTTGAATATCCTGAACTAATTCCCAATGAATTAATGGGCTGAATTAACAACGCATTATGGAATAATGAAGTCAACTTAATGGGTTGTACTCTATGACTTTTTTAATGAAATGGATTTGAAGATACCAGAGCCCACTAGACATAGTAAATGCAAATGTGGTTTTATGAAGTTCTTATACCTGTCTTGCACACATGCAAATGTGAATGCATATGCTGGGTCATGGTGCAAGATGAACTTCTGACCTCGGATCACCACCTAAAGTGTTTGCAGGGCTGAGGGTGTAGCTTCAGTGCGAGGGATCACACTTAGCACCAAAAATAAAACAACATTTAAAAGTGTTTGGAAACCATTGCTCTACATGCACAAGAAAGCAGACAATTCAATGGTTCTCCAAACAGGGTCATCAGAAAGTATTTCCTACAAAGGAGGCCTCGCCTGAAGACTGTGAGAACAATTTCATGAACTCTGGGGTCCTCCTCCTTCCCCTCCAACTAGTTCACTGATTTCTGCTTTGCACTTCTAGCCACCTAGAATCGAAACACCAGGGCAACCCATTTCCTTCCTCCAGCTACTGAAAGAACATTCTCGCTCGGTTTGGAACACAGCCCCTCTCCCCACCATCCGGAGGCTGTGGGGTACGTGGAGGCAGAAGCTTTTGCTGTGGGATGTACACGTGAGCAAGTGTAAGGTTTATGGCGAATGAAGTGTTTACATGGTGACGATGAAAACTCTGGTGTAACTGTTAAGTCCTACAAGATTTTGAATGAACTGAAAACCTGGCCTTGACAGCTCCATCTGGTATTTGACCAAAAGAACACAAAAAAGAAAAAGCTGTATAGTGCCAGGTAAAAATCAAACGTGAATCTAACCCTTGGGCTCTGGAGGAGCGAGATCTCCACCGGGGGTCTCCAGGAGGCAGCATGAAAAGATTCAGTGATGCCCCCGTCCCAGCCCGTCCTCCCCTACCACCCCGAGCAAATATGGGCGACGGAGGCTCTTTACTTTCTATCCACATCCGAGGCCGCAGCATAGTGCAGAGCTGTCCGTCCCCAGTCATCCGTTTCGTTGACATTGGCCCCTGTGGTCACTAACGCCTCAATACAGTGGAAATGACAATTGGCGGCTGCATAGTGCAGAGGGGTTCTGGAAAACAAACAAGAATTCATTACTCACTCAACCCAGAAGACAGAGCACCAGGGACACACTCGTGGACAGCGGGATTCTGCGGGTGTGGAAAGCTTGCCGGCTCCCTGGGTGCGGAGGCCAAGGGACGAGCCTTCCTTCTACCCCATCGGTCAGAACTGAGAACACAAAGCCCGGGGACTTCAGACAGGACGGGCACGGTGGAGCCAATCTTTCCACACCTAGTGCCCGTCCTGCTCTGGGTCTATGTGACTGCTTTTTAGGACCACGGAAAGATCATCCCATGAAGATCCATCAAGACCATCCTTAGCCCTAATCAAATCCACCCAATTTTCAGTTGGTGTAAATGAAGGACGGAGCCTTCTAAGATAGTCCCCACACAGCACAGTGCTGTTCGAAAGGCTTCGGTCCCCCCATCAACAAAGGCTGGATTCCTCAGGCTGGAGCTGAAGACCTTCCCAAGCCAGCTCCGGTTCCTCTCAAGGCGTCCCTCTCCCCTGCATGGACTCCTTGGTGTATCCCAAACCAACGTCCTGAGGCTTCCTGGGCCATGTTCACACTTCCTGCACCTGTGCTCTACCTTCCACTCATTAAAACCTGCTCGGAACCAGGTGTGAGGTGCGCACCTGGGATCCCAGCGCTCTGAGAAGATGAAGCAGGAGGATCGTAAGTTGAACCCAGCCTGGGGACCTCAGTGACTGAGCGAGGGTCTGTCTCAAAATAAAACTAAAAAAGGGCAATTTTGCATACCTCTATCTTATACTCTGAGCATCTGAAGCTAGCACTATGCAATATATTAACCACTGTTAATTTCCTGTTATCTGTGTTTGAAATTCCGTATCTTTGCTTTGTTTTCCTTTATTTAAAAGGGGGATATACATGAGGCTCCATGTAAAGGTGCTGGATTTAATCCTCAATGCCACCAAACAACCAGAAGCTAGCTGTGGCTCTGAGATTACTCAGCTGCTGTCTGACCTCTTCTGAGCCCTCACACCGGACGCCTTGATTTACGCCATCAGTGTTGTCTGCTCCTCTCCCCTGAACTGCAGTTCCCTGAGGGCAGCCACGCAGGTCGATGGGAAGAACCAGGCACAGGGTCAGGAGCCCTGGGCTCCGTCCAGCCAAGCCGCTCCCTCCGGGCCTGGGCCTCCCCGTGCTCAGCGGCTCCCTACAGACTTCCCAGGTCTCCAATTCTGTGTACACATAGAAGTCAGGGCGTCGCTTGGGTTCAGAGTGCTCACCTGCTATGGGAGGTAACGGGCACCCCAACACCCAGGAGACCCTGAGAAGCACCTAACAGGGCAAGGCCACAGAAACAGGAAGTGATTTGTGCTATCTTACTTACTTTTAGTTCTCATTTATTGAACAGTTTTTTTTCTGGTGTGATTAACCACCTACCAGGGAATAATAAGCAGAATACTAGAAAGGAACTGAAGTTCAAAAATTACTTTCCAGTTTTCAAGTTCGACTGTTTTATATTTCGTAGTCCACTGATGGGCTTGTTTACTACTGGTGTTCTCGTCAGTCCCAGAGAGGGCACGCTAAGTATTTCATGCCATGGTTGCCCATGTTTTAAGGTTGGATTGAAAATCATTCGGCACCAGGCATCTGACAGCCTGAAGATAGCGGGGAAGGAAAATGCACCGGCCCTTGTCCTCAGGAGACGCGGTCGGGGGAAGAAGACTCGGGAGCAGGAAATGGGGTCGGTGAGTACAGGGCGAGGTGAGTTTCTGTGGCAGAGCGTGTGGGAGAGAAGGGAGGGAAGGGCTGCTCCTGCACAGTGGCAGGGAGCTGTCACTGAATCTGGAAGGGCGAGTAGGTGCCATCTGGGCAGATGGGTAAGGAGGGGACCTGAAGTCACCCCGAAGAGCCAGAGAGCTTGTGGAGGGGAGGGGTTAAGAAATGCCAGGAGAGAGACTCATGTGGTACTTAGCGGTGGTTTCTGAGAAACAGGTGACTCTGTCCTTGTGTGACAGGATAGCCCGCTGCACACTGGGCTGCATGGGCCACCAGTACATTCATGGTCACTGTTGACTGAAACGTCACCATACACATGCATGTGTGAAAAAATGCATGTCCACATACTAGCTACTATTGTAGCAGTTTAGCTATACAAAGGCCATAAAGGTATAAAGTCACATGGCCCATTTGTGGGTTGTGTGTTTAATGTAAATGTGCCTAAAAATTTATCCCAAGACAAAATTCTGGTACATAATCATCTAATCTTATGACTTCATTGTGGGGTGGAAAGGCTAAAGTATTCTGTCCTGCTACAAATGAATCTCCTAAATCAGATCCTTGTCCTTAAGCATTAGCCAAGAGAGGAAATGTTTCCCCTCCAGCTGGTCTGCTGGATGGCATTTCCCTACAAGACGAATTCTCACCAGGACCCCCACCCCCCCGGCCACTTCCATCACAGCTTCCTCAGTGGGCCCCTCTCTACCCCTTTCATGGAGGCCCTGAGCCACAGAGTCCTGATTACATACCTCCCACACTTGTCCTTTTTATGGAAATCTGCTCCACTGCTCTGCAAGAGTTTTATACATTCCACATTACTAAAAAGATAGAGAAAACATCATGAAAATGACGGCAAAGTTATTGGGTTATTTTATCAAAGATCTGCTTTCTGCAGCATACAGGTTAGGAGACACAACAGGTCCAGGTGTAACCCTCTGCTGACATGGAACAACCTGAACACAGAGCAAGCACCATCAGAGGGTCAGAATCTACATTCCCGCCCGGAAGCCAGTACCTCGGTAAAGAGCGAGGTGGAACAGCTCCAATTCCATGACTAGGAAAGTTAATGATTATCACATGATTAAACCCTCTCAGGATGGCCTCATCATTTTTTCGAAAATTAATTTTTCAAAACCACCCAAATTTATGAAACAACCCTTAAACCTATAGTTGCTATCTTCATGTTGGATTTAAACAATGAGACAAAGAACATGCACATTTCCTTCTATCAGAGCAGGAGAAATTCCCAAGTGGAAAATACAACAGTGCATTTCCCCAGTTTTGTAATCTAAGTAGATGAATATTCAGAACCAAGGCTGAAAATGATGTAATGGAGAACAGAGATCTTCCAAAGCTCCCATGTGGTTCATGGAAGCAACAAATTATGCGTAGTAGAGAGAGAAAGACCCACTCACATGCATGTTCCCCTTAAAGGGAATGTAGCTCAATATTAATTTTAATAGGAATTTCAGACGTGAATTCAGATCAGCAAGTTGCCCCTTGCTGGACAGGTCTGATTTTTGAAAAATGCAGACATCCATCATTGTTCTAAGGTTGGGATGCTAAGTAGCCTGGGATGTATTGTTCTATTATAATTTAAATGAGAAAAAAATGACCTCATTACTGATCTCTCCCCACTCCACATCTACCCACGACAGCCACCTTTCTCAGAGAACTGGCCACTGTCATAAACTAGGAGGACTTTTTCAGAGAAGTACATGTCCGTGCAGGAGCCCCTGTCTCTGACTGTTGATCACCAAGGATCAAAGGACAGCTGAGTGGCATGGTTCATGGTGGGGAGGGGCCTCTTTAAAAGACACAAAAGTCAAATATACCACCAGGTGTAAGGCTTTAGGATGGACCCACGTGGACATTCCTGAGTTTCAGAGTTAATGCCTCTCTGCTAAATGGGTAACACCCTTGGATGCCAGGTTTGGTCAATGCATGGCCAAAAGCAATAATTTATTGATCAAAGGTTTAATCCAGATAGGAAAAGGACAATAGCTGATGAAAAATAACAAAAAGGCCTATTTGCTATTGGAAGTAGGCTAACATTTCCCCCCCCCCGCCTTTGGAAGGACAAAATACAAGTAATCTGGTGATACTTGGTAGAAATGATTCTTACCCAACTTACTAAGGAAATTGCCTTTGGGTCACAGACAACTTCAGTCAATCGAGGTCCACTATGTCACCAAGTCATGAACCCCCAGGATGGCTCGGTACTTACCCTCCTGCGGCAGCAGCATGCAGGCATGTTCTTCCAAATTTATCGGGGGTGTCTATTTCAAAGCCTGCAGACAGCACGTGCTCATTACTAAACAAGGACACTGTGCTATACTTTTGTCCTAGTTAAACCACAAGAAACATTACAGAGACAGAAAAATCAGTTAGTAGGAAAACCAGAAGGCAAGCGATCGTAGTCAGAAAGAGGGTGTCATGGTTGTCATGGAAACGAATGGCAACTGCTCAAGCTTGCAATTTCATAGGAAGCACCACAAAGTCAAGAGGGATTTATGTGCACACTCAGCCCTGGGTGAACCACAGCCCCATTTTTCAGTCCCAGGATGGAAATTTATGAGACCAATTTGAGATAAGCAGGGTAACAGACAGGCAGACAGAACACACGGAGAAAACACGGACGCCAGAGGAGAAATCCTGACATGCAAGGGAGAGATAGATTCTTACGTGCATCTCACCCTTGCTGCTACTCTAAACTCTGGGAAGCAGGCTTTCATGCAGGGATTATTTTTAAACATGCCCAAATCAGCAAAAGCAAGTAAAGTACTTAAAGGGGGAAAATCTGCCTTTGGGATACTGAGGAATTAATTTAGAAACAATCTTTGCCATGCAGCCCTGCCACTTCTGAAAGCCCTGCCCTTGTTACTAGAAGGAGGCTGGTAGAAGCCATGATAAGAAAGACTGGGAAAGCTTCAAACCAGAAAGAATTTACTGGTTCCAAAAAACTCACATTAAAAAAAAAACAAAATTAGATTTAGTTGGAGAGGATTAGTCTCGCTGGGTTTTCAGTACACAGGAAGTAGGGAGGTAACCTGATATTTTCTACCGCTAAAATGTAGAGCAGTTGGGCTTCTTCCTCTTTGAATAATATTAAACTTTAAGCCACCACTTTAAGCCTCAAAGATGTTTTCTTGTTTATGACTTAAACTTCCTATGCTGCCTCTCTTTCATCCCAGCTCACACATGCTTTGCCTGGAAAATCAGACGCAGCTGTCATTCCCCGGGCAGGGACACTGACATTCTAACAGCCTCAACCCTGAGGACTGGTGGCAACTGTGGCATGCAGATAGCTGTGGGGCCACCTGGTCTTCCCAAGTCAGGGGATGACAAGAAGCACAGGCAGCCATGCACTGGACCAGACACCTGAAGCCATGTGACTTGGGTACAGGACACACTAAGCTCATTTCCGGCAAGAGATTCACTTACCTGATGATAAGAGCTTCCTGCAGCAGTCAGAGTGGGCATTTAGGGCAGCTAAATGTAAGGGGAACATGCTATGGATTCCACACCTGAGAAGGAAAAGACAGCAGCTCATGGTTGCTGGCACCCACACAGGGACACGGCCCCTCTGCGGTCCTGGGGTGAAAGCCCACCTGTCACACAGGAGCCCCGAGTGACCTTCCATTCCATAAATACTGACGCCATTGCTTTTGACTTTTAAATAATAAAACCTACAGCTAAACCACAGCTAAAAGCCTAATCCCACAGGGATACGTTTTAGAGGAAATTTGTCACCTAAACGATGACTTTTTACAATTGATTTCCCCCCCATTTCTTGTCAGCACAGTGACCCCCCCATCCCCTGGTTCGCTCACCCACGTATCCACACCTCACTTTCTAAGCACCCAATACTGTGCTGAGGACCAGAGGTGACTGTGCTTTGCAAACTCAACTGCGAAGGGACCTGCTTCACTCCTTAATCTGATAAGCAAATAGCCGTTATGACCTGGGCTGTGACAAGCATTGTTATGAGTTAGCTATGACAAGATGATTGAAAATAAAAATATAGATGAGATAAAAACTAATGTTTACTTTTCACAGGTGAAATTTCCTCTTTCTCACAGACTTTTAACGGTGCATATTAGCCTGGTCACAAGGACAGAGGACTAACATGCATTGCTTTGCATACATTCCATAAGCACATCATAGTTTCCAGAACAAGATCACAGAAAGAATCTAGAGAGGCCTTGCTAAACTGCCCCTCCCCACAGCACATCCCCAGGACCACCCCTCAGGGCCAGGAAGGGGGGGTCAGTGAGCCTGATGCCTCTCTGCCTCAACCTCTCCTCGAGCAGGGACCCTAATGTCTCACTTTAATCAAATAGTGTATTTTGGGTTTTAACACCCTGAGTCACAAACACAAGGCTGTATCTGTTTCCACCTTGCATTATCCATGTTTCCTCTGTGGCACAAGGTGGCCCCTTCTTCATAAGAAAGAAATCATAAAGAAACACGATTTGAATTTGTTATGCATTGGTCCCATGGATTTTATTTGCCATCTCCTAAGTTATTACGTGTGTGTGTGTGTGTGTGTGTGTGTGTGTGTGTGTAAGCTTGGAAATACACATACACATGCTCATATTTCAGTGTGCTGCTAAATCTGACTGCATCGGCGATTTTTTCCTTGGTAAGTTCTGTTTACTGTGTCTCTGCTCCATTTTCCCTGTAAGACTTTTCTCCCTACATGGAGACTTCCGAGCCAGCACATATAATAGCTGGCATCCATCAAGAGCTGCAATTTGCCATTCTTCCAGAACGGCCTGTAATTGCCTCTCTCCTCAACTACAACAAAAACTCTGACAGCCATTGCATCGGTGATGACCTTGAAGCTCATGGAAAGGACAGGGGTGGGGGAGGGGACGGACGGCTTTTCTAGCTATGCCGTTATTTGTATTGTTCCTTCTTGATTCAAAAGAAACATACGCTGTTTTAAAAAATGTATAACATGCTTTAAAAGCTCCTTACTAAATGGAACTTAAGTGTGACTTTACCCAACCATTTTATTTGTTTTGGCGAGTTAAGGCAAAAATGTAAAATTAAATATCTCTGGGATTTTGGAGGTAGAAAATAAACAAGATACTTTTAAGTTCCTTGAAAAACATGACTGAAATCAAAGGCTGGATTGAAAGCAGAGGCGAAGGGAAGGCTAGGCGCTCCTCTTGGCGTCAGGAGAGATGTCGGCCCCTTCCTTCGGCCGGTCTTGTCTCCAGGCTTCCCTCTAGACCATGTGGTAAGGAACACCGTCCTTACGGTAGTGAGGTCAGACGCTGGGTTTGAGCTCCAGGCTTTGCTACTTGCTATCTGATCTTTTACAAGTGAATAATGGTCTCTCCACAGGAAAATAAAAATAATTACAGCATCTACATCTCAGTGATAGTAAAGCCTCACTGGTCCAATGAGCACAGAGTGCTGACTACAGCACCCGGCCATGGAAAACCTTTACCAACAATGTTCTTACGATCGTTGCTATTAGTTTAATTGCTAAGCAGCAGCCTGTGTGTTTCCGAAGCTGCGATCAGCTTGCTCTTCCTTACAATCAGGTATGCGACTCCTCAGAAGCTGAGTGTAGAGTGTGAGTCACTCACATTTCTGTTATTTTTCATCTTTCTAAATCCTTTTTACGCTCACCTTGAACTCTCCTAGGGAAGTGAGATTGTCTTGGTTTTGTCCCCTAGGTGGGCAGGACAAAAGCATTTCCTAAGCACGGACTGGGATGATGTTAAGATTTTGCCTTAATTGTCAGCCCATATCACAAAGCCAAACCTCTCAGGAGTTTCATGTGTGCATTCTACACACTTGTTATGCATCCTGAGTTTCAAGTATGCAAGTGTAGCTGACATCGGGGAGACCTGGCTCCTTGTACCTGTAGCAGACATTTCCAGTAGATCCTTCTGAGTCAGGCCACACTCTTAACACAGCGTGGCGGCCCCTCCTGAGCCGGCCACTGCCTGAGCTCCAGGTCACGTAGGATCTCAGGGATCTTTCTAGTTCCAAGAGCAGGCTCTGTCCTGCCCTGGGCTTTTGCACATGCGGCTGCTCTGTCTGCAGCTTGCTGCCTCTCAGCATGTTTCTCAAAGACAATGTGGAAACCTGGGTCACTAGAAATGGCTCTGGACTGTCGAGAGTTCTCTGTGAGAATTTTTGCCTTTTCTAATGATAGTCTACAACAAGGGACAGAAGAACATATCTGGGCGCAGCTGACTGGCCCTGTCATCACCACATACCTCTGCCAGACCTCGCTGTCTGCACCGGTATTTGTGATTCCACTGTGCCAAGGAGTCAGGGTGGGCTCACTAAACATGCGGACCTCCACTTCCCCTCTGCTTCACTTCCTGTTTCCTTAAGGTGCCCCCCACACACATGCGCACACTCACACACAGGGGCACACTCACGGTCTTATCTCTAGCTGTGCTTGACAGGAGAAAGCCCAGGTAAGGCTGGGCCAGCGCTCCTTACCCGTGTCTCTTCCACAGAAGGAGACACTACCTGAACAACCGTGCCATTCCCACAGCACTGTTACCACAGGGTGGGTTTGCAAAAAAAGCAAAATGGTTGTAAGGAAAGAAACTTTGTGCTTATTGAATTAAATGGGGTTTTCAGGAAATTTTAAGTAAGTGGGCCATTTATTTTTTAATACCTAAAATGGATTTAAATCTGGGGGAAAAAAGCCGAAATCCATGGCTGTTTATGAAAAACTTCTCCAATGAAGTCAAGGGTGAAAAATAAACCACTGAAAATATTACATCTGGCAGGCAGGGCGGGTCTGAGCCTGGGTGTTCTGATCAGCTGTGGCCGGCTCCAAGGCACGCAGGCAGTGGGGGCAGACCAGGGCAGCAGCCTCCCCGAGGTCCCACCCAGAGCAGAGCGTGACATCACCATGACCCTCTCCTCAGAGCATGATGTCACCATGTTATAGGCAGCTGAGTTAGAAATACTATAGACAGACAGGGCTGGGCCCTCGAAGGAGCCAGTGCAGAAGACCCGATACATGCAACTGTGGGGGAGAGCTCAAGGCAGAAGATCAAACAAATGCACCCGCATGCTAAGTATAAACACCAGGACTGATACTCGAGATAGGTGTTGGGCACCCCGAGCAAGCCAGGAGTCACCATCCCAACCCCTGCAGGAAGAGTCACTGCTCTGTATTCATACCCCCTTGCTGCGTGACTTGCTTCCCCATTTGTTCCTGATTTGGTCAATTTTACCTGAGCAATGAGTCTTACTGGTTGACCATAGTTCTGTCCCACCTCATGTCCACCTTGCCAGTTCCCATTTTTCCCCACCACGGACCCACCTCACTTTGTGATTTTACTCTGCAAAATCCCTAGAAAACCCAGTCTTTGGTAACCTACTTGGTTGCAACCCCTTCTGTCTCTCAGACAGAAACTTTCTGTCTCAAGAAATATTCTGCTCTTAACCTGTTCCTAAAATTCATTCTTCGATTTCAGAGAACAGGAAAACCTAGGGACATCTAGTGGGTCAGGGGTTTGTTTCTCCTATGTCAACCACACTTCTCCTCAGCTGGACACCATCACACCCCCCTCAGCACATGATGTCATCACACCCCTCCCGGGGGCATGATGTCATCACACCCTTCCCCAGAGCATGATGCCATCACACCCCTCCTGGGAGCATGACGTCATCACACCCCTCCCCAGAGCATGACGTCATCACACCCCTCCTCGGAGCATGATGTCACCACACCTGCTCTCCCTGGAGCATGGCGTCACCACACACCTGCCCCTCAGTAGGGGCTGTCAGAGCTGTCACCTCCCAGCACAGTGCCACACCCTCAGTGCTGGCCCTGCTCTCCCGCCATCCTCCTCCTGGCCTGGCTCCGCCACCTCCAGCCCCCACCCTGTCCCCACATGCAGCCTGCCCGTCCCCATCCCGTGCTCCCCGCGCCTCCCCCAAGGCCCCTGGCCACCTAGAACTGGCCCGCGTCTGGCAGGGGCCGTGGGGGCCCTCTTGGCTCCCGACACCTACTTGGCGGCGTCCGCGCCGCTGGTGATGAGGGTGTTGATGAGCAGCTCGTGGCCGTAGCGCGCTGCCACGTGCAGGGGCGTGTTGCCATCCTTGTCCACGCAGTCGATCTCGCCTCCTGAAAGACACAGGCAGCACGGCGTCAGGCAGACATCCGTGGCCTCTTGGCCTGGGCCTGGGCCCCGAGCTGGGCTTTTCTTCAGCCCTGTGCACAGCATTGCTCAGGAAAACAACGCTTTTATTTTCTTTTTCTTGTTTGTCTTTTTGGGACAGGGTCTCCCTATGCAGTTCAGGCTGGCCTGGAGCTCACTGTGTAGCCCAGGCTGGTCTCGAACTCACAGTGATCCTCCTGCCTCAGCCCCCCGAGTGCTGGGATGACAGGCCTGCCTCACCACGCCCGACTGAAAAGCAACCCTTTTAAGGGAACAAGTCACCAGGTGAGGGGCACTGGATCTGCAGAGAGAAGCCACCATCAGCGGCTTTGAAAATCTTTCCATCTTGTTGTATTTAAGGATCTAAAACTTCGCAGCTAGCCTGCACATCTAAAATAACCACATAAGCTGATTCCATGCCCCGTAACCAAAGGGACCAGAGAGAGCAGGGAGTTCAGACAAAGACTTCATGTAGTTTCATGACCTAGGTTAAGATATGCATGCATGAAATGAGTACAAGCAAGAAGTATGAACTGAAAATGCCAGAGTGCATGCACGCATGCATGTATGTATGTATGGATGGATTTTTGAGACAGTGTCTCCCTATGCAGTTCAGGCTGGCCTTGAGCTCATTTTGTAGCCCAGGCTGGTCTCGAACCTGCAACAATCCCCTTGCCTCAGCCTCCCGAGTGCTGGGATCACAGGCGTGCACCACCCTGCCCAGCTCTATTGCTAGTATTTGTTAAAACTGTCGTGTTAATTCTCTATAATTCTTTCCATAAAGTAGTTTCACCTAATCTTATCTTATTTTGCCTTCTTTTCTCCCAGCTTTTCACTCCACATTGCTTTCCCTCCCCTTTCTTTCCTAGGTGGGTTTGGCTGCAGTTAACCTGGTCATCCCTCCATCTGAGGAACTGTTTAAACATCTCAGCTCTGCTAAGCACAAAGCCAGCCTCACACATAAACACACCCCATCTCTGCGCCCAGGAACTGAATGCTGGTGCAGTTCTGAGCAACGTGCACCACACAGCCCAGTTTCTCCTGTGCTCCCAAAGGGTGCTCAATAACTGCTGTGGCGTAGCTGATAAATCCTGGGCCAATCAGAGACTCTCCCAGTTTCTCTTAGCTGGAAGCCACCTTCCCGCCCTTGACTTCTTCACTGTCTAGCTCTGGTCCAAGGTGGAGAGTTTTGGAGATACAGCCGGGCTGGGTAGGATGCGTCGCTGCTGCAGTGGCACATGGGTCCCTCGTGTTAGAACCGGGTGATTATTCACAGGGGCACTGGGTCCCAGGGTGACCGGAAACAGATGATGGACGGCACAGAGTTACTCAGGCAGTTACAATGATACATTTCATGTGATGCATAGTTTACTTCACCCCAAAAAAGAGCTTGCCCAGCACATTCTAGTGCAAAAAACATCTTTCCTTTCCCCTTTGTAGTTGAACAGTTTTCATGGTGGCGCTTGGGGACTGTAAATATCCGATTTCCAAACACACTGCCCGGGCGGCTTAAGCATTCTCGGGGAAGGAGCGCTTTCTCACTCATGGCCTGAATCCCTCATCTGTGTGTTTCCGGCACCGCTGTGATGTACGGTTAGGTTCCTTTGATTCTGCGTGTAATAAAAACTTTTACTAGGCTTGATTTATTTGATTAACAGGTAAAAGATTTATATGTTCCGAAGGTCAAAGTTCTGTTTTTCAAGAGCCTCATTCCCAGTTCTTCTGCTTCAGCCTTGGCCCCTCTGTGTGACAGTCATTAGTTTATGTTTCTTGTGTTTCTCTCTGCAAGAGCAGTCCCTGCCCCGCTTACACTGACAGGTTGCTTCCTGAGGGCCACCTCATTTTTGTGCTGCTCCCCTGTTGTCCTCAGCATGGAGGTGTGACAGTCCTGCAGATCAGGCTGTGACATTCTGCCATGCGGAGAGCGAGGCCCTGACTAACCTCACGCAGTGTGCCGCTTCCTGTTTGTTGCATGTACCTTAGAGCAGTGGTGGCGAATCTCTGGCACCTGTTATTGATCTTAAGACAAAAGATGTTCATGTACAAGTCATTTTTTCTAAACTAAAACCTCAGTATTGAGGTTTAATTGCAGGGCTGGCACTTTGCCTTATCTAAGTGGGTTTGGGGTTGCGGGCTGGGGCACTCGGTCTCTAACAGGTTCCCCACTGCCGCCTTTGCATAAATACCTTCAAAGGAGATTTCCAGGTTATAGGGAGAAGGAATCTGTGGTTTTGTTATTTTTGTGTTTTGTTTCAGCCAAATTTCCTGTGTAGCGCTCTAACCAGCACTGCAGAAAGGAGGCCTTGACCCTACCACCTCATCCGGCTTTTAAGTATCTGCCATCTGATGAGCGATCACTGATATTCCAGGGGAATTTTCATTTGCATTTCTCTTACTGTGAGGTTAGCAGGACAATATTTCTTTCTTTTTCTGTGACTTCCATGTGATTTCCCATGACTTTTGCCCAGTTTTCTAAGTGTGTGTATGTGTGAGTGTGAGTGTGAGTGTGTGTGTGGTCTTTTTTTATACTTTGAGTTTCAATAGCTCTCAAACATTTGCATTTATCAGTAATGCATTTTAAAAATATTTTCCCTAGGATTTTTCTCTTTTTCTGTCTTTTTTCCTTTTGAGACAGGCTCTCACTATGCAGTTCAGGCTGACCTTGAATTTACTATGTAGCCAAGGCTGGCCTCGAACTCGTGGTGATCCTCCTACTTCAGTCTCCTGAGGGCTGGGATTACAGGTGTATGCTACTATGCCTGGCTTTTTCTTTTAATTTATGATGCTTATATCCTGTAAATTTTTAAAAATAATTCACAAGTCTTTTATTTTATTTGGGCTGAAATCATTATTAGGAAGGCTTCTTCACATTTTGCTAACAAAGAAATGAACATGTGTCCTATATGGCCAAGGGTTCACTTGTTAGATTGAGACGTCTGATCCATTTGGAGTGGATTTTGGTGATGACCTCTCGGTTGGCTGCTTAACTAACTGTTCCCTGAATGCCTGAAAGAATCAAAGTCCAAGAAAAGGGTCTGAACGATTCAGAGAGAGAGAAAGTAGATTAGCAGTTGCCAGGGGCCAAAAGAGGGCGGTTTGGGGATGGCCCCACGCTGAGGTTTCTTTGTGGTATGAGGAAAACAATCTGGAATTAAATGGTGACAGCTTGGTGTGAACGATCTTGGGGAAATACTAAAATTCACTAAATTTAAGAATTCACTGCTTTAAAGTGGCAACTTGTATGATATATGGCTCAGATCTCAATTAAAATGAAAAAACCTAATGAAAGCTACAGAAAGAAGAGGGAAGTAAGCAGAGGGAGACTACTCATGAAGGGCCAGGGACCAAGGTGCGCTCTGTTCTCTGACTAAGAGGCGCCTATGCTTCAACAAAACACCCAGCGCGTGGGGGCCCACAGCAAGCCACTCTGGGGCTCTGTTTCTTGGTTTTCCTGTCTAGGAACAAATCTCTGCATCATTAAGGAATGCTATAAGTTCCTGATTGTCACGTTGTGCTCTTAGATAGCAGATATCTTAGCATAGATCCTACTAGAAAATTATGCTTTACAAAATAATCTTCAAGTTTCCATCAATTTTGACCTTATTTTCATTTTGAATTATATACAGCTAATGTAAGACATATTATAATGTAATATATATGTAATGTAAGATATATCACATTGCTAATGTAAGATATTGTTCAGCATGTCCATACAAGCCATACATAGTTATATCCACCAGTATAAGGAATATAAAACCCTAAGAAATATTTAAATAGCTTTGGAAGTTGGGCATGGTGGTGCAAATCTGTAATCCCAGCACTCAGGAGGCTGAGGCAGGAGGGTCACCATGAGTTCAAAACCAGCCTGGGCTACATAGTGAGAACTTGTCTCAAAATTAAAAAAAAATACCTTTGGTCAGTCTAGAAAGATATTATACATCTATTTTAAATAACTTATTCATGATTAAGATGCTAATTTTCTCATTGTAGAAAATTTAGGAGATTTAGAAAAATATACAGAAAAAAATGGAAGTCACCCATAAATTCATTGATTATCCACAATAGTACAGTGTTGATATTATGGAATATGTCATTGAAGTTGGCTACAAGTATGTGTGCCTGTGTGTGTGTGTGTGTGTGTGCACGAACACATGTGTGTATAGAATTTTCCCACGGTTGAGATCATGGTACAAAAAGTTCTGCATCCTGACTTTCCCTGATGTCACATAACAAATAGTTGCCCTATCATTAGTTTTTCACTAACATACATAGGTACCTAATAGCAGTATTTAGAGAATTTACTAAGCAATTCCCCAGTTACTAGGCACTAAGGCTAGTCCCAAATCACCGCTATTACAAAAACTTAGGGATGAAGATCGTTATAGTTTCGGTCTACAGCGTCCCTCCAGAGTGGGGTGGAGCCTGGTTGGAAGAGCCGGGTCACTGCATGTGTGACCTGGAAGGTGGGCTCTTGTCCCCAGCTCCTCCCGCTCTGCTCGCTGGCTGCTGTGGGGTGAGCTGCTTTCCTCCACTAGCCCTTCACCAAGCTAGTTCTTCCTTGGACTCAGCTGAACCCTCTGAAACATAAGCCAAAATAAACCACTCATCCGTAAATTACAGGTGTGGGGTATCTTGTCTCAGTGATAAGAAATTCACTAATACAAACACCTTTACTTCCCTTCACCAACAATTTTAGAAGTAGAACTCACAGCTCAAAAATATGACCAATTTTTTTTTTTAATCCTGGGGATTGAACTCACAACCTCACACTTGCCAAGCAGGTGCTTATCTACTGAGCTAGATCCTTGGCCCCAAAAGTATGATCATTATTAAGGCTCCTGATAGATACTAGTAAATAGCTGTTGTGAAAGGCAGTGGCCATTTGCGCCCTCATCAGCAATATCACAAACCGAAGCCCTCAGGAGCCTCCACGGACCTGGGGTAAGAGCATAATCACTCCCAGTGCAGGGCTAAGGCCGCTGTAGAATCTTCACAGCAACCCTGATGTCTCTCCCCACTAACAGATCCTGCTTGGGTCAGAATGACCAACAAGTCCCCAAGACTTATTTCCAGCGAACAGTGCTTTTCTAGTCAGTTGCACTGGTGGGACACAACAGTGATTAGGAATCTTTGCTAAGGTGAGGTAACTGCCGGGACTGGGCTTCAGGCTGCTGTCGGCACTCTGGGCGCCGGTGCCAATCTTGTGTGTGCAGACTTCAACTTGAGACCCAACCTGCTGCCAGTAAGTCCTGGGTTTGCCACTTAACTGCTGTTTACAGAAAGGTAATCTCTTTTGCACTTTGCTGGTGACAGAGAAACATGAGTGGCAACTAGAAACCAAACACTGAGCTCTCCTCAATCTTCATTTCTACAGGACAAATTATGTTTAAAACAAACTGTCCAAATAAATAGGTTGTCAACCACTTCTGTGAAGGTAACATCTTCACATATACTTTCTTAAATGCATAGAACAATCCAGAGGCTTCACCAAACTGTCAGTGGAAATTCTGGGGGTTGGGGATCACAGGAGCACTGTTTCATGATTTCCCTTTGGCTTGCAGTGGTCACGTATTAATCCTATGGTCAGGAAACGGTAGACCCAGGCACTGGGACATTTGAGGGGGTTTGGAGATAAAGCACTCTAATCCGATTTTAGAAGCACCCAGTTCAGGTTGATTCATTTTTATGGCTTGATGGCAGCTAGGGTGACCAGAGGCCACGCTGTCTCCGTGACCTGAGGGTGCCCGAGTCTGTCCAGCCTGCTCCTGTGCCCTCCTGACAGCTCCAGCCTTGGGGCTGCTCCTCACGGCCGGGACCCCAGACTCTGAGAAGCCTTTGCCTGCGACTGCAACACTCGGCTCCACACCCTTCCCAGCCAAGAGCCGCCAAACCTCCTTAAGAAGTCAGCGTTTCCAGGCTTTCCGGCCTGAGTGAGACAAAAATTGGGTAGAGAAAGCGAAGAGTCAACAAGGCAGAAGAGAGGGCCTAGGCTGATTAAGGTTCTTGTTGCTGTCCTTTCACAAATCAGCTCGAAATAAAAACACAGATCATCATCAGCCATAGATGCTCCTGTGGTCACCCAGAATATGTTTCAGAGAACGTGTCACAAGTTGGTGGAAAAATTAGACAGACTGGATTTTGTTATCTGAAAACGTGTTTCCTATGAGAGCAAAACTTCCAGATGACGGAGTTTCTATCTTATAATCGCTTCACAAACATTTCCATTTCTCTTGGAAATCTCGGCTTGGCATGCAAGTGGACTATCTGCACTATTCATTGGAAAGTTGCAAGGTACATGCAGGAAACTGATCACTGATAACCAGAGAGGAAAGCAGATGTGCCTGTGAGCATGTTCCAAACATTCACCTGACATTGGTTTTTCATTACACAGACAAGAATAGTCTTCCAATTAAATTGTCTCAGAAGGACTTTGACCAAAAGGTCAAAAATCTCACATGGAGTTGTCTTAACCTAGTATTTGGCTTTTCCTGTACACACTGTTTACTTTTTTGTTTCTTGGGTTTTCTTGCACCAAGAATTGAACTCACAACCTCATGCTTGCCAGGCAGGTGCTGCACCACAGAGCTATATCCCTGGTCCAAGCTGTTTGTTTTTAAAGTGTCTGTGAAGAAAACCTTAAAGTGTCTTGACCTTGCAGCTCGCTGCCAGGAGTCGAGGCAACTGTCCCTGCTGGGCGCTGGGTCAGAGCCCTCCTGGTGCTGCCCTGGGTCTCCTTCCGGTTCCTCCCTCTCACGGCTTCAGGTTCAGCACGTGTGACCACAGAGGTGTCCTTGCTTAATAACCAAAAGGCAAAAGAGCAGCTTGAAAGGTCTGCTTTACCAAAGCGGGCTGACCCTGGCTAAGATGATAAGATTATCCAAAGAGCTCACAGCGCTGCTGCCTGGAGAGCAGACGAGACAGACTTGTAATAGACACAAAGTTGATGCCAGAGCGGTTCACCAGGACATCGGCACCAAGACTGTCCCTCAGTGCATGGTCAATTGGGGGAGGCGGCTGACCGGTGACCCCCTCAAGCGGCTGCCCAGCCCAGCGCTGGGGACGCCGGGCACCCATGCTCTGTGATTCACTCCCTCTGGGGACCCACACCAGGCCTGGGATGGAGGATCTCAGTAGCAACCCAGGATGTTTTCTAGAAGAAAGCAAACAAACAGGAAGAAAGAGAAGAACTTTCTGTTTTCCCCAAGGGCATTTTCAAAAATTTCCAGTAGAAGAACTCACAGTTCCCACAAGCAGAATGAGGCAAGGAACTGTCAGCGGGGAGAGGAGGAAAACACAGCACCTCTCAGAGGGGAAGCTCTTGTCCAAATAGCACACCTCACAGCATAAGGCGAATTCACGTTAAAAAATGTTCTACTATTGTTGTTCTTCCCGACAGCAAGTGTGTAAGTCTGATGTCAAACTACCCGCTTTCCAAACCCTCGTCTGTATAGTGACGCCAGTGGCAACCTCTCTGCCTCAGTTTCCCTGTCTTTGAAATGAAGCTAGCAATAGTCCTCCTCTCATAGAATGGTTGGAAGGAGTTCTGTGGGGTGTTTGGCTGCATCCCCAGCCCAGAGCAAACAGCCAATCAGTACTGGCATCATTGTGTCCCAGACCAGCCACTACCCTGGTCCCTACACCGGTTCCTACCTCAGTCCCTACCCCAGCCCCTACCTCAGTCCCTACCCCAGCCACTACCCCAACCACTACCCCAGCCACTACCCCAACCACTACCCCGGCCCCTACCCCATCCCCTACGGTTTCCTCAGTTCAGGCCCACGAGGCCCCACCCACCCCTAGCAAGGCACCAGGCCCACCGAGAATGAGAAAACTCTGAAGCAAAGTTCTCTGAGACACAGCACAGGAGATGGAGTCTCTTTCAGGTCTTTCTCCAACTCCAGGGCCCAGCGAGAACATCCAGGGAGGACATGAAGGTCTCCAGCCCACGTGCACCCCTAGGCGGGCCGTGAGCACAGAGGCGTGGCAGAGGCCAGTGTGCCACGGCCGGGGCTCAAAGGCAGGGGCAGTGTGGCCGGCCCATGGGCTGGTGCTGCAGGAGGCCAGGCTTCTGAGGGGCAACCTGACCTCTCCCCACACTCTGGGGCATGAGGTGGCTCCACAAGGAGACAGAGTTTTCTGTGGCACAGAGCTAAGACCCACTAACAAAGTGCTCATTAAAATATTTAAAGTTTTGCTTGTTTTTAAAGGGACAGATATTCTGAAAAGCAGTTGAGAAACAAAGGCGGACAGGGAAAATATTCCAAAGAGAGAGATGAAGGTCACCTTTTCCCTTTATTTCTAGCCAGAAAAATAAAACAAAATGCCCTTTTCAATAAGATGACTGTCAAGGGCATGATGCATATTTCAAATTAGAAATTATGGGTGTTATATAGCTAGGATCCACTTTACCTTCTTCCTCGGCTCATGGGAAACTTGCTAGGATTCCTTTTCCCTTACAATTTCACTAAAATGCATATTAATTTCCTCTGCCTGGTAACAGTTTGCTTCCTAAGCACAATTTCACTGGCTGGCCTTCCATCCAAATGTCAGGTGACTTTCTAGTTTTATGACTTGAGTGCCTACGACATAACTCAGTGCCACTAACAACTGGAGGGTATGTCATCCAAAACTCTCGTAGACGAGAAAAATACAGATGGGAGAAAACTGACTGACATCCGAGTTTTGAGAAGCAGAAATGTAGGTCAGCTAAACGTCATTTAGGAATTGCCAGACTGACCTGGAATGTCAGGTCAGTTAAAATCTAAACTAAACATGCTTTGTTCTTCTTTTTAATTGTCTCTAAGATTTGCTAAGATAACTCTTAGATGCAAGTGGGGTCCACACACAGCACAGTGGAGCAACACTCCCTGATCTCGCCTGCAGTGACCTCCCCGTGACGGTGCAAGTTCGTTGGCTGTGAGCTGGAAAATCACTATTGTCTGTGACTTTTGCAGGCCTCTGGCAAACTGTGGTTTCATGATCCTTTCTGTCACGCACTTACCTGTCCTTCCTCTTGAGTCACTTCTTTCCTCCTACCACTGCCCAAGAAATTTAATGAGCTTTGACTTAGGGAAGGATGGTGAATTCTACCATGTAAAAACCATTAGGAATTGCTGCCCTAAACATGTGCTGCTTCCCTGCATTCATTTCGGAACAGAAAGCCCAGGGTCTCAGTGCCCGCCCACCTGCCCCTGGCCAGGCCGGAGCTGCTTGGGGACAGTGGTCTGCATTCTCCCTGCTGAGGAGGAAGCTGATGTAAGTCTGCTTGTGAGCTCACTGTGAAGGCTGTCAAAGGATTGTGCAAAGCCGTGCTTGCTCACATGCAAACACAGCAGCTGTCACATTCAGAGGACAGTCAGCCAAACTCAGGCAGACCAAGAAAGTGTTCCGCAGAAGACACAAGGGGCGCCTCTCTTACCGTTCTGGATGAGAGTCTGCGAGCGCGTGAACCGTCCATGGACAGCCGTCATGTGCAGTGGACTTTTGCCATCTTTACTCTAAAGACAGGAGAGAAGGGGGATCATGAAGGCACTCATGAGCTGGGACGTCGGCCTGACAGGTTCTCATGGGTGCTGTGGCAAAGCTTTCAATTTTTTAAAAACAGGGTATGAATAACAATTACAGAAAAAGATAATTTTGAAAGAAAAATGACCAGGGAGGCCCCCTCCCCCAGGTAACAGTAAGCACTGCATTCTATAGAAGCACAGAAGAGGTCTCTTCCAAAATGGCTTTTGTGATCTGCTAATAAAGGAGTTTCCTGCAAGGTGATTTTTTTTTTTTTTTTAGCTTTCCAAAAGACATGCACTATGTGAACTTGTGTGGTCTTGTCTGAGCTGTAGTTGACTCAACTGCAGTAAATCACTGCGTCTCTCAAAACTGACTGGGAACCCTCCACTGTTTCTATGTTCCAGCTCCACAGCAAGACATCCTGATTGTCCAAAAGACAACAACTGTTCACTTAACTCATTAGAAACCAGATGCCAAAGGTACGAAAGTGTTTGGGAAGTTGTCACCTTCACGATCAGCCGGAAAGGTGTGCCGCACACCACAGCTCTTATTACTGATTTATACATTGTGGGTCTTCCTAAAGTAGATTACGCCAAAACATGCAGAATCTGTGTATTGATTATTACACCGAAGACTAAGTCCCTAAAATAAAAGTTAGTGCTGGAAATGAGCCCAAAAGGAAATACCGCCGCTATGTGAGACCAAAAGCAGCTCCAGAAGAGAGGAGGTACAGGCCGTGGCCCCAGCTTACAATGGTTCCCTTACAGCTCTTCCACCGTAAGACTCCTCAGAAGCCATACTTCGCCTTCTGAAGGCTGATCTTTCCTGCCTGGTGACACATGGCAGGGAATTCTGACAGGAGGGTGGTGGCTGCATGCGTAGGACAAACTGCTGATCCTCTGTCTCAACTGTGTCCCTGGGCTGAAGTTCAGAAGGTTACATGAGCTATGAGCATCTTCAACACACATTTTATTCTGGTGAACCTAACTCCATCATAAACCAAGGAGCAGCTGTATTATCATTCAAGTATTGTATTTTTAAAACTCATGTAACTGCTATTTTTCTGAGTTTCAAGAGAAACATCCCAAAGTCTAATGTTAAAATGTGAGGTTTCAAAAATGCATTGTTTTTTTTTTTTTTTTGGAGGAAACCTAAACACCTAGGCTTTAAGATGACTTTTTTGAGAGCTTCACGCTGTAAAATGATCATTTAAATAAGATTTACGAAGAGGGGGGCCAAAGTCAACCTACATGGGACTTCCCCAGGGCTAGGAAGATGGGCGCTGGGTTCTAGTCTACACCTGCTGAAGAACTGGGGCTGGGGCCGATGGAGCCCATTTCTAAATCACCGAGAACCCCGGAGAATAAAAACTGCCACTAACGGAATGGTTCTCATTTTACTCTATAAAAGTCTTTCTCTTAGACAGGAGGGAGGCAGTCGCACAAGGTCTGTTCCAAGGGGAGTGTCTGCTTGTGGGAGTGCTAACAGCCTCATAACTGAAAAACAGTTCTCAAGGAGATGGGTGGGGGAGAAATGATGGGATAGATTTGATGTGATCATGCTCTGCGTCAGAATACTGAGAAAAAGAGGACTGAACTCCATTAATGCTTGACTAGAAACAATATTTTTAGAGGAAAAGAGAAGCCAGAGGAAGACAAGGACTCAGTGTAACTGACTCCACACCGCCAAGGCTTCCAGAACTCCTGGCTGTCATACTCTACACCTCAAATGACCAAAGAGCCTGGGAGCCACATGGGAAGAAGCATTTGAAACTTGCCCTTCAACAATAAGGGAGGACAGTCCAAGGAAGGTCAAGGACAGAGGTTTCAAAGTTGATATTCACTTGTCCCTAGGTGGAGCTATTTCTTTAAATGTTGTTCCAGTATTTTCCCTTCAATTTAACATGAAAATGTAACTGCCATTTAATTAAATATACATAAACCTATATATGCTTCAGTGTTTAGAAAATCTCCTCATAGTTAGCTAAGCACTGTGCCATGCCTGGAAAAGAGTTTAAAAGCCTTACCAAGGAGTAACGCTACCGACTTGGTAGCAGTCCAAATTGCAGGCAAGAATCAGAGAGAGTGTGCAGCGTAGTTTGCAAAGCTGGCCTGGTTTCGGGGACAGGAAACACCAAGCCCTTCTCCCCAGAAGTGTTCCCACAGTACCTCTCCTCCTCCTCCTCCTCCATCGCTTCCACCTGGTAACTGCTCTTGAAGACACCCTTTAGTGTTTTGTGAGAACAGAGGGAAAGAGGGAACGCACGTGGGTGGACACTGGCTGCATTTCAATGTGCTACTTTGCTTAGACTTTGGGGACCCTAAACAAACATCAATTGTCTCGCCTCTGCAAATTGTTCAAATCCACGGGGCAATGTGGCGCTGAGAGATAACAACTTTAATTAAAAAGCTCCCTCCAGAGTCAGACGAGATGGCTCTCCCAGACAGGAGATGGTATATGCACCAGGATGCGTCTGGAATCGCTAAGCAGGGCAGGACTCAGAGGGCATCAGCAGCCAGGGCAGGGAGGCAGGGCGGAGGAAGACGGCCACATTGGATTCAAACGGCTTCCTTACACTGACTCGATCTCAGGCACTGCTTGTGTTCTACTTATGATTAGCAGCACAAGGGGAATTAAATATTAAAATCAAGTTGACGGTTCCGCCCATATGAAACCCAGTGCAGCGCCTGCCCAATAGGGCGCAGGGCCCTGGAGTGACAGCACGTCCCTCCAATACTGACTTCCGTGTTCCTCGTCCAAACCGGAAATTGAACTTCTCGCTTTTCACGCGTGCGCCAGCATTTCCCCAATCAGTTGTCAATACGTCATTCTGCCCACTCCTTCAAACTCCATCCCCTGTCAAACCGAATAAAAGTCTGCTGCTTCCTCGTCTGCCTTGGAAGTATATTGCACTCTTCTGCAGCCTTCCCGTGCTTGCAGTAAAGGCCTTTTTTCTTTTTTCCCTGCCTTTGCATCTCTACCTTGCCAAGGAAAACCTATCATAAGTAAATATGAATTTCAAGTCTATTTTGCGGGAAAGAAGAGAAGGCTACCACAAGCCAAGGTGCTGTGCATGGCTGAGTCTCTTACCCATTGCGTTAAGAGCCAGTTAACCAGAAGCAGCAGGTCACTGGGGCAGAGAGTGTGTTTCTAGTTTCAGGCTCAAGGCACCCTGAGAGTATCAGGGACAGGCTTGGTGGAGGAAATGAGTTAACTAAGTGTAGATGTTGGAGCGAGCGACTCTCTTCAATAATGTCCCTTCCTTTGGGGGATCCACAGGATGTGACACAGCATAACGACAAGACACATGTCCACTGTCTGAGAGTCACTGATGGTTGGCCCTCACCTGTATGCCCTGCCACTCCCACCCACACAGACCCCTTCCCACCATGACCCATGTCCCTGCCATGTCCCCAAAGACCTTCTTCCCTCTTCTTGGGATCTAGGATATGGAACTCTGAATGCTCTCTTTTTATTCTACTTTTCTGTTTTTGTCTGCCTGGCACCTCCATGGTGATACTCCCCATCCTTCATTTCCTTTCTGACCTTCCCTAACTCTTCCTTCCTTGGTTTCATCCCTTGGTCCCACTCTTCCTCCTCCTGATCCTAGGAGGGATGGGTGAGCTCCTGAAGTCCTCCTCCCCTTCCCTGCCTGCATGGTTCTGTGTGCTCTCCTTGGGTGACACCATCCTTCCCTCCCAGGGCAAAAGAGGCAAGTGCCTTTCCTTCTGTCCCCTGATGCTCTTCTGTGCTGAAGTGTCACATTCCCACTGCTGCCTGGCTGTGTCAAAGGTGCCTAAGAATTAAACTCATGGGCTCACCTCCTAATCTTACTCTTACTCACGCAGAGGACCACCTGGACGGTTCTCCTTGAAAGAACAGCACTTGGCCCTCCCTTCCTATACTGATATGTACAGAGCTGGGTAGGGCATTTCCTGAATCCCTCAACTGACTGTAAGCAATGCAGACGGGTGTAGCCAGAGGTGTGGATGTGTAGCCTTTGAAGCAAGGTGACAGGTTAGTGATACCCCACCTACAGCTCCTAAGTAATATGTGTGAGTTGGGCCAAGTGAAGCCATGCTGTCAGCTGAGAATGAGCCTCGAGAAATGAGGCTGTGACTTCTCAGGGCATAGATTACACATCAAAACTGAAGGACCAACCCCAAAACACTGCCCCAATCTGTGTGCAGATTACTCTTTCTGCTCCTCTCTCTCCCTCTCTCTGCATGTTACAGAGGTGATTTCAGGCCTCCTACCCAGTGCAGCTCACAGCACTCACATACTTCCAGCCACTCCTCTCTTCACAAATTAATAAAATCTGAGTTCAGTCCTGGGTCGGGGCCTGGTTAACCATCGTTCTAGCTGGACTAAAGCCCCGCCATGGGCTTCTCATAATTACAAATATGCCTCAGTGTCTATTCTCACCATGCATTGCACTGGAAGTGGTAGATTGGAATTAACTCACTAGAATTCCAATAACTTTTCCATGGGATTACAAATGTGGATTTTTCTGGGCCATGACAAGGGCTTTGTATACTCCCAACTCTACCCTGAGACTCATCAGGTGTCTACCAGTGTCAGCCACTGTTCTATGCGATTTAGATGTGACAACTCCATTCAGTCCTCACAGGGTTCTTCCCTGAGTTTACAGATAAACACACTGAGATACACAGAGAGGTCGTGTATGATCAACAGCCACTCACAGCAGCAAAGGCCAGGCCTGGAATCTTGACAGCCCAGCCCAATGCACCCCACAACTGGCTGCCTCTCCCCACCAGATTCCAACCCACAGTCGGCTGTCTTTCTGCCAGGCCTCTCCCGCATCTTCTTCCCCATCCTCCTACCTCTGATCTAGCTCGGCTTCACTGACTTTCAGTTGCCCTCAAGTCAACCCCTCTCTAGGGCTGCTATCTCTACAATAGAAAATAGATGCTTTTTTACGTTTTTAAAAAACCCTCTTGTGTTTCAATGCAATAATAACACATGCCCATGCGGTGGAAATTTTAAAAAATGTGCTCATAATATAGTATCAAAGTTTGATCCCCGGTACCAATAAAAAAAATAATAATGTAGTATCAAATATTTTTTAAAAACTACAGTTTTTGGATATAAGCATAACACATTATGATATGTCATAATCAGAAAATTTTTTAAAATGCAAAAAAGAAACTAAAATTCCAAATCATAATTTTGTCTCTCTGTAGTGATAACTGATGTTTGTGTAGTATTCTTTCTCTATGCATATACACAAGGAACTTTTTAAAATTAAAATTGGGATTATATTTACTTATTGTATTTTCCATGATAAAACTGGTGTTAGTATCATCTTTGATAAAAGTCAATTTTCAAAGGCAAATCTATATTTCTGTATTAGTCTGTGCTTTCCTAATTACTAATAATAGTGAATATTTTATACAGCAAATTTCTGACTTACAAACCACTTCCATCCCAAGAGAACCGTTCACAAGTCAGATTTGTTCATAAACTGACAGAATGACTCTTACACAGTTTGCCCATGAAAGTTCGCAACTCAAGTGTTAGTAAGTCGGTGACTAATATTTTTCATGTACTTAGTGGATATTAAGGGATCCACCTTCTCCAAATTCTCCAGTGGTTTTTCAGACTTCTTGTTGGTTTGTTGGCTCTTTACAAACTAAACCTACTGATTTTTTTATTCTCATATATATTGTGGAAATTTTCCCTGAGTTGTTCCTTTAATTTTGTTTGAGTTTGTGTGGTTTTTCTTCCTTTCTTGTTATTTTGTTTTGCCACATAAAATGATAATTTTTACGCAGTTATTTATACTTTCTTCCCTTTCCCATCGTCTGCCCGTGGGTTCTGTTTCTGAGGCTGGGGTCTGACTGGTGGCCTCCAGGGCAATGCGAGCCTCGGCCCCGCTACCCCTGCCTCCTGGGCCACAAGGTAAACAAATCCGCCCTCAGTCCTCTCACATTGGGCTTATTCTAGCTCTTTTCTTTATCCAAATTCTACTCTATTCAATCACAATGAGAGGGGTGTGGTGGCGCACCCCTGTAACTCCAGCACTCCGGGGCTGAGGCAGAAGAATCACTGTGAGTTCGGGACCAGCGTGGGCTACAAAGTGAGCCCAAGGCCAGCCAGAACTGCACAGTGAGACCCTGTCTCGAAAAGCAAGAAAGGGGGCTGGGGATTTAGCTCAGCGGCATAAGTGCCTGCCTTGCAAGCATGTGGTCGTGAGTTTGATCCCTGGTAACGATTAAAAAAAAAATCACAACCAGCTGCTCTCTGACCGTTTGTCCCAGTGCAGCGTAAAGAGCACTACCAGTCAGCGGAGAAGCTCCTGGCGATCTTCTTGAGAGTAACCAGAGAGTGACACCCAGGGACTCTCATTAGATTCTGTGTGTGCGCAGGAGAAAGGTGGGAGGCTGAGGATGGGGTGGGGACACAGGCCTCCTGCCCAGGTCCCCCTGGCAAGGGTCACCCACAACCTTTGCATCTGCAGTGCAGCTGCCCTGCTTCCTGCCATCTACATGCATCGCCCTCTCCAGCGCCCTCTCCGCCATTTCTGGCCTCCTCCTGTCAGCTGAAAGACAGACCCCTGTGTGTCCCCAGACAACAGCAAGCCAGTGTGGGCTCCTCCCAGCCCGCGCCCCCCATTTCGATATCTAGTTCTCTCTCTCCCTCTCTCTCTCTCTCTCTCTCTGGGCACACGACATCTCTCCTGCCTTGTGATCACCTGAGCGCCCGCAAATTCCTCCAGGGAGGAGATCCCATCCTGTCTTGCAGTTTCCCTCCAGCACCAAGCAGAAGGCCCTAGGTATCTTACCAAGTCTGACTCATAAACTCCTGATCAGGAGACGAGAAGGCGGGTTGCAAGTTGAAGCCCAGCCTGGGCAATTTAGCAACTTACTGAGATCTTCTCTCAGAACATACATGAATAAATAAATATTGAAAGAGGTGGGACTACAGCTCAGTGCAAAGGCCTAGGCTCAATCCCAGCACTACCAAGAAAGAAAGAAAAGAAGAAAAGGAGTGACCCTGAGGGCTGGGTCGATGCCGTGCATGAGTGTGAGGTGCCTAGGAGCCTTCCTATGGATTTGCCGCTGCTCAGCTCCCCATGAGCTCAATGCTGACCTCTGCCTTGGAGTCCAGGCAGAGTGGACACGCCTGGAACCCAGAGTTTGTCCTTGGGTCCTTCACTGGGCTATAGGCACAATGCCAGAGCCCCCGTGCCTCCTGACCCGGAAAGAGATGTGTGCATGGGGCCCCGGGCACAGCTTTGCTAACGCGTGGTTTAATTTCCAGCACTCAGGCGTCTCAGCAGAGACGAGAAGCGCAGGTGTGATCCCCGAGACACCCAGCTCGTCCTACCTGGATGTTCACGTCTGCCCCGTTGTTCACCAGCAGCTCCAGGCACAGGGCACCGTGGGTGGAGGCGGCAGCGAAGTGCAGTGGGGTGAAGCCACTGCTGTTGGGCTGGTTGACGTTAGCGCCGTAGTCGATCAGCTCGCTCACCACGGTGTCCTGGCCGTTGTAGCAGGCGATGTGCAGGGCCGTGTTCCCGTAGACATTGATTTCATCGATCTGCAAAGCAGAGGTCACCAGGCCACAAAGGTCACCTGAGCCAGCAGTGCACTCGGGTGCCGCAAAAAGCCTGATGGCTGCGCCTGGGGAAGGGAAGTCTTTCCGAGCGTGCACACTCTCAGCCCTGGAGGTCATCCTGGGCCGCTTCGTATCCGAGGTGCAGATCAGCCCACAGTGGTCCCACACCACGGGGAATGCGTTCTGGCCAGGGAAGCACAAAGAGTGAGAGCCAAAGCTGCTTCCAAAATGCCAGAAGGCAAAGCAACTGGGGCCTTTCCACTAGTCCAAATTCCACTGCCTTTTATAAGGTGCTCAGATAGTCAGGAAGAAAGGACCCTGGAGACTAAGTGCTCCCCCTGCACTGAAATGTAGGACTCAGTTTCAGTCAGCAGAAAACCCCAACCTCTCAGGCCATGAAGGGCACATCCATCGCCACGCACCTCTACGCCGAGGCTCAGGAGATGTCTGACCACGCTGATCTGTCCGTTGGAGGCCGCAGCATGGAGCGGGGTGTAGCCCTTCTTGTCCTTACAAGTCACTTCTGCACCGTGGTTAATGAGCAGGGCCACGACATCCAGGTGGCCTTGACAGACAGAGCAATAGAAAACATGGTGAACCTTCATGGGACAGGTGGGTGGCTCCTTCCACCTAAATGATCACGGTCAGCTTTTAACTGCTGCCAGTTTCTGCTCAGCTATTTTTACAAAAAGATGTCTTGTGACAAATGTTCAACAAATATTTACTGAAGACCTACTGTGTGCAGGGCAGTATATAAATCCTGCAGGAAGACAAAGGTGACCCATACACGAGACTTGAAGGAGCTGCAATGGAATGAGGTGGCCACGTGTCCCCAAGTCCTGAGAGTCTACTGCCTTTTACAGGTGGTGTTAAAGTGAAAGCAATGATTGTAAGGAACTGCCATTCCTCCCTGAGAAGCCTAAAGGGAGCGATTCGGGATGGGAAAACTGACAGAAGGGAGAAATCAGTCCATCAGAACAAACCTGTATGATTGTTCTATCACAGGACATTTCTGCTGTCAAATTGATTTTTAACCCATAAAAATAACATATTCCTATGGCTCGACAGAAAGGTGTTCTTATTAACTGTACTAACGGGAAAATTCTCACTGCAACTCCTGCAAGCAATTTTTCCTGGGATATTTTACTCCATTCTTAGCTCAGTGAATCCAGTGATAAATGCATTTGGCCTGCATCATAACTGAAGATTCCCCAAGGCTTCAAAGCTTCGTGACCATTGCTTCAAAGATGGTAAACCGAGGGCAGAAGACAATTATTAACCCCAGGACCTACAATGTGTACATGCATGTGCACATATAAGTGTGTGTGTGTGTGAAAAAAACAGTTTGGTTTTAACTTGTTTTATTAAAACTTGACTCTTTTTCTCCCAAGACTTGTGCATAGAAAAAAAAAATTTCCAATTACTAGTGGTGCTATCTAAGGCTGCTTAGTGGTCCTGGCTTTATATTTTTTCCCAACCTGTAACCCAATGGCACATGTGATAATGACTTTACTTCTTTAGAGCCATTACCCAGATGTTTTCACTATACATCAGCAAAGGCTGAACATGAAACCCCGACTCTGGGTCATACCCCACTTGTGCTTAGTGTAGCTCTGCCTCAGCCTCTCCCGCCTGGCCACCCCCTCCCAGCCCATGCAGATACCTCAATCTGCCTCACCCAACCTGGAGATGCACGCTGCTCTGCTTCTAAATGCTAATGCTTGAAGCCCAAGGGTCCATTCAGCCCCATCTATATCTACAACTCATTTGATCCTTACCTAACCTGCTCTGTTTTACTTCCTGCATTAATGTTAATTTTTAAAATGATAAAAGGAGGGGCTGGGGATTTAGCTTAGCAGCATAAACACCTGCCTTGCAAGCCCGCAGTTGTGAGTTTGATCCCCAGTACAAAAAAAAAAAAAGATAAACAGCATCTACATTTGTTAAAAAGGCACAAAAGTGTCAGAAGGAAACCAAAATCACATGTAAATACCAGTTCTTACAGATAATCAGTTAATGCTTCCATATATAATATTTTCCAGATTTATTTACTTGTTTTTGCAGGACTGGAGACAGGGTCTCACTAAGCCACTAAGTTGCCAGGTTGGGTTCACGCTTGGATTTTCCTGTCTCAGCCTCCCAGAGGGCTAGGATTACAGGTTTATGCCACCACTCCTGGCTTTAGATTTGTTTTGTTTTGTTTTGGTTTGGTACCAGGAATCAAACACAGGGCCTCTTGCTTGCCAGGCACACACTGCGCTGCTGAGCTATATCCCAGCCCCACATTTGGTCTTATTGTGTAGATTTTTTCTCCATATTATCCATTCTGCTTTATGGTAATAAATGTTGCCCCTGCGGTTACTCTCATGCCCCAGCACGCTGATCTGCCAGCATCCCTGGGACAGTCTCCTGCATCCGGGCGCTTACAGCCCAGCGCTGACTTGGCCCTGTCTTCTTTGCTAATGTGCAGTGCTCCCCAGTGAGGAGCGCCTCAAAGGCGCTCAGCGTGAGCGCAGCAATCCCCGCATCTACGCAAGACTCAGCTCTGCCAAGGTTCTGGTCTGTCAGTTGGTTTGTGCCAAGCAAAGCGAAAAGGAAAAACCCCGCGATGCAGCCTCCTCCCTTCACACCCCTCCATGGAGGGTAAATAAACCCCTGGCTGAGGAGCAGCCTGGCTCCATGCTCTGTGCAGGCCGCATCTTCACTGTGCTGGAGCTCATGCTTGACCCCAGGCTTGCCCGAGAGAAAATGCACGCGGCCAAGAGTGCCCGTGGCCCCCGTGGCGGCGCCGGGCCTGCTGCCCTCTTACCTATATACGCCGCCCAGTGCAGCGCGCGCCGGTCCTTCTTGTCAAATGCGTTAATGTTCGCCCCTTTGGCTAGGAGTAGATTGACCATCTGGAAGAAAACCAAGAGGAGATCAAGCGACACCCTGTGAGGGTGAGGTTCTCCCCACCGCCTGGAGGTGGGCAGGGCCCCCAGGGCAGGGCAGGGATCCGGAAGTCGGAAGGTGATGTCACGGCAAACCTGCAGCAGGTGTTGAAGGAGAAGACTGAAGGGACAATGACTTTTAAAATTCATCATGGTTCTAAACTTACAGAGGAAATAGAGGGGGGACCGAAACAGGCCCTGAACGGTTGAGCTGAACACGTGAGCACACCGATCCCATCATTCGGCCACTTTCCAAAGCAGCCCGGGAGTCTGACTTCCTGTCTCTCTGTGAGGTGCGATAAAAAACACAGTGACTGCCACTGCCGAGCACCACCCAACAGATGGACAGCTCGTAAAAACACGACGCTGTGTCCTCATCCACCTTATTCAACCGACCTGGCACCGTGTGACTTCTGGTCAAAATGACTGTGAGCGGGAAACATTTTTAATCCAATCAGGACAGTGTGGCAATCACAACAGCACAACTAGCGACACTCAGGAGAGAGGACGTCCAGAGCTGCTGCAGAAAGCAGCAAGGACCGTGGGATAAGTGTGTGTGACGCGAGGGGCAGGACTCTGAGGGGAATTAAAGTCTGCTCCTGTAATAAGTATTTTAAAAACTTTAGGTATTCACTGTATTTTCAATCCTACCTCATGTTGTCTAAAACTCTCAGCAACAGTTAAGTTCAGGTTCCCTTTGTGGCCTAGGGCTCCGGACAGCAAGCACACTCACCTCCACATGGCCGTTCAGGGCTGCATGGTGCAAGGCCGTGCGCCCGCCTCGGTCGGAAACATTGACGCTGCTCAGCAGCGGGATGATCACTTCGGCACACTTGGCGGCCTTGTTGGCTGCAGCCACGTGCAGGGGCGTCTGCCAGTTCTTGTCCCTTGCGTTGACATCGGCCGAGTGCTTGATCAGCACTTGCACTGCTTCCTACGACAAAGAAGAGAGTGCAGGGCTTGCTCGCCAAGGCTCGGTCACTACCTCAGGGTAGAAGACGGCCCGCAGGATACAGGCACCGTCGAGAGCGAGGGGGACTCCCTGTTGTTGTGGGCTGGCTCCCGACAGATCAGCGAGCACCACAGACCAGGAGTCTCATCTCTAAAATCAAGTATAGGTTTCCTTGCAAGCTAAAAGGTACCCTTGAGTCAAATGAGAGTCCTCAAGGGATGCACACCTGGGCAAGCTACCCACAGAAGCCAAGTGTGCGACCCTATGCTGCCCACTCCCCAAGCTAAGAGACCTCCTGGATCAATTACAAACCTTCAGTCTATCTGCCAACACCTTAACCCTCAGCCTACTGTGGTCAACACACAGTCAAGGAAAATAACCCATCCGGTCCCATTGCAGCTTGAAACTACGACACTGTTTCATTTTCCTCAGCCTTTTCTGTGTTGCAATGGGTAGGTTCTTCTGCCACTGTCAAAATCCTTTAGCTTTATTGAGCTTCTCACTTTTGCTTTTTCTTCTGTTGACCTACTCAGCTCAACAGCCTCCTCACCTGTAACTCTCACCGCTGATTGTTCAGTGGCATCAACTAGGGAGTCTTAGAAATTCAGGCGCCTGGTCCCTCCTGGAGGGGATCAGGGACCTTCCATAAGTGCCTCTTTGCTCAGTTGAGGATGGATGCAGCGCCTCTCAAGACAAGGGTGGCTGCTGGGTGCTTCTCTCTATGTCCAGAAACTTCCCTGGTGCTTCTGTACAGACACCTGGCCAACACTGCGTCCACAGCCAACAAAAGGCATTAGCATCACATTCTCACCATCCTTCATGGACCAAGAATTTACCCTTGGCCAACTCAGTGTACACAGGACTGGACTGTTCAGTCTAC
>PVLA01001701.1:238315-330095 GCA_004027455.1 Hydrochoerus hydrochaeris
GCAAACAACTTCAGACATAAAAGGGAGAAAGATGCTACCTACCCTCACAAAGGGTGACAATGCTACAGAATATTCCCATTTTTGAGTGAATATGTGTACACACATCACAAATTGAAGTCCCTTTAAACTAAAGGGACCCTAAAATGGACAAGACTCATGAAGGAACCCACATGCACGGGTCACAGAGCCAAAGTTCTTATCTCCCATGGGAGCTTGCTGTCATCAACATTATGGGGTGAAAGCAGTGATAGTTTTAATCAGACCTGACAAGAACTTGGCCAAAGCAGAGGATGGTCATCAGAAGACGATTAGCTGCGTGCTCATGGAAGACTATGATAAATGAAAGCTTCAACCCAAGTACAGCAGCCTGGACATATTCTCCAGTTCATATATATAATCTATACACAAGTAAAATGCATGCTTTGAGAATATGTGCCCCTGAAGTTTTGGAAGTGTATGATCCAAAATGATGGAGACAACTCTCTCAAAGTAATACCACAAAACATGGGACAATGTCCTTTTCACACCCTCCAGAAAAACAACAGTGCTTGTGGTCACTTGAGTACTTTCCTTGTGTGCTGTTTCACTTGTGTACGTTCTTGCTTCGTCATAAGTATTATGCAAGTTCATGATAGACTAACAAAACCATATATACAAGATCATTCCATAAGTTGATATTACCTAGAGATAAGCTCAACAAACTCATGAGAAGTTGGTAGTTGCCTTGCCCTGCTTTTAAATGAATGCACAGGAATGATTTGCAGTTCATACAAAGCAACACGCCAAGCAAAGATAGCATATATTTACATGCCACTTACAGTTTACCTACAAATACTTCCAAAGTTGGGAGGGGAATCTGTATTCTTTAACAACCAAACCTCCAGAGCCACTGTAACCATCGCAAAGCTGAGGTCTGATTTGTGACTAATGTGTTGTAGGAGCCCAGCCCCACCACGAGGCCCAGGAAACTTGCAGAGCCTGAAATACCTGCTGTCTGGCCTTTGACAGAAAACCTCAGCAGACCCCTGTCTGGCCCCCATTTCACCACAAATTAGAAATTACCAAATCTGTCTAAAATAGAATTTTATCATTGATCTGCAAAATACTACTTATAACCAGGCCACCTTCTAAGAAGGGCAGATGCTGTCAGAGCCAGGGCCTCTGGGAGGCCAGGAAGCAAGGGCCTTACTGTGCCAGAAAGGTCAGCAGTGCCCTTGGGATGGGGTGTAGAGCTGTGCTGCACTGCATGATGGGATAAAGGACGGTGGACCACAGCAAACAGGATGGGGTGAGGACAGAGAGAGAGAAGACTAGGGCCCACATGCCAGGGCGGAGTGCAGAGGGAACGGAAGGCGATGCCAGTGGAACCCACACAGGAGGAGCAGGCTTGTGGAGCCAGGCAAGTAGCAACCAGAACTCCAGGACTTGTCTGAAAGCACAGAGGGACTATGAGACTCTGCATGAGATGAGTGTCTGGGGCCCTATCTGTCAGAAGCAGCTTGATGGGAGCAAGATCTGGACTGCACCTAAGACACAGTAGAGGAAAAGATTCAAGTTCATTACCATGGGGGCTAAAGAAGCGGCCAGTGCTGCTCTGCTCTCGTGTGACCGGCAGGCAGTCCCCAAGGGAATGCAAACGTCACATCAATCACATCCTATCAGGATGCCCAGCAGAGCCCGACTCACTTCTCTGCTTCTGAAAATGTTTCCACTTTTCCACGTGTGCTTTTGCTTCTCTGTGCAGTGAGTGGTACAGTTTTCATGTTCCCAATGGGAAAGCGCTCTACCAAGGGACATTCGGCACACGGAAAAGGTCTCACTTCCTTTCCAGAGATTTGCTTACCGGAGAATGAAGATGCAGTATTTGAACTGACAGTGGAGCTTGGTTTACAGACACACAGAACCCCGAGCTGGGACAGCCCCTGGGGTCAGCCTGGCTGGCCGAGGTGCCGGTGGGCTCCTCTCCCAGGCCCGAGCTTGCCCGTCTGTGACTATCTTTCCCCACAACCCAGCACAAACGCATTCGGTCGTTAGGGCTTCTCAGTCACCCACATTTCGAAACTCGGAAGGTTTGGTCTGCCAAACTGTTGTGACACATTTCATAGAAACTTTATATAACACTTAGGCCACGTGCCAAAGCTTTGATAAAAAGATGACTTCCGTTTTTAAAAACTGCATTGTTCTTTCCAAAATTTGAACCATGGAAGCTTTCAGACTCGGTTTCAGATGGGAATAATTTTATGACTACTCAGGAAATTAATGATTTCTTTTTTTAAATGAAATAAGTGTTTCCTTTTCCGTTTCATGTGTTGGCTACAAGTGCACATCCAGGAGGTGGCTGTGACAGACGGGCACAGGCAAAAGAGGAAGTCGCTGAAGGAGACGGGAAGCGGAGGGGCTCCGTCAGCAGCGGCTGTGCAAGTGAAGGACCAGTGTTAAGAAGTGAGTCTCTCATCACCAAGAGCTAAGCCTTCTGGAAGATATACAGGAAATATGGAGAGAGGACCGAGAGGTGGAGGAGGGGAAGGGAGGCTGGGAGGGATGGAAGAAGAACCCGAATGTGTGCTGAGTGCGCCCAGCTCGCCCTGATGCATGTCATTGCTGTGTGCCGCCAACACAAACTCATAAACTAAGAATAACAAAGAAGACATAAGAAATATAAATTTTGACTCTATTATCTTATTATTAAGTTTAACAGGTATGAAATGATCGCATCGCTCTAACTTGCTGAATGACCACTCTTATCCCACAGGTAGCACAAAAGCTCCCGTCCACACTAGTGTGTGCCACGCGTGAGCAGCTTCTTCAAAGCCTTTGTTTCTTAATGAACTAAACAGGTGAGGTTCTGCGCTCTCCTGAAGGGAGGCTCTCAGCCGGGGTCACGTCCCGGGCTGGGGCTGCGCTCCTCCTTGCATGACACCCTCATCGCAGGCTGCCCCGACTAGGCTGCAGTATCAGTAGACGTGGGGGGACCATCATGGGTATCACAAGGGCAGAACTGGAGGTGGCCTTAACAGTCATGTGACTTCCGCCTTCTATGAATGTCCTTTTTTGTAAAAGCCACTCCAACCTGGTAATACAGTGTGGATGCACCTACTGGGGCATGTGGAAAAGATTAGAAGAAATAGATTCCACGTGTCCTAAAAACGATCATGCAGTATTTTGCTTTTACTCACAAGTATGTGCTACATTTAAGTTAGCCATAAGTTACTCATGGAAAAGCAGTGCTGGCAGCTACCGTACACACATCTTGCAAGCCTAAGCAATGTCAAATTTTATTAGTTTTAAGTTGTTTTTGTCCAGGGTCTGAGTCTTAGACAACTTTCTACACTCTCAGCACAATTTGGTGGGTTCCCTACACATAGTGTATATTTGATAAAATTTGGGTAGAATAAGTAGACTGCTATGATCACCAGCAAATCCCATCAGTAATAATCTACAAATACTAATAGGACACTCACTTACTGTGTGTGGGTTGATGTTCCTAAGGCTGCACCCGAGCTCTGAAGGCTCTTATAATATTACTATAATCATATGAGGCTTTTATCCTTATTGATTATAGCAATTTCATATTTACCCTATAAGAACTGTATCAGTTGGTGCTGAACCAATATGTTCCATAAATGGGATTGTTCCATTTAGAAGTATCCACCATCAAACTAAACTTACTCTTAATTATTATAATTATCATAGAGCACGGTTATTTGAAGAACTAGTAGTACAAAAGCGGCCCACTGGAGACCTTGGACAGGAGAGAACTGCTCTTAAAGCACTGATTCTAAACATCAGGAAAAGCAGACCCCAGAGGATCCCTGATCTTCAGCCCCAGGGTTCCAAGCGTGGTGCTTGGACCACAGTTATCAGAATGTTGCTTTTTTTTTGGACCAGAGATTTGAACTCACAACCTCGAATTTTCCAGAGAGGTGCTTATGCCACTGAGCTTTTCCTTAGCCCGAGAATGTTGCTTTGAAGATGCAGGTTTGCAGGTCCAGCCACGGGACCCCTCAGACTCACAGGAAAGGGGCTTTAGAGCAAGGTGCCTTCTACACATATATTATAGTCAGGGTTGTGAGAGGAACAATTGCATACAGGACACAGAACTCATAATATTATTTTATGATGGTCACCCAAAGGTAAATACAAGAAAGTGCGGGAAATCTTTCCACACATCAAAGACCTAGAAAATCCAGTCAAGGGCCTGGATCCCACAGCAATGTCCTGCATGAGTCCAGCTGAAGACCTAGAGCCTACGACAATGACTCCTACGAGTCTAGCTGGAGATCTAGAGCCCACAACAATGATGCATGCAAGTCTGTTTCACAGATCTGTGCTTTGAAGGCCCAAAGGTCAGTGGTGGAAGCTAGAAAGTCTATGCCAGCAGGGTGAAGGAGCCGTGCCAGTAGGCTGAGGGTTCTACACTGGAGCAGAGAAGCGATGCTCACAATAAGGACCAGGGCTCCCCGAAAAGTACCTCAACCATCCTCAGTGACAACGAGGTCCTGAGCTCGTCTGATGATGAGAACAGTCAAGTATATGCCAGGAAGCCAGAATGACAAGCTTCTCCTGGAGATTAAACAGCACACATCTTCCCCTCCAGAGCCAAGAATCGATGCTCAAAGTAAGGACCAGGGCTCCCCCAAAGTGAACCACAGCCATTCTCAGCGACAAGGTCCCAAGCTTCTCCTCTAATAAGAGCAGAGAAGTTCTTATCAGGGAAGCCAGTTCTTATCAGGGAAGCCAGCTCCTCCAGGAGAACCAACAGCTCCAAACAATAAGAACACTTAGAAGAACCCACAACACTAACTTTTCCCTCTACATCTTTTTATGCCGGCAGCTTTCCTCAGATGGGCCATCTACACTAGCACCGTGCTGTTTAATTCAAAACCACCAGTTTTTAATCCACAACAGCATCCTAAGCCTGAGGACCACTTACCCACTTCTAACTGATAAATTACAGAAGGCCTACTTTCCTCCTGTTCCAGGTGAGGCTGTGAGGTAGCTGCAAAGATCTTTCCATAGTGACAAAAATAACTCAGAGTGGTCAGTGACATTCTAATCTTCTGTATGCTGTTTCCAATTCTCCAGTCTCCTAGCAGCCCACTGCACTTACAGTGTTTTTTACGGGGGGAAGAAAAACTTAAGGTTTAAATCTTTAAGCTGTGCAATAGAACACTTGTCCCGCTCAGCTCTGGGAAGGATCCCTATTGCAGCTGGGAATTCTGTCTGCACAGAAGCCAAAAACGCTTGTGTTTTACTGGATGACAGTCACTGAAGGGACAAAAAGCAGGAGGACAGAGCAGTTAGCGACAGGCTCCCTGGTCACTCTGCCCCACTGGCTGGGACGTCTCTGGCTCCTTCCTTACCTCCCTGAGAGCCTGTTCCCTAAACTAGGGTCACCAGTAGTGCAATGGCAAAGGGCAGCTTGGAGATTAAAATGGACAGTGCACAGGGCGTTTGTCCATCACACGTCACCTGCTACAGGCCACCTGCTCTTTCGTCGTGTCTGACAACACTCTTAGAGGGACACCATGTCCCGTGCTACACCCCAAATGCACAGGCAACCAAGTGGGGACTTCGGCAGTTCTCCTTCAGAGCTGCCCTCACTCTCTGCAGGGGAAGGGACCCATGAGAAAGGCCAGGCACAGCTGCGCCCCGCACACTGCATCCTCGGGACCGCTCACCCACGGGACTCAGAAAACACAGCTCAGCTTCCGGGAGGATTCGCTGGGCTCCGGCTTCACACACATTTAGTGCCTTTCCCTACAACTGCTTGTTTTGTTGTTGTTTTGGTTGTTTGTATGGTTTGGTTTTTTTCCAAGAAAGAGAAGTGAAGGAGCAATGGGAATAAGCCAGGCAGGGGAAGCGAGGGGCTCATTCATAGCAACACCGGGTTCTCCTCTCTGGCAGCTCAAACGTGCCCGCCGCTGACAGCCCTGGCAATCAGGGGGCAGCGAGGCGGTGCGAACTGCATGGTTTAGAACCTTCCCGGTGAGGAAATGGCTTTGAATACACGCGGCACCCTGAGCCCAGACAGAGAGCAGCTGTCACGCTGAAACCAGGTGTCCCTCCTCTGCCCTTTCCCTGCAAGCTCCCTTCCCTTCCTCCCAACCACTCATCAGGGAAGACATAAAATAGTGGCCAAAGGGCCAAATTCAAAAGGATATGGAAGTCTGGGTGTGCGGGTCCCCCAGTGCCCAGGTGGGCATGGAGTCCACTGCTCACTGCAGGGCAGCTCTGGTGGCAGACAGAGCCCAACTTTCCCAAGGAGCCTTTCACCTTGCTGGGATGGGTTGTGACACAAAGACACTCCCTTTCAGAGCTGATAAACGTGATTATTTACAGTTCGAGGTTTGTTTGCATTCTGTCCTTCCTGAGGGACACCTGCAGGGACGTTTCCCCTGGGAAACCTGCAGAGGGAGCTGGTGACCTGGAGAAGCAGCCAATGCTTTCCTCAGACGTGACAGCCCGTCACAGGGTGGACGGGTCAAACCCACCAGGCATCGGGAGTGGGCTGATGGTTGGTGGAAATGGGCACTCTGAGGATGGGAGCTTTTGCAGCTACAGCAAAGAAAGGTGTAGGTCACCGGGAAAGGGCACCGCTGTGACCTTTACTTACTGAAATTGCCCCCTGCATGCTTCTCAACTAGACTACAGCCTGCGGGGAGACCACAGCTCTGATTCCTCCTTGTAGCTTCATCAGCAAGCACAGTGATTTTTTTAAAAACTAAATCAACCATGGTGAAAAAGAAACAAGCCAACCCCATGTATTTAGAGATACTGAAAAGAAATAACCAACAATCAAATGGTCTTAAAATTGAGACCATGAAATACTTCCCTATGATAAGCTGAGCTCGTGATGTGGTCCTGCCAACCCAAATCCACTGCCCCGCTTTCCAGATAGCGCAGAAAGGCAGCATGGGCTCCCAGGAAGATGCTGAATCTCCCAGCATCCAAGGAAGGCGATTTGGAGTAATTAACCTCCCTTGGTCCACGTGGACCATTCAGACTTCTTCTTGAAAACTCTCAAGTTACACAGCCCAGCAAGGAAGAAAATGGACACTAAGCCATCATCTACAAAGTACATTTTGCACAATGTATATTTACAAAGTAGCCACCAGTGAGGAAAAGCTGGTGCCCAGGCTAGCCATTAACACTGCAACCTCAGCCTGTTCCTTCCCTTGCTCCTTAGGGAGTCTGGAGAACACTCCTTTCTCCAAAGCCAGAGCTTCCTGGAGTAAAGCCACCCACGAAGGCCTCCAGAGTGAGAATCCTGCATCCCTGAATGGTGGCATCTCCTCTCGCCACGCTGGCCCCCCCAGGGCGCCCTGCCCCCACCACAGAGGTCTCTCCTCATTCCTTCTGTGCCCGGAACCAGATCACGTGCCTGTCTTGTGACTACACGGATAACTGTAATCTATGAGCTTCCTTCACCTGAACCTCCAGCATTCGATATTGGGTTATTTCTCAAGTACCAGGCTCATTCTGTTTCTGCAGTGTACCAGGGGGACATTGGAGTACATCCCAGAGCAAAACACAGATCCCCACCTTCATGGAACTTATGTTCTAGGGTCATGTTTCCAAGACTCTACACTGAAAAAAAACTAACAGGTTTCTCAGACCCTGCCTCCTGCTCTTGGTCTTCACAGTCAATATCATGGCTAAGCTTAACTGTATCAGCTTTACTGGCTTGGGAGCCCCCCTGGGGATTCGTTCAGCATAGGTCTGGTGTGTGTGGATGGGTTGCTGAGGCACAGCTCTGGAAAGCCCATCTGGTTCCTCACCCCTTCCTCTCAGAGCTGTTCCCCTGCTCTGCTTCCTGGCTGCCATGAACTAAGCAACTTTATTCCACCCCTCCCTTCCACCAAGATGTTTCTCCTTTGGAGCCAACCAACCATGGACTGAATCCCCTGAAGCCATGAGCCGAATTAAACCTCTGCTCCTTTGATTATTAAGTGTTAGGCACTGTGCCTAGTAATGAGAAAGCTGATTAACCCAGTTTATGGTATCAGCATTTATCCACTGGCTTCTCTTCCATTTCACCCTCCATAAGGAACCCGATTCTGTTGGGTTACCTCTAATTATCTCCCGGTGACTCCTCACCATGCCTCAGTTCCACATTCTTTGGTCCCTTTGGCCTTGGACTAGAACCCCTACCTGAACTCCTCTCCTCTGCTCACTTCTATGCTGCCACCACAGTGTTTACGAATTGCTATTCTGAATGAGTGGCTCCCTGCTGTGACCATTCCCCCCCCCATGGGTCTCTGCCCCCTGGCCCAGGCCTCACTATCTGACCACCGGGCCCTCACCACCCTCTGTGTTCCAAACCACCATCATTCACCTCTGTGCCTCAGCCCTTCCTCCTCTCCTGGCCTGTGACATCCCCACTCACCCTTAAGGACCAGATCAAAAGATCTTTCCTTGGAGGACTGCCTGTATGCTTGGAGCTGCTTTCTCCTCTGAGTATATTCTGATCTTGTGTGGTCTGTCTCCTGTCTTCCTCCCCCTCCAGCCTGAGAGGCACTGAGGTCAAGGACCATACTGTTCAGCTTGGACCTTCCCTCCACAACTCCCCAGGCCCATGTGCACAGGCAGGGGGTGCTCAAAGAGGCAGCTGCTCATTTTTGGTAACCTTGCGTTAGACCTGAAAGCTCTTTCTCACTAGTGAGGGTCCCCGATCCACTGCAAAGAATTCTTTCTCTGGGGACAGCAGGTATCACATGAAATAAGGGCATCACTCACCTCACTCCTGGAAGCCACAGCCCGGTGCAGAGGGGTCAGCCACATGTTGTCCTTGGCATTGACACGAGCTCCTGGAACCAAACAGCACAGGTTTTTAAGCTTTTGAAAAAGGCTGCAAACTCTCATGGGTAAAAGGGAGCTAGGTGTTCAGTCTAAGGCACTGACTAAAAAGAAATAGCAAATCACAAAACTTCTACTATCTTAGTCTTTAACTGAAGAACAATTACCACCAAAAGCATGAGCCACAGAAAATAAGAACAGAGTTCTTAAAACAGTGAGGGGGGAGAGAGAGAGACAGAGAGAGAGAGAGAGAGAGAGAGAGAGAGAACCTCTCTCTCTAACCCCATTCTGATGTCACTGGTTGGAAGTGGCATTGGGCACGAGGGTTTTTTAGATGCTCCTAAGGACCCCAGGCAGTGTCGAGAGCCTGATTAATCAAGGTTAAAGTCAACCCCCTTGCTCAATTCAGAGCACAGTGAAATACCATTCGCACGGTGTGGGTGTGCAAATGGCGATATCACTGGCCCCAGAGCAGAAAGCCATAGGCCAAATGCTCTGGAGGAAGATGAACTCACTCTTACAAGGACACCAGGACTCTCAGTCAGCGGACCCAGATCCGAATTCTGATTTCAGCACCCGCTGGTCCTGGGACCTCATATTGCCTCCCTCTGTAAGCTATGGCTCAGACTTCAAAGGCAATGAAAAGCATGTCACTGGCCCTACGAAGCCAAGTATGCAAACCAAGTAAGCGGTTTATATACGCAAACCAGAATCTAGACCTCGTACAAACCAGAATCTTTCTGAGAGCAGCACTCACGTGCTAAAGCACACAGGGGATAAGGAAACCCATGTGATTAACCCAGGAAGACTGCTAAATTCTAAAACAAATTTATCACTGCTAAAAACAAATTTCAGATGTCCTCTCTCTCTGTCCTGATTCCAAAAGAGACAGCCAGGTGGGTGTTACAAAGACCACCTTTCTGGCTTAGAAATGAACAGAATTTATCCCATTAGGCTCTTGTATTTCCTCTTCCCGCATTCTGAAAACTCTCCATCCCTCTAAAAATTACCATCTTTGTAAAGCCTTTTCTTGGGTCATAAATATGTATCTGTTGAAATCGCCCGTCTCTCTAGGAAGCCAAGTGTCTGGCGGGTAATCATTCCTATTTAGGCTGTTTCTCTGGTACTCATGTCCCAAACATCCTTGAGGCTTCACGCAGTCCTGGAGGGCTGGATTCAGGCCCATTATTCATAGTCCTTTGGCCAAAGTACACGTTGTGCTTTGCATTTTTTGGTAAACACGAAAAGCTGATGCAAGATGACACCCAAATGGCAAGACACGTGTGGAAAGATCCTTCTCCAAATTCAACAGGGAGCAGCGACAGAGAGCAACATTAACAGACCATTTCACACCCACCAAAGTGGCGCGGAGGATAAAATGTGACAAGGCGCAGAGTTTGCCTGGGTTTGGAACAGTGGGCAGGCTGAAGGAGCGGTTAGTAGGAGTGTGACCCGGTACAGGCCTCTGAAGGAAATACGGAGGCGTCAGCCCAGCGCAGTTGACGATGCCCACGCCCACCGCCGAGCCCTTCCACCACAGCACACCCGGGAAACTCGCCGTGGGAGGAAATGTTCACTGCGCATGCTCAGGGGCAGGAACTTGGGACCTCTCTGCTGCTGGGGGAAATGCGTTCGTGACGGGTGTGCGCAGTGCAAGGCCACATGGTCACAAATGGCCTGCAGTTCCATGTACAAACAGAAGTGCCTAAAATCATAATGGTGAGGGAACAAGTCAAATTACAGGATACCTAAGACAAAAGCTATATAACGTTTTTACAAAAAAATCTTTCTAGATACGTAGCTCATGGATGTACAGACATCAAATGAAAGTGAAACTGTGGCCCAGGAGGACAGATACCTGCTCTGGACAGTGACTGCTTCTGAGGAGGAAGGGCTGGGAGGAGGGATGAACTAAACCCGCTCGGAGAGCCGCAGGGTGTTGTCAGCGTTTTCTTTCAAGTGTGCGTGTGTGTGAAGAGAGCACGGCACGATGCTAGGAAGTCTCAAAGCCGGGGGAAAGTGCAGAAGGCTTCATTATATTACTCTCCATACCTCTCCAGATGCTTGAAATATTTTCTAAAAATCATTTCAAACAAAGCCAGTGAACTTGGAGTTTGGTAAGAATGAAGGCAGACTGCATGGGCAGAGGGCGGGGCAGGCACTGCGAGGTGTCTGCTGGCCTCGGCTGTCCAGGCTGATGGGAAAGGACACACCGGGCTAGGGCTACACTGCTTGCCGGTCCGACTGCCTCTACTTTACTCTTCTGTCTTTCCTCACCATGAACCACACAGGGACCCAGGCTGGCACAAAGGCCAGGTGAGCACACCCCACGAAGAGGCCCTTGTGGGGATTGCAGGAGAGGAGAGCACTCCATCCGGGGACGCATGCTGTCCCTCTAGCTGTCATCGTCTCACACTTAGGGTCGAGGCTTTGCACCTGAGGGGCTGCCTCACCAGCCAGCCACTGGGGTCCCGAGGAGGGCAGGGTGCTCCTCAGCTGGGTGGCACACACCAGGCTGCAGCCAGCTGCTCTGGCCTTGTGAGGGCGAACCTTACCTTCCGCCTCTTTCTTCTCCTCCTTCCCATTTTTCCTCTCTCCCTCTCCTGCTCCTCTTTCCTCTTCCTCCTTGTTCTCTTTCTTGCTCTTTTCTCATTTCTGTCTTTTTGGTGTGTGCATTAAAATACTCTATAACATCTTTCTAAAGAATATAACTCTGGGTGACTGTCCAGGCTAATCTTAGGCAGATTTGATTAAAGGTTGATCATAAGAATCAAACACTGAAAATAACTTTGGCGATAGTTAAAGAAGAGTTGATTAATTTGCTTGGTCAAATAACCTCAGTACAGGCACAGAATGTAACCTCTGAGGCTTTAGAAGAAAGCCCAATCACATAAGATGTGTTCACAAACAACTGTTAGTGTGAAAAAAGAGAGTTCAGAAACATTACAGGAAAAAGGCGCTTGTGTGTCATAAGAACTCTCAATTGTCTGTGGGAAAGATCACAAAGCCCCGAACTCGCTGCCTGGCGTGGCAAACCTGCTCCATGTAACTGTTCGCTGGAGTTCTAGAGGGCAGAGCTAGGCACTGAGAAGTGGAGACTGGGGAGCCCCTCCCTAGCCGGTCCTGAGCACAGGGGAGACGGAAGGGAACAGAGGCAGACCTTCCAATAGACACAGAGACCACCAATGTCCCTGATGTCAAAGCCATCAAAATAGACCTAACGGAAGGAAGAGTAAAAGGCCTACTTTACTTCGTGTCTGATAACATGGATGATATGAGAAGGCATTCTTTTTACAAAACATGGGTCACTGCAGATGCATTTCAAGTTCTGCTGCGTGTCAGCCCGAGGTTAGACCCCCGCTGACCCCTGAAGTTGACCACTGCCGTGAGTTCAGTGTGGAAGTTTCCAGTTGTGCTTACATCCTCATGTTGAAATACAGGCCCAAGAACATCCAGAAAACTAAATTAGGAGGTCAGTGCAATATCGTCTATATATTTAAAACATTGGACAATAATTTTAGAAAACACAGCACTATGTATGCTGTCAGGCAAGTTGTACAGTATTGCACTAACACGCTGAATTCCCTCATTTTAATTAACAGCATGCATGTCATGCCTACGTTGGCACAGAATGTGTTAGTTCATTTTAATCACAAAATGTGTTCAAACGTAAATGTGTTTTTGACATTTCCTCTAATGATGGTGCTTTATTTCCAATATTTCTTTATCCAAACAATATCTAAATAATGAAAATCCAGCAAATGGCTTCTGCAAATGTGCAAATAATTATCAAGGAGAGACAATTTTAGAAGGACCTATATGTCATAGGTAGTGTACACTTTTGGTTTACTGTTATTGTGGGACCAGGGACTGAACCAAGCACTTTCTCACTGAGCTACATCCCCAGCCACTTTTTAAATTTTGAGACAAGGCCTCATGAAGCCACTGAGTTTCCCAGATCAGTCTCAAACTTGCATTTCTCCTGCATTCGTTTTCAGGGAGTTAGATGTACAGCAGGTACCACCACCTCCTGCTGCATTCCGCTTTCACACATGCGTTCAACCTCCGAAGAGTGCTAATTTTCGAGCTCACCATGCATGAGACTGCCTAGATTCCCCGCATTACCACACTTGATATCACAAGTCAATTAAGTATGACTTGGAATAATATAATATTATGCACTTTAAAATTCATTGAGAGGGTAAATGGATCTCATATTGTGTTCTCACCACCTGCAATGAACACCCCCGAAACCAAGAGACACAAGGAAGCTGCTAGAGAGGGCAGGTCTGTCACTTTGTAGCACTGGTTTCATGACAGAATACACATCTCCAGATTCATCCCACTGTACCATCAATATGTGCAGTTACTGTGCATCACTTCACTCCAATAAAGCAGTTTAAGTAGTAAATACCACACATCAGATGGGAAGCAACGGCAGCTCATTTCTGTGTTTTCCTAAGAATAAGATTGGGCATTTCCCACTGGGTTTGTTTACTATCCATTTGTAACTCATTTTCTGAGAATTACTTGTTCAGATTCTTTGCTTATTTCCCCCATTCTCCTATTATTTTGTAATTTGTATGCTCACATTATTATTCCTTTTACTATCTTATATAATCAGAAAATATTTTCTCCTATGTAGATCCACATGTGATTTAAAAATCTTCCAAGGAGGACATTGGGCCCAAGTTTGCAGACCCCCTGAGCAACATGCCTGAGGTGTGAGGGCGTCAGTGCTCCCAGGGTGCAGCCTCAGAGTTGAAGCAGGATAGAAGTAAACAGACAGACCAAAAGGAAACAGGGAGAATTGTAGCATGAAAACTGCGCCTCTTAAGAAAAACTGCAGCTTCAGGAAACAAAAGCTGTACTGTGCAGAGCCAGTGAAGCTGGAGATTGATCACATGTGTGGGGCTAAAGCAGGGCCAGTCCTGAAAACACAGAGAGCCCAGAACAAGCCAGGCAAACAAGCTGCTCCAGCTCCAAGAAGGCCAGGGGCCCAGGCCAGCCAGGCAAAGAAGTTGCTAGGCAGCGGGGTGAGACTAACTCCTCCTTCTGAGTGCATACATAGACGGCTGCAGTGGGGAAGCAGCTCCTTCTCTCCCATCAGGAGGGTCAGGGCTCCCCCTGACCTCTTTATTTTTTCATTCTCTTGGGGTCCTTCACCCTAAGAACCTCAAGAGAAGCATGGATCATGGCACTGTTCTTTTTTTCCCCTTCAAGGAAAAGTTGCTAAGGGTCTTAAAGACCCTAGGCCTGTCTCCTGTGCCCTGCGCTCGGGGACAGCCCTTTGCCCTATGAGTTCTACTCCCTCCTGCCCAATCCATCCTGAGATCCACTGTTAGGAGCACAGCAGACCTCAGCTTCACACTGTGTAAGTGGCTTACACACCCTAGGTAACCCACCCTAGGAACACCCCAAAGCCCCACAAATACACCCAGCAAGGCCACAGGTGCCCACCACCCTGTACTCTACTTCTTTGAGCCTGTACTTTTGAAACTCTGCCTAAGAAGCTTCCTCATGTCTCTTCCGTGGCCTGAAGATTCTTTTCTGTGATGCAAGTCAGCAAACTCGTACCCTGCTCCCTGGGTAGGATGAGTTGAGGTTCCCCCTCTCCATTTTGGGGACCTCCTTGGGCCTTGTTTGGTGACAGTCACTGGATACATGGAAAGCTACATGATGAGAAATCAGAAATGGCTCCTTTGGGTCTACCACGCATCCTCCTCAAGAGGCAAAGTGCCTCAGTCCCCAGGGCGGGAGTTACTGCGACAAAGGCAGGGTTATCTGATGGAGACCTGAGGCACACACCACCAGCATCATCTCCTGCTGCTGGCTCCCCTGCCTCTTCTTCTGAGTGTTTTCCAGACTCTCGCTTCCCTCAGAGGCAGGTGTCAGATGGTTTCGGTTCTAAATGGAATGTAGCCGGTGTCCCGAAGGAAGCTGGCACAGTTTACCTGCTGTGAGGCACCACTGCGTACAGGTAACACAGCCTGCAGGTCTCATGACCCCAGGCACGGGCTTTGTACCCAACGACGCTTCAGTGGATCCGGGAAAATGAGCACCAGACTATCCTGACTCTTCCGAAAGAAAGGCCCAGCTCAAAATGGCCAGGCACAAACTCTACCTGCAGATTAAGCCTTGCCTCACCTTCCCCCGATTACCACAGACCGCAGGAGCAAAGGGCATCGGGCTTCGTCCTGGGGCAGTGTCTTTCCCTGGAAATCAGGGGCACGAAGGGAAAGGAGCAGGGTGCGGGGCAAAAGGTCACCCTTCCCTTCACCCTCACTCTCCTCCTGCAGGTTATTTGCACTGTGGCCATTTCTCTGCAACGCCGCCCTGTCTCAACCCTCGATTCTCAGAACATCAGCCTCTGATGGGTTCTCACTGATCTCACCGGCCACTTCTGCCTTAACCCTGACTCACCCAGCTCCCAACAGAAGCTAGCAGGGGAGAGGAGGGGTCAGGGCAGAATTTGGATGGGCAGTGATGAGAGGTGAAGTCTTCAAGGCCTGAGTCCACCCTCGAGACCTGGTGCCCCTCTCTGCTCAAGGCATGCAGGATTCCATCCACCTGGCGACTAGGACAGTGTCAGTAGGAATGTAGTGGGCTTGGGTTTCACCGTGAGCTGTAAGTTAACAACATAGAGAATACAGCTGTGACGGGCTGTGCTGGCAAGGCTAAAGGGTTTGTCCAACATGAGACTCATTAGCACTTCATTCATTATTAAATTGGAAAACTCCATGGTTGGATTTCCTAAAGGGTCAGCTGCCAGATGCAAGCTCGGAGTTGAGTCATTACGTTCTTGTACTGATATTTGTTTAGGATTATAAAATATAAATTGCACAAAGGTCCTTTCAGGGAAAATAAAAGCTGAATTCCAAAAATTGGTCTCACTTTCAGTAGTTGAGTACAATTGCTGAAGAACTTTCCCAGTACTTGCTCACACCTTCAGTCTTCCTAATGTGGTGGGGTAGGAGAGGAGAGGAGAACTGCAGAGCTGAACAAAAACTACACTCAAGAGATCGACATCTTGGTAACCGCGGATACAGGTCAAGATATGTGGAGCAGTTTCTCCAAGCACTGCTGAATCAGCCATGGCTAGAGAGGCTGGTGGATTCCATGCTCATGGAAGGGTGATGTGAAAGCAAGTTTCTCACACAGTCCTGGCCCCCAGTGGATCAACTTCATGCTGCAGAATTTAAAACCTTGCTTTCAGGTGTAGAAACAGCAAAGCAGCACATATATAAAACACCTATTTATAGTATATACAAATTATATATATTTATCTCTATATATGGAGAGCACATATTCATGTAGACTTTAAATCAATTTTCCCCTTTCCTTTTTTTTTTTTACAATAAAACAGTATCAAAAGATATCCAACTGTACTGAATTTGCCTACAATGTTGGGCCTGACTAGACACCCATAATCAGACTTTCAAAAAGCAATATAAATGTTTCACTGGAAATGTCATTTTTGATAAGGACAATTCACACTGCCTTTCATGTAGAGATGAAATCACTGATCAAATAAACCTCTGCAAACTTAAACAAATTTTGTCTGGACTCACTCTAGCAATCAATCTAGTAGCTGATCATTTACATTTTTATCTGTAAGAGCTGGACCAGAGCAGGAGCCAGAAAGGAGCGGAAAGGAACAAAGACCACAGCAGGGCAGGAGAGAAGCCGCCCATGGAGCCCCCGGTTCAGACAGTGCAATTCCAGTGAGAGGCATGTGCCAGGGCCACCGCAGTGATCACAGGACTCTGGCCTCAGTGACACAGTGTCCTGTCAACCACACCCAGCACCATAAGGGTTCTTTGGAGCCAGATCTGCTGGGACGTTACCTAACCCCTGAGAAGAACTGCTACTTCTGCTTGCTACCAGGGCAGAGGAAGCAAGGCCCACAGGAGCACAGCATCTGGCAAAGCAAACAGAGAGCAAAAGACCGCGGCTGCTGGAGAAAGAGAAGAAGGAAAAAAAAGTAGCCAGGATGAGATTGGATGCATCTTCCTTCCTACGAAAACCCAGCTGGTGCTCTCCACGTCGCCAGCCACCACTGCTCGGCCCACCAGCTATGAGTGAGCTCTGTGGAGAGGAGGAAGTTCGGTTCCAAGCTCGGATGCCTCCAGTCTGATGAGGGACTGGTTCAGCCGCACCCTGAAAAAGCAGCAGGGGACGACCCCTCACAGCGACCGCCGTGGGTGCTGGACGCTCCATGTATGGATCATCAGCCACTAAGTGCACGCATAAAAACTTCTACGTCACCACGGGTGAGGTGGATTTGTGTGCTGGGCCTCTCCTCCGGGAGAAGCAATCTGTGATAGCATCAGACGTGGCTGAGATCGAGTGGTGGACCCCAGAGCCCTCGAAGTGTACAGGGCAGTCCGATGGACACACACATGAACAGGAAGAAAGACTTCTGGTGGCCTGGGCCAGAGCTGCTGCATCAGAATCTGGAGCCTCCACAATGCCCATGGGCTCGGAACCACACTCTCCTGTCCCCCGCCTCCAAGGCTGACGCCCCCAGCTTGCCTTCTCTTCTCAGATCGGAGCTATCCAAGGAGCCAGGAGTGCTCATGGCTGTCAGGCAGGACCTTTAGTGTTTATCTCACAGCTAATTCTGCAGGGCAGCCGGGAGGAGCAGGGGTTTACCTGAGGAGAGTAAAGAGAGGCCATTTCCGCTTCTAACGAGGGCATTTTAAGTGGTGTCCAGTGCACGTAGATCCCATCCCTCTGGCTGCTGGGAGCAAGGTGCTAGGGTTTGACACGCAGACTCTTCTGTAAAGTTGTGGGCTCAGAGAGCTCGAAAGTCCTTTTCATGAAAGGTCTTCATTTCTTTCTCTTGTTAAATTCCTCTAATAGTTCCCTGCACCCTCCTCTTTTAAAAAAAAAAAAAAAAGATTTTTTTTCCTTAAGACTAAAGATGGATAAAAAAATAAAGCTGCTGCTTTTGCCAGAAGCTGTGGAGAAGCCAACAAGACCAGTGAGACCCTGGAGTAGTCAGGGCCTGGATCCCAGGCCCACTGCGCCGGTCCTTCCCAAGCCGGCTGGGGTAGGGAGGAAGGCGGGGTGCGTCTCCGACCATGCGGAGTACAGACCTGGGGTGGGAGTTTGGAATTGTGAGCGTGGCCATATCAAACTCAGCATCAGCATCCCAAACCTAAAGGACTCTCCTTCTGCTCCTTCTCTCAGAGGTTGAAAGGAAAGATGGAGTTTTTAAATGCTGGGGAGTTACACGCAGTCTTCAGCACGCCTTGCCCGGGGCAGCTTCCAGAGTGTGCAGGGCAGCAGCCCGTGCTGCTGTTATGGTGACTCGAAGGCCAAAAGCAGGGGCTCCAAATCAAAGAAGACCCAGGGCTTTTTGAAACCTCAGAGCTGCGGTTGGTGAGATGTTCCTGCCAAGTGTTTTTAAAAGCTCGTCTTTCTACCAAAAAAGTAGGAAAATGTTACAGCACGTTGCTTCTGCGAAGGTCCAGGTGCTTATAGCAGCAAACCACCTGCAGGAGTCTCTACTGAGATCTCGGATGAAGCCAAAATAGCTGTGAGCAGCCTTAGAGGCTGTGCTGGAGGGGTCCAGTTGCCCTCCAGACCAACCCACTCTGCCCTTTTCCTTAACCGCTCTGCCCTGTGCATGCCCAGGAGATGGGCCCTTGATGCTGTGCTGACCTTGAGCACCAGGGCAAAAGAGTGAGAAGCACTAGCGGGAAAGTGGCAGGCAAGAGGACCACGGAGGGGATCGTTGGTTCCTGGCTCCCTTTCTGTGAACCTGTGGTGGCTGTGACCAAAGGTCACGGCTTCTATCGTACCACAGATCTCCCCAGGTTCCAGTTAACTGTTACTAACCCCAGGTTAATTCACTAATTCAATGTTTCAATTACCTTCTTGAATTTTCTATTTCCTACCAGTCCCTAATACAACTTTCACAGAGAAACAAATCTTAAATATTAAGTGAAAATTTTGGTTACATAATAGTTGAATTACAGCTACAGCTATTTTCAGTGTTTTGCCCTATATTATTTGATCCTTATAACAAGCCATGAAGAAGGCAGGACAGTAGCACTAATTCGAAGTCATTAGCTGGTTGCAGTCGCACATGTCTGTGGTCTCAGCTACTCCAGAGGCTGAGGCAGGAGGGTCACTTGAGTCCAGGAATTAGAGACCAGTCTAGGCAACATGGTAAACTCAGTCTCAACAAAAAACATTTTTAAAAACTTATAGCATCATTTTAAAGATAAACCAGGGCTTGGGCTGGGGGCACAGTTCTTTGGTATTAAACCACGGCTTCACATAGATAAGAGCTATTACAGTACCAGAAGTGTGTCCTCTTTAGAAGCCATAACCTGAGCAAGGGCACATAGTCACAGGTGATTCTCATAGCCTTGGTGGTCAGAATGAGGTGACTACTGCCCAGGAAGTCCACTCAAGCTCATTTAGTTGAAATCTCTTCAGGATGTGGTAGCCTGGAGAAGGGACCAGACTCTGACAGACCCAAACCAGAGCTCAGATTATGAACAGTAACTAACACTAATTCCATTAAAGGCAAAAAGAGCTACAGAGTATCACTGTGGGTTCTGTTTTCTCTTTCAGACTGATGGGAGCTCTGAAACTGAAAATGCAAATATGGTTGCAAAATTATGTCAGAATTTTAACAGTTGGAGGCATGGTTCTCATGTTGCTGGCTAGAAGCCAGTTGTTACTTTCAGTGAAAGAAAAAAAAGGACCATCTCTTGCTGAAGACGTGGAAAAGATTAGATACAAAGCTGTGTTCTCCTTGCAACAGCAGGAACAATAGAGCAAAACAGACCCTGTGACTTGTTTTCAAAAAGTAATACGTAAATAATTTAAAAGGGGTTTTTCATTTACTTTTGATAAGGAAACAATTTCCATAATAGACATTGGTTCCACAGGATTGCACTGATCCATTTCTTTTAGAATACAAAATTTTTCAGAAAAAAAAAGAAAAGAAAATAGACTGGCTTTATCAAGCTGGAAACGGGAAAGAAAGGAGTGTGTGAGCAGACGTTCCAGGAGGCCTGGCCGGAGGAGGCCGCACAGGCTGCCGGGCCCACACGCCATCTGGGCACCTCACGGCCACACGGCACTGAGCTTCACAACCCCCGAACCAGCGTCTAGCTGCACAGCCTGGCCACCGATGTCCCCCTTCCAGCCACATGGGTGCTGGTTGATTTTGTGACATTCATTTGGAAAAAAATTAACCAAGCGCAAACACTTCATCCTACATTTATGTGTTGTTTTTTTTTTTTTAACCTTGTATTTAGTTGAGGCTGGGATTGGATCCCATAAGACCAAAAAAAGGACCTATTTGACACCAATACCCCTTCCTCTTCACCACTGGTCTGAACAGTGTAAAAAAGGGAGTTAAGAAGATTGTTTTCCATTGGGCATGGTGACATATGCCTATAATCCCAGCACTCAGAAGGCTGAGGCAGAAGGGTCACCATGAGTTTGAGGCCAGCCTGGGCTACAGAGTGGAACCCTTTACCCTAGAAAAAACTGTTTTCTATTTGCATCCTATGAAAAGAGCCTTAGACCAGTGAGCTATAAATGTCACACCACATGACTATGGGTGCTGGGGCATGACCACAGAACAGCAGCCAAGTCTAACACAGCCACCACTGTTTGAGACCTAAAATGTTCCTCCCCAAATAATGTGTTCAGAAGTGGGGCCTGGTCAGAAGGCAGGTCCCTGGGGCTGTGACCTAGAAGGGTACGTTCTTCTCACCAGCTCCTCCCCTCTCTGCTTCCTGGCTGCCAGAAGGTGAGCAGCTTTCCTCCCCCTGTACCTCTACCATGCCATTTCTACCTTGGAACCAACTTACTATGGACTGAATCCTCTGAAAACCATGAGCTCAAATAAACCTTTGCTCTTTAAAAGAACTTTTTATCTGCAGCTGTTTTTTGAGTGCTGTGGTTATTTACCTGACAGAATCAGGAGCTCTATGATCTCCGCATCTCCCAGAAATGCAGCCACATGAAGGGGAGTTCGTTTCTCAGAATCCTGAAACAAAAATTCAAAAATAAAACACCAGGTTAGTGGCAGCCTGGGGGGCCTTGGTAGACACGGACAGACGAGTCACTCACTCTGAGGCAGATGCCTGTGGAACGAGCTTGAAGGCCCAACCCCGATGGAGCTGAGCTCAGGCTGTCATTTCCCCTTAGCATCCTAGTCACACATGCCCAGGACTCCGCTCTCCAGGCTATGTGCCACATCTACCTACCCGTTTCCTTCACCCAAGCCCACATCAGTCAAAAATGGACCACCACGCACCGGCTGATACATTTCAACTTATTTTCAAATATTCAGTACAGTTAAAAAGTTTTTTTAAAAAACCTCTCTAACCTAACTTAGCAATATACTTCAAAGTTTCCAAGGGTTTATTTACTTTCTGAGAGAACACAATGGAGCTGTTCATGCAGACATTAGGTATAAATGCAGTGATTTTCTTCCCATCCTCATCAGCTACTGTGTCAACCATGCCTATCCATCAAATGCTTCCTGAACGCCTACCCTGTGCCAGCACCAAATTCTGGGGTCGGAGGAGTGACCACCATAGCCCAGTCCATGCTCTCATGACATTTACATTCCAGCAAGACAAAATTAGTCCAATTAAACAAAGAAGGCTATTGCATAGTGGTACAGAGAGCAGTTCATCAAGAAGATACAAAAATTGTGAATAAATATGCACCAAACACCAAGGCACCCAATTTCATAAAATAAACCATTCAATATAAAGGGACTCATGGGTCCCAACACAGTAAAGTGGGGCGAGTTCCATTCTCACCAATACATATGCCATCTAGACCAAAAAATGAATGGAGAAATATCAGAGTTAAACTACACCCTAGATCAAATGGATGTAACAGATATTTACAGAACTTTCCTGAAACAAATATAGATCACACATTCTTCTCAGCAGCTCATGGAATGTTCTCCAAAATAGGTCACATTTTAGGCCACAAGGCAAAGCTTAACAAATACAAACACTGAAATAATTTCTTCCATCTTTTCAGAGCACAATAAAATGAAACCAGAAATCAACAGCAAGAGAAACCATACAAGTTATGCAAACACATGGGTATTAAACAACTCTCTTCTGAATAATCAGTGGGTCATTGAAGAAATCAGGGAGAAAATTTAAAATTTCCTAAAATCAAATGAAAATGGAAATATAACAGCAGATTCTATGGGATACAGCAAATACAGCTCTAAGAGGGAAGTTTATAGCTATGAATTCCTACATTTAAAAAAATCAGAGAAATCTAGGATAAATAGCCTAATGATTCATTTCATGGTCTTAGAAAACTAAGGGCAAATCAAAACCAAGCCCAACAGAAAGAAAGAAATAATAAACATTAGAGCTAAATTAATGAGGTAGATACTAAAAGAAGAATACACAGGACCAATGAAACAGAGTTAATTCTTTGAAAAGATAAACAAGACTGACAAATCCTTCACCAGATCAAAAGAAGAGAGAGAAACTCAAATTAACACAAGTAGAGGAGAAAAAGGGCATGTTACAATAAACACTACTAAAATCCAAAATGTTACCTATATTTTAATAACTTAGAAGAACTTAGAAGTGAATAAATTTCTAGACACTTTCAACCTATCAAAATTGAGCCAAGAGGATGTAAAAAAACCTAAATAAGTCAGCAACAAACAACCAGATCAAAGCAGTAATAAAAAGCTTCCACACAAAGAAAAGCCCAGGACCAGATGGGTTCATGCTGAATTTTACCAGACCTTTAAGAAGAATTACAATCAATGCTCCTCAAACTATTCAATGATTAAAAAGATGGAAGACTTCTAAACTCATTCTACAAGGCCAGAATCACCTTGATACCAAAACTGGACAACAATGAAAAACTGTAGGGCAGTATCTTTGATGAACATAGATGTAAAAATCTTTAATAAAAATAAATTTATCTTTAATATATCTTTAATAAAGCCTAATTCAACAACACAGTAAAAAGATCACACATCATAACTGAGTTGCCTTTATTCCACAGATACAAGGATAACTTCAATAATATTTAGAGTCTTTTATTGAAGATATATATATATATATATATATATATAATAGTGTATACATATAAACATAAAGCAGAATTAAAGATAAAAATCACATGATCATATCAATTGACACAAAAAACAACTTTGACAAATTACCCTTCTTTGCAGCTGAGTACTATCCATTACATACAGGCACCACATTAGCCATTTGTCTACAGATGGACATTAGGCTACAGTTCTGATGAACTGTGCTGCTCTACAGATGGGTGCATGGATCGCTGTAATATGATGTCTTTAGCTCTTTGGGGATGGTACCTAGAAGGCGGTGAGCTAGGTCAGATGGAATTTCTAGTTTCAGTTTTTTGAGGAATCTCCATACTGGTTTCCATAATGGATATACTAGTTTACATTCCCACCAACAATGTAGAAGGGTCCTTTCTCACAGCAGCCTTGCCAGCATTCATTATTATTTGATTTCTTGGTGATCCCCATTCTTTCTGGTGTAAGATTAAATCAGTAAATTCTACATCCCTTCATGATAAAAATCCCTGAAGAAATCAAGTAGTGAAAGATCATCCCTCAATATAGTAAAGTCTATATACAACCATCCTAGAGCCAGCATCATTGTTGATGGGGAAAACTGAAAGCATTTCCTCTAAAATCAGGAGTGAAGCAAGGATTTCCCTTTTCATCACTCCCATTCAATATGACACTTGAAATTTTAATTGGATCAATTAGGCAAGAGAAAGACATAAGAGACACAAATAGGAAAAGAAGAAATCAAATTATCCCTGTTTGCAGATGATGTGATCCTGTATCAGAAGACCTAAGGACTCCATCACAAGACTTTCAGAACTGATAAACAAATTCAGCAAAATAGCAGGATGTAAAGTCAACACTAGAAAATCAATAGTTTTTCTTTGTACACTGATAATGGACTAGTTGAGAAAGAAATCAGGAAAGCAATCTTATTCACAATAGCTTCAAAAGAATAAAATAAAATATCTAGGGGTCAATCTAAACTAGGAGCTGAAAGATACATACAATGCAGATCTCAGAACACCAAAGAAATAAAGGAAACACCAAAGATGCAAAGACTCTTCCTATTGATAGATCAACAGAATTAATATTGTTAAAATGACCATATTATCAAGGCAATCTACAGATGCAGTGCAATCCCATCAAAATTCCAATGATATTCTTCACAGAACTAGAAAATAAAACCTAAAATTCATATAGAAACACAAAAGACCCAGAATAGCCAAAGCTATCTTAAGCAACAAAAGCAAAGCCAGAGGCATCAAAGTACCCATTTTCAAATCATACTACAAACTATAGTTACAAAAACAGCATGGCACAGGCTCAGAAATAGACACATAGACCAATGGAGAAGAACAGAAGATGCAAAAACAAATCCACACAACTACAGCCACCTGATGCTGGACGAGGAGGCCAAAAATACACACTGGAGAAAAGATAGCCTCCGTCATAAATAATGCCAGGAAAACTTATGTAGAAAATTAAAGCTACATCCCTATCTCCTGCTCTGTCCAAAAGTCAACTCAAAATGGATTGAAGACCTAGATATGAAACTCAAGATCTTAATCATGAGTAGGAAGGAAACATGAACACTTAAGTCAGAAGCATAGGCAAAGACTCCCGAAACAAGATTCCTGCAGCACAGTGCTAATCCACAAGTAGGACTGCAAAACATAAAACATTTTCCGCATAGCAAGGGAAACCACTGACAGAGTAAAGAGACAGTAAAGAATGGGAGACATCCTTGTAAATGACTCTTCTCACAGAAGATTAGAGTCTAGAATCTATAAAGAACTCAAAAAACAGCAAAACATCAAACAGCCCAATCAATAAATGGGCAAATGAACTGAACATTTCCCCCAACAATGACCAGGAAGAATATGAAGAAGTGTTCAATGTTTTTAGTCATTAAGGAAATGCAAACAAAAACTGCACTGACATCCCATCTCGCTCTTGTCAGAATAGCCATCACCAAGAATGCAGAATACAGTCAGTGCTTGTGAGGATGTGGGGTAAGAGGAATCTGTTCCACACTGCTGGTGGAAATGTAAATTAGTCCTGCCACTTGGACATCAGTATGGATGTTCCTCAGAACACTAAAAACAGAACTACCTTCATATACACCTGAAGGAATTAAAGTGAGCATATCATAAGATCCTGCATGGCTAGCTTACTGTGGCATGATTCATAACAGCCAAAATACAGAGCCCATTCACAGATGAGTGGATGGAGAAATGTGATACATACTCACAGTGGAGTATTACTCAGCAATAAAGAAGAACAATATTTTGTCTTGTGCAGGAAAATGGAGCTGGAGCTTATAATGTTGAGCAAAATATGCCAGATTGAGAAAGACAAATACCACATTCACCCTAATATATGGAATCTAAACGAGATGACGGGAAAGTGGGAGGGAGAACATTCTTAAACAAGAGGAAGAGAATGAGGAAGAGGAGAAGTGGGGCAGAAGGGCTGGCACAGGAGGGGTGGACACGATGGAAATGTGTCCTTCACCTCGACTCCCCTCCAAAATGTGCAAGTAGGGGGGCAATCGGGGCAAGGAAGTGAAGGGGGTGGAAATGATCAAAGTATGTCACATACATGTACAGATCTGCTAAAATGAAACCCACTAATCTGCACAGCCAACATGCACTAATTAAAAAAAAGATCTGAAATAATTTACATTCCACGGGGGGGCTGACGATGCATGAGGTCATCTCCGATGGAGATACAGACTATGACAAATGCCACTAAGTGATGGTGGGGTTGGAATGAGCGGGAAGGCCTTTCTGAGGATGCTGATATTTCTGTGTTGTATAAGTGAGAAAACTGTAGCTCAAACAGTCACAGTTTGCCCAGGATCCCACGGTGCATAGAACAGGTTGAACCTTCACTGCTCAGGCGCCAGCCCAAGTTCCCAGCTAAGTCAAGAGGTGGCAGTGCAGTTAGACACAGAGGAATAAACACTGCCTCCCCGTCTGTAAATTAGAGATATCAGTATCTGTCTTAGAGAACTGACAAGAGGCACCCAGATAATGGAAGTACAGACAGCCCAGGAGGCAGGCACACACCTGGTACTCCTGATGGGGACATTACCGTCATCAGTGTTGGCATTTGCGACATTTTTCCTCCAAATCTGAACGTTCCTGGAACTAAGAACAGTTCTCAATGCCCGTGTGCTCAGCAGTAGCAGCACACAAGGTGCCCAGCATGGCCAGTCTACAGCTATGGCCTCTTCCATCGCCTCTGTGACCACGGTGGCCTAGTGCCATGTCGTACAGCTTCTCCTAACGTGAGTGCGCACTTTAGTTTCAAGATGCTTGGATTCACTGCTGATTTTAATCACCGCTCCTGTTAAAACTTGATTACCCTTTGACGAGCCCGAGGTGTTGTTCTGTTTTCTGATTCTGCTCTGCTCTTTTAGACTCTTGCTTTTGGGCATTTCGTGACTCACTGACATGGAAAGCAGGTGGCAGCTGGGGGTGTGACTGGAAGTGATCTTCAAGCCAGACCATTTGTTGGAAATGGTTTTATGAAGGGATTGACTGACATTGGGTAGAGTTAAAAAGGGGGAAGTGTGAATTAGCTGGAAACGTCTGTTGCCCATGAATAGCTTTGGGCAATCACTATGGATAACTGGAAATACAAGTTGTGCAACAATGAAATGATGCCATGGACTGGAGAATCCAGTGGAATGGGACCACAGGGACCCCTGTCATAGCTACATCGCTCTATTTTAAAAATAAAAACAAAGCAAGAAAAAAGTGTGCTTAGGTGAGAACTGCATGCATTAATTTTTGCAATGAACTGTGCAAATAATTGATGCCAGATTTGTGCAAATATTTTCCATTTCTTCTATTGCTATCCCTATCTACAAGTCTTTTCCATTTAACTTCGTTTTCTTTTTGAATCCTCACTGTATCCACTTAAAGCTTTCTCTTGCATGTCAGGCTAAAAGTTATATAATTATACATTCTTCTGTGAATGGAATTACATCCCAGACTCTGGTTCAACTAATTCTGCCTTGCCCCAGTGATTTAAACAAGGTTATCCCACACTTAATTATGACTTCATTTGACCCCAAGCAAAGCCAAGGCTCTGTTTGAAGTTTTGGCCTCAAACACAAAGCCAAAAACTAAATCCAATATCTCTCTGTGCCTTTGAATTTGGTTGGTCTGTCTTTATGGGATTGGCTTTGCTGATTCTGTGGCCCTTTATATGACATGGCTTGTTCAAATTAAACTTTCTCTACTATAAAAAGAGTGTCTTTGTGAAAACATATTGCAAAAATCCTAGATGAATCTCATGGTACTGCTAATATGTACTCAAAGGTTTCCTGTGGCTTCTAAGACACCTGCACCAAGGGCCATCATCCTCAGTGCCATGGCCACCAGCTCATGCCAGGGGTGACCTGAATGGGGACATCAGTCCTTAGTTTACCAAGCAACAGAATATAAACCATGGCCTTTGAGACTGTCACCAAAATAACAGTGCATTTCCACACTGACCAGGGATTGCCCACATCTTCACTCTAGAGCCAGGGTCATCAGCCCAGCACGGTCACCACACTTACTAGGCTGGAAGTAGCCAGGCTTGCAGTATATCCTCTGCCTAGGAGTAAGGCCTGAGCTAAGGCCACGTCACAAGAGTCACCGCGGTGGGGAGGCTCTGAAGGAATGTTGGAAATCACACTGGCAAAGACAGCTGCTGGGCGTCCAGAGGAAAACCTGTCAGTAATTATAGAAAGCCAGATGCCTTCTCATTTCCTCCATTACCTGAGCACAAGAGGGGCACAGCTAGTAGCTGCCTTCTTCAGCCTTGTTAGCACCGCTGAGCCCTGCACAGCCCAACAGCAAACCGTGTCAAAGCATCGGGCATTCTGGCTCCAAATCCAAAGCTGTTTTCCCAATAAAAATGAAGGCAAGATCCCCATCATCTTGATGGTCTAAAAACCTTCCCACTCTAGTCCCTAAGAAATCCTAAAACATGTGACAAATGCATAGGAGACATCCTCTCTGTGAACTTCCAAGAAATGGAGGAGCAAGGGGTCAGAACCCAGAGTCTGTGGGGCGCCTCTGGAAGGTCAGGGACTCCCAGCGCCCCGAGGTCCCGGGGTGCGCACTCTCACAGGTGGGCGGCCGGGAGATAGACCAGCTCCCGGAGCAGGGTAGCGATGCTCAGGAGCGAGCACCGGCACCCGCCGTCTGCACTCTGAGCTCAGCTTTTGAATTCACTGTTCTTGTAGATTCCAGGAATTTTCAAGTTGAAAATGGATAAAAAAGTTAGCTTTGGAGCCAAGATACTCTACAGATGCTCAAAAGAACAAACAAAACCCAGCTGGAGAGATGCGCCCTCTGTCCAGGCCACCCGGGACGCCACACGTTCCATCACCACTGACAACAAAGCCACACGCCAAGCCACAAGGACCTGTGGAAACCACTCACTGTAAGCCAGAGTCAGCAAGAACGGAGATGCAAACGGCATCTGCGAGACGGCGGGAGGAATGCTTAAAACAGCTTTGGTGTGAAAGACTCAGGGTACAACAGTTTTTAATAATCCAATAAAACTGGGAAGGCAGGCACATCTGCAGTCCCAGCTACCGAGGAGGCTGAGGCAGAAGGATCTTTTGTGTCCAGAATGGACAACGTAGTAAGACCCTATCTCAAAAAAACTGAGGGGGGATGTGAAGGAAGTATTATGGGAAACAATACCAATAGATGATGCTGGAAATATCCAAAAACTTGAGTCTAAAAGGGACCAAAACCAGAAAAGTGTAAAAGGAAGGTTAGGAGGAAAGAAAAATAAGCAGAGTGACCTCGCGGTGTTTTGTAACTTTACTCGGCCACATTTCCAGGCATAAGCGTTTATTCGGAAGCTATTTATTTATATGCCAGCTACTGCAATAAGTATAGAGGATACAAAACTTAACAGATGGCATCTTCTCACCACAAAGAAACTTACAGTCCAGGGAGCAATTGCCAAATTTAGGAAATTAGAACAAAAATATCAGGGAAGCAATAAATGGGTATATTTGTGATAGTAACCAACCAGTAACCACCACCAAATGCAGCGAGGCAGGTGTTGCACCAGACTCATCCACGGTGCCCTGACTTGGGCAGGAAGTCTCAACAGATGTGGGGAAATCCCTTCCGAAAGGGAAATAAACACACCTTCCCTGGCCCCCGTGGTCCTCTCCTCATTGGCTCAGGCTTCTCTGGAACCCTCGGGGCAGGCATCCGGGTCGATGGCAGAACCTAGCATTTTTCTCACAGGCTGAGGTGGGGAGGTTTTCGGGGTGCAAATTATGCCCTCTTGCCACTGGCATCTTTTGCTCTTTTTGCCCACTGGGACTCTGCGATGACCCACAGATAGGAAAAGGCTGCACAGCACCCATGAATACCAGGAGGAAATAACCTACAGGCTGGCACGGGGGAAGCACACACACGGGACTGTCAACACTATTCTAAAAGGCCCTTCCAGTATCACAAAAAACATCTGTGTCTATCAGGAACTCGCTCCAGTTCCCAACAACGCTTCCGACACACAGGAGGAAAGAGAAGCCCCAGGCTCCCCCAGAGGAGGGGAGACCGCCCTCCTTGCTATGAGTCGCCAGAGCCTCAGCGGCCGGCAGAGCTAGGAGCACAGCCTGTGGGTAGAGTGCCGCGGTGGAAGTTTCCCAGCAGTCTGTTTACCAAAGCAGCAGCAGGTGAACAAAAACAGGGAACTTGAAGTTTGTACGCGCAATGTGGGTTTGACATGAACAGAGCAGCTGGGCTGGCAGCTAAAAATACGGTGTAAATGGAGGGGGGTCACCTAAGGCTTTGAGGATTAAGAATGGCTTATCACACACCGGAAATGCTCAGCTAAAAGCACATGATGGTCTCTGCATTCTCAGTATCTGAGAATAAGACGACATGCTTCCTGATAGATAAATATCTTACACTCCAAGGCAGACGGATGCAGCAATCCTAGGAAACAGGCCCACGAAATGCAGAAGTTAAGTTTTAGTCATCGACCCAAACTCTCACTGAAATCAAAGAAGCTGCAAATAGCTGACAGCCCTGGCTTTGCGAGCTTAGTGTGATTTTGGACAGAGACCGCCAGACACACACAGAGAGAGACCTGGAGAGACTCGAGGTTCCAAGCGGAGACCCTGGAGAGATTCCAGCCATGGAGGAAAAGAGGCAAAGATGCAGATTTAAATCAGCAGGACACAAAGTGGGAAGGGAGCTGGGTCTCAGGTAAGGGATAGGAAGCTATAAAATAAAGCAAAGGAGATAAAACAAATGTCACCATGCTTTTAAAAATGTGTTTGCTTTCAATTCATAGCACCTCATAAGTACTCAGAAGTTTTTATGCAACAGACCTACCTACATGTGCCCACTGGCAAAACCAAACAGATTACCATTCTACCCCTCCCCTCCCCTACCCCTCCCCCCTCCCCTCCCCCTCCCCCTCCCCCTCCTGTGCTTCAGAACTCTGCTTTTGAAAATGCCTTTAGGGCTAAAGGTCACAGTTCAGAAATGCAAATGGTTCACAAAATAACCTGAAGACTATAGGGGTGCATGTCAGAGCTCCCGAGGAAGGGGTAGGTCGTTTTCAGTTCTCTATTACAAATGGAGCTGCAGTATGCACCTTTGTGCATGCCTCCCTGTGCCTATGTGTGAGAATTTCTCTAGAACAGATACCAAAAAAGGAAGTGCCGATGCTAGGCTACATAATTCCAAAGTCGTAGGAATTGCCAAATACCCTCCAGCAGTGGTTTTACTCACACTCTCATTGGGCAAATATTATTTTTGTTTCCCAGAATCTTTGCCAATATTTGATGTTGTGGGCCTTATTTTTCTTTGTCAAAATGAAAACCTGACATGGTGTGTCCCACAAAACTTTACTCATGGTTAAATGCAACCGTTAGATTTTTTTGCTTGTGATACATGGAGTTTTTGCAATGTGTAATTCAACTTTCAATGGAAACTCCAGTGACGACTTCACCCAGACACAAGTGGGATCAATCAGCACCTTCCAGAAGCCTCCAAAGAGAAGAGCTGGGCTCGTGGTCCTTTTTCATGCCTTGTGTGTCCCTCGCCGCACTGAGCTGGACTGTCCTTGGCTGGGTCCTCTGTGCCTCAAAGATACAAACACCAGCCCCACACCTGTCCCCTGTCACACAGCTGTGTCCAACCATCACTGCATGGTGTCTCGGCCCACGATCTCAATGCAAATGGACGTGTGAGCAGCAGCAGTGCCTCCCCAGGTCCAAAATGTCCACGTTATACATCCACACCCCAAAACTGCACCCAACCCCACGCTCAGCAGGGACCACTCAAAGGAATGTTAAGTGGAGATGAAGTAAGGCCAGAGAGAGTCCCATTCTGGCTTTAATGCCTTATATAAGGAAACACTGGATATACCTATTGTGTTAATTTTAAACAACAAAATAAGGTATATGATAAGAATTACATCTGAGACTTAATATTTTTAAATTTGGGGGTTACAACAATACTGGGAGGGAAATATGATCATCCCCTTTCACTGTTGAAGAGTTTGAGACTGTGAGATGATACGGTGATGAGTAACTCTGAGAGCAAAAGTAACTGTCACCACGCTAGCACGTGAACTGGGGTCCAAAACCAGTTGTGATTCTACCCCTCATGCTCTTACTGCGGCCAAGAATAGCTGTGGGTCTTGAAGAACAGCATGAAAGGGACTTCTCATTGTGATCAGCACTCTGCCCTAATACTGCAGAGCCACAGTCAAGACTCTTGTATGTGAAATGTGTAAGACAGAAGCATAAAGGTAGAGAACTGACACTACCTGATTTTAAGACTTGTTTTAAAGAGCTACAGTGACCAGTGAAGTATGGGATTGGTGCAGACAGCTCACTGAGAGATGGCCTCACCAGCAAGGGGTGCTGAAAAGGCAGATATATCTGAGAAGTGGAGGAGGAGGAGGAGGAGGCAGGGGAGCAGCAGGAGGATGAGGAGGAGGAGGAGGAGGAAAAAGGAGGGGAGGGGGAAGGAAAGAAGAGAGGGAGGGTGAGGGGAACTTTGATCTATACATTGTACCCTAGACAAAAATTAGATCTAAATCAACGCTAGAACTAAATGAATCTTAGAACTAGATGGAAAACTTAAAATTATACAAGGTCTAAAGGATATAAAGGAAGTCCTTTGACTTTGGGTTAGGCAAAGATTTCTTAGATATGACACAAAAGCACAGTCCATAAAACAAATCAAAAAACTACATTTCATCCACCTTAATAACTTCTGCTCTGTGAAATACAATAACAGAATGAAGACAAGCTATCAACTGGGAGAAAAATGTTTGTAAAGCATATACTGGATAAAGCACTTCAGTGTAAAACATAAAACCCACTCCAGATCAGAAATACAAAAGCTAATAATCCAATTAAAATTAGGCCAAAGAATTGAACAGATCTTTCATCAAAGAAGATATATAGATAGAAAATAAGAACATAAAACAATACTAATAGCATTAGCCATTAAAGAAAGGTAAATTAAAGCCACATATAAAATCACTTAAACAGAAAGATACCAGCTTTGGTAAAGGTGCAGAGGAGCCGGGCTGTCCACTGGGACTGGAAAATGGAATGACCACTTTGGAAAATGCTTTGGTAATTTCTTCAGTTAAATAGACACTGTGCGTACAATCTAGGTAGTCTAGCCTTGGGTCTTTACCCCAGAGGAAGGGAAGCATATGCCCAAATAAAGACTTGTGTGTGCTTGTTCATAGCCGCTTTATTGGTAGAAGCCAAAAGCTGGAAGCAATCTGAATTTGCATCAGTAACAGGTGAATGGGCAATCTGCAGTCCTTCAGTGGGATGGGTCGACTTCAAGGAATGAACTACTGATCTCCACACAGATGCTCAGAATAACTGTGCTGACTCCAGGAAGCCAGGCAAACAAAGACTGCATAATGTGTGACTCAGTTTACATATGCAAACTACTGTAGGAAGATACAAAGCAGACAGGAAGAGGCCAGGAAGGAGACAGAGGGAAGTAGGGACTTCAAACGGGCATGAGGAGGGCGGGGGATATAGCACAGCAACATGGCGCCTGCCCAAGTTCCAGTCCCGGTAACCAAAAAAAAATCTCTCTCTCCCAGGTTTACCCAAGGACACGGGCATGCAGATGTGCTCAGCATCTCCATCATCGTGATGGTTTCACAGATGTGGATGGACATCAGACTATGCACCATAAATGTGTTTAGTTTATTGTATGTTGACTACATCTATAAAGCTGCTTCAGAAAATTAAGCTGGCACGTACACCATATTCTCTTTTATGCAGTGTAAGGCAGGGCATATTTTAGAGAGACTGAGGCAGGTATTGTGAGTTAGAGACTGGCCTGGACTACAAAGTGAGCTCAAGGCCAGCCTGAACTGCACAGTGAGACCCTGTCTCAAAAAACAAAAAACAAAACAAAAAAAACCCAGGCAACAGGATACATTCCATTAACAGGAGAAAGGAAATGGCAAAACCTAACCAACCTATAATGGATGAACCTAGAGGCAACTCGTGTGATGTCCATGGGCTATTAAAGTCCACAGCTTGAAAAGTAGCCACCAGCATGACTTCTCTTCAAAACTCCCCAGGTTTTTGATTCCTAAATGAAATCTTTGAAAAATGCATCTTGAATAAGGGCACAGAAAATACATCTCAAAGATTAAGTATAAACAGGAGGCACCTGCTCCGAGTCTGAGGTGTGGGTAACTGCAGCGTCGGCTCTGGACTACCGTGGGGCCCTCGGGATTTCCCCACCGTGCCCTCCTGGAGCAGCCTCTGCCTGGGAGAGCTGCTGCAGCACCAGCCTCTGCTGGGGAGGCCCTGCTAGCCCGCAGCCAGGGCCACTCCCCGAGAGCCAGCGGAAACTGAGCATGCGCAGGGCTCTAGTCACTACATCCAACGGAATGGACCAGTGGCCCGGGCACCCTGCTCTGTTGCCAGGGAAACAGTGATGGACGTGCATCCACCCGCTGCAAAGACCAACAGCAGGAGGCCCTGATGCAAACCAAAGCGGTGTCTGGTTGGCTGCGCTGCCAGAGAGCTAACCGAGCTCGCATCCGCCCTGTGCAGCCTATTAAGTGTCTTCAGAGTTAAGGCATGTTACACGGGTTTTCACAAAGAAGCCCTACTGCTTGCGCACGTGGCTCCACCATCTTGCGGCTAAGTGGACTAAGGAAGGCACAGGTTGGAAACACTCCTGACGCCGGTGCACCAACAGGGAGGAGCAAAGCTGAGCTTCCGCTGGCTCCGCTGGGAATCACCGTCTCTTTCAATCACTCCGCAAGACTTCTAGTCTGAGAAAATAGCTCACTCGGCTAGGAAGGGAGGGTGAGGGAAAGGAAGTGCTAGGTTTTCCTACACAAAAGAAGCTAAGGATGTGAAGATTTGTCAGGTAAGTGGCCATGTGGTGTCAGAATCTAAAACTCAACAGAAGTTGTACAGTATTTGAATCAGAAACTCACTGGAGGCAGTGGGGTGTCAATGGCTGGTCCAAGGCCACGCAGCTGTGAATGCCAGTAAGGAACCTTCCTTCACATACTCGCTGAATTATCAATTCAAGGCCACCACGTGTCAGGCACTGTGCTTGGTGCTGAGGACTCACCAGGGCTCGGGGTCCCCACCTTCCGGGAGCCTCGGGAATCTTGCTGTCTTGACTGAGGCTGGGTTAAAGGCACCATCTCCCAGAAGCTTTCACACAGCGGTGTCACAAGCCACTAAGCAGCTAGAAAGGGGATGTCACAGAGAGCAGACAACATGCACAGAGGTCTCCTCAGGACACAATAGTAACTCAGTGATTGGTTCTCGCTCTCAAAGGCAAAAGCTTATAAAAACAGTTTCCATGGCCTATGGGAAATTACTGTAACTGAAATGATTGATCGGGAGCTCTCTCCCGAGTTTTCTTCACCTCCGCTGGGGTATTCTGGAGGCAGAGTCTAGATGTAATACTGATAATAAAATCACCGGTGTGGTTATCTGCACCTGCGATGTTAGAATGGCCCAAAACACTGGCATTAATGATGATAATCTCTGGGTAACTTCATCGGTTTCCTGGCTCTCTTCTTTAAGATCTGCAGTTCAGAAGCAAGAAAATTAAACTCCTTTTGTGAATAAGACCTCCCTACTATGTGTAACAAAACAGTTTTACAAATAGCCAAGCACTGGAGCTTATTCCCTGTCCAAAGCCTCCATTATCTCGTGGTAGATTTTAAGCCATTGATATGTAAAAATGCTCACTCCTCTGCAAACGGCCAAAGTTCACATTCCTAACTAAACAGGTGGGACTGGGATCCATTCAATGCTCCACACTGAAGCCAAAGACTGCTCCTTACATCCTGTCAGCTGCTTAAGAAAATGCAGGGGTTACTGCAACCTCCTTTTCCAGGCCAGGAAGCGAGGCTGACTCAGTGAGGGAGTCACCTCGCGAGCGCCTGGTGACCTGGGTGTCCCAGCTCTACTGTTCTCTGTGTCATCTCAGCACCATCACAGAGGGTCTTTCCAGCTCTTAAGAACCCCCTAGGAAGAGCACATCTTCAGAGGTCCTTGGTCCTACACCCATCCTTTCTGTCCAGTGACCAATAGGACAGGGAGGCAGGCACGTGTGTGTGAACACACACACACTCCCACTGGAGGGATGAAGATGACCAAAGTCAGAATGACCTGACTGTAAGCCCTCCTCTGCCCCTCAGGAGCTGTGTGATTTTGGACAAATAAATCAATCTCTCTGACTTGTTTTCCATTTTTATAAAATAAAAACAGGCCAATAAATACATGAAGAAATGCTCAACATCGCTGGCAACCACAGAAGCACAAATTAAAACCACACTGAGATTGTCTTGCCCCAGAAAGAAGGGCCATCACTGAAAAATCAAATAATAATGCTGGCGAGGCTGTGGGGCGTGGGTGCATGTAAACTGGCACAGCCACCGTGCAAATCAGTGTGGAGATGCCTCAAGAAACTAAAACTAGAAATCTCACTCAACCCAGCTGTCCCCCCTTCTTGATATCTTCCTGAAAGAGGTAAAGACATCATACTACAATGATCCATGCACACCTATTGGGGTCTGTACCTAGACCCCCAAGCTCCCAAATGGGTGCACGGCAAAGGCTCAAAGGACTGAGACAAGTGGTGTAGTCTCTCGGGCTGCAGGAGGAATAAAACCCTCGGCAGAGCTCATAACTCTGCCAGCCGGCTGACTGACTGACGCTGGGCAGCCCGTATTTAATCAGAACAAGCAAGAAGTTGAGTGGACAATGGAAGAAACCTGAGCAGGATCTTAAGAGGGGTTCAAGGACCCCCTCAGAGCACCCGACAATGCTAATAAGGAAAACTATCCAGAAAGTCTCCAGGTGGCCTCAGCGGTGGCCTATCTTGCCCCCTGAGGTGTCTCCTGGTTCTCAGCTCAACCATGCCGGGGTCACAACGCAGCCCTGCACATGTATTCAGCTTCGAAGGCTCCAACACATCCCTCTTTTTTGCTTTGTTGCTACCCAGGACGGGTGGCAGCTGAAGCTGGAGAGGCGTGTTGGGAGAACTCCCACGATTTAAACTCTGCACAGCCCATCAGTCCATAACAACAGTCAGTTACCAGCGTAGCCGGAAATTGTCAGAGGATGTCAGTGATCTCAGCTTCTCCTATAGCCAACATTTTACACTGCCACACTTCTCTGCAAGAGGTTCAAGACCAAAGGAAAGTGAGACCCGCATTAAATACAATGTTTCTTACTTCTGTCAAGGTCAGTTAGGTCTCCTCAGGAGTTACCTTAGAACCACGCACAGCACCTCTTGGCTCTTCTGTCAGTGTCGGCCATCTGGATGAGTCACGGCCACTGCTTGACCAAGTTGCTTTCTGTGAAAGCTTGGGAGATTTTTCTCCTGGTGACTCTCCTTAGGCACACCTGACATGGGAGATCACTTTCCTCTGTGGTCTCATCATCTTCTTGATCAGAAGACCAGGGACTCACTGAGTATCTTAGGATGATGCAAGCAGAGGTTCTTCTATGTCCTGGATCCCCACTGACCTTGAAGGGCTGGGCCACAATATTGGCTGTCCTTTCAGCCCATCCATCCCTCTACTGTTTTGGTCTCTAAATCAGGAGAAAATCTTGATAACAATACAGTATATCAGAGACAGTGAGCCTGACATCACTATCTTATCTAAACATGAAGCACCTTAGAACAGTAAATGAAACCCATTTTCTACTATCCATGGACATTTTAACATTTGAATACCTACAGTGTTAGCAGTTACATATTTTACATGGTAGATCAGGAATTAAGACCATACATATTATTGTATCATGACAATCACGACATTCTTACAATAATCCGAATTTCCGTTCTGACATAATCACCCTTATCTAATACACAAGAAGTTCCTATCCAACCTATTGACCTTTAGTGGAATGTGATTCTCACAAGTCTCTGGTACCAGCAGAGGTCTAAACAGGAAACAGAAGTCTATTACCCCAAGCAATCCCTGTATTACAACCTGGGAGACCTGTGCATCCAAGCCACGAATGTATCCAACTCATCACGAAGTTGATAGCAATCAACTGTCAGAGCCATAAGGAAATCTTTGCACAAGCATTTTTAGACCAAAAACCTATTGTATTATTTATTTTATATAGTGGCCAATGTGAATATGTAATAATAATATATTTTACAACCTTTAGTTGGAGTGTTTCTTACAAGGCCATGGAGATTAGTGGGGTCTCCAATCAATAAACAAGAACTGGCTAAAAATGTTACCAGGCAGCTGCTTTCTTAGCAATCAGAGTCCTGTCCAATAATCCCAACCCCAAAGAATTTTATTACGTATCCTAATATTATTTCCCTTTTGTAAATAATGAGACTTTCAAGTTCATAATAAATAACATATTACACTTCTACACTCAATCTTTGTGTCATTTGGACCAGCCGGCTACCAAGACAAAAGCATGTTCTGTAATTCATCACCCAATGAATTTTTTATTAAACAATCCAAAAATGGAAAAAGAGAAAAATTATTGAGTTCAAAATAAAAGGAACAGCTGTTCACAGAGCAGACAAATGGACAAACATAGACAGACAACCTGTACAGATTCAAACAAACACAGAAACAAGCACACAGCCCCTTGGGGTCCATGAGAACTCTCCAAGGTCCCAAGGGGCCGTTTATTACTCGTACCATGTCCCTTTGCTAAACCAGCTCACCTCCTACGTCCTGTGCTCTCAGGGCATTTCCCAGGTGTTCCATGCCACTTGGACACTCTTGTAAGGGCATTTTTGCTTTTTACTCCACACATGTGAATGATCACTAGCTCAGCAACTCCTAGCAACTGCTTACAAACAGACTGAACAAACAGATAACCAATTCACAGACAGACTGCAAACATCTTACAAAATCAGAGTGCACTCAACATATCCTTAACCAAACCAAATTACAGTAACTTCTTACAAATTTAGAATTTGCAACTATAAATCAACCAGTCAAATTTGTTATAGGCCCATTAGCAAAGATCTCATATAAAAGGATCTTGGAAAGGACTGCAGGGGTTCCGCAGGTAAAGAGAAAATAAAGGGACATATACACCAACGGTCAGCAGAAAGGCTGCTGCCCAGCCAGCATCAGCAAGCAGCTTTCATTTAAAATACTGCCAGGTGAGTAGGGAAAATGTAACCATTCAACAATAAACACCTTTGGGCTCTGGATGGCAACAAGAGCCCCTGTGGGCAAAGGGCTGAACAAAACACCAGCAAGGAGAGAGGGCAATTCTTTGGGACTCGACCCGCCACAGCTGTGGTGAGTGTGAGAGCAGTGCTCTGAAGGGCCTGCTGGAAAGGAGAGTCAGAGACGACACGACATCAGCAGGACCTGGGTGACCCTGTAAAGCATCAGACAGAAGAGCTAAAACCTGAAAAAGGAGAGGTTGTCAGTAGCTAAAGAGAGGCTTGGGCGTTCATCTCCCAGGGGAGCAGCAGGAGCAAGCAAATTAGAGCCAAACCCTTGATTTCCATGAAACAACATGAGCTTTAGAGGAGACATAAGGCAAGGCAATTAGTTGAGCTACAGATTCAGAAACATTTAGTTGAATGGGTAAGAGAGACAACTGAAGCAACAATATTCCAGTATAATCAGCAGGCCAACTTTCAAAGCGGGGCTCTTGTCCTTGTTGACACAGAACAGGACAAAAGCGATTAATTCCCCATGCTGTTAGGCCAGCTTCTGCATGGGAGTCAGAGCTGGTGGGGAGTCGCCCATAGCTTTTACGGGGCTCAAATCTTGCAGCAACGGCGCCAAGGGGCAGAAGCATGTGGGGGAGGTGTAGAAGCAGCAGGAGCCGCGCCCCAGGAAGCCCGGGAGGCCGACCATCTGCCCGCCCACCAAACGCCACAGCATCCGGCAAAGAGATACCCAATCCTCCACAATGAGTGTACCCCCTCAGGATACCAAGGGCACCTCAGGCACCGATCATGAATTTCCAACAAGAGCTGCGCCACTATCCTCGGAGGTAAGTAACATGGTCCACCTTCCTAAGAAGGAAAAGCAGTTCTGCTTTGTGGTTCTGCTGCACTTCAGACAGAGAATTCCCCATGACTTACCTGATGAAGGGATTTTCCAAAGAAAATGAGGTAAGATGAAATAGACGTGCATCGGGGCCGCCCCAGGAACACAGCGAAGGTAAGTCACCCTCCACAGCAGACATCTCTACTGTCAAGTCCCTGTTCGGGTGCCAGGCTGTTGGGGTCTATGCCTAGACCCCCAATCCCCCAAACGGGTGCACGGCGAAGGCTCAAGGGAATGAGACACGTGGCATGGTCTTTAGGGCTGCAGGAAGATTGAAACCCTGGGCAGAGCTCATAACTCTGCTAGCTGGCCAGCCGACTGACCCTGGGCAGCCTGTATTTAATCAGAAAAGCAAGGAGTTGAATGGACAATGGAGGAAACCTGAGCAGGATCTCGGGAGGGGTTCAAGGGCCCCTCAGAGCAGCAGACGATGCTAACTAAGGAAAACTATCCAGAAAGTCTCCAGCTGGCCTCGGCTGTGGCCTATCTTGCCATCTGAGGTCTCTCTTTGTTCTCAGTTCAGTCACGCCCGGGCCACGCCACAGCCCTGCACGTGTACTCAGCTTCAACGCTCTCCAGCACACACGCGTGTTTACAGCAGCATGACTCATAGCAGCTAAATCCTGGGAGCAGCCTGCACGCCCATCACTAGATGCATGAATGAAGAGAACGTGGCATTACACGCTGTGGAGTACTACCCTGCCATAAAGAAGGACAAACGAGTCATTTGTAGGAAACTGGATGCATCTTAAGACCATAATGTAAAGTGAAATGAATCAGACATGCAAGCTTAAATATCACACGGGTTCTCTTACATGAGAGACCCAAAGTATAAAGAGAAAAATAAAGGGTAGGTCATAGGAAGCAGGAGGCAGACCCTCCTCCAAGGGGGTGCAGGTCAGGTGGCGGTGCAAGAGGAAGAGGAAAGCGGTGTAGGGATGTGGACAGGAGATGCCCCAGCGCATGGCGAGGCGTGGACCGACAGAGGTGGGTGAAGTGACGTCTCCGCCTACACCTCGGTCTTCAAGAGTCATTCCCTGTTCTCTCTTCCAGCAGATCTGGTGTTTCTGTTTTAATATTTAGATCTTTGATCCATTTTGATTTTAGTTCAGTGCATGGTGAGAGGCCTGGGTCCAGTTTCTGTGTCCAGCCTGTGGAGAGCCAGTCCTCCCAGCACCACTTTGTAAAGAGGCTGTCTCTCTTCCAGTGGAGGTGTTTGACCTCTTTGTCAATGACTAGGTGACTGAGTGCACTTGGAGTTGTTTCTGCGTCTTCTAAACTGTCCCATTGTCTCTCTGGTCTGAGAAACTAAAAGTGTAAATAAGGATCCAAATGCATAATAGAGATTGTGAAATGGGAAGAAGTTGTTTAAAAAGAAAGCGGAGAGGAGACAGTCCAGCCACCTAGGGTCAAGCACTCCTTCCCACGTCCTCAACTCAATAAGCCTGTTGGTTTTGTAAAAAAAAAGAAAGAAAGAAAGAAAGAAAGAAAGAAAGAAAGAAAGAAAGAAAGAAAGAAAGAAAGAAAGAGAGAGAGAGAAGGAAAGAAAGAAAGAAAGAAAGAAAGAAAGAAAGAAAGAAAGAAAGAAAGAAAGAAAGAGAGAAGGAAAGAAAGGAGAATGGGGAGGGGGAGGGGAATAGGAAGGGAAGAGAAAAAAGGAGAAAAAATGGAAACAATGTTTTGTAAATAAGGAGGGAAGAGGGGGTGGAGGAGGGGAGGGGAAAGGAGCAATCAAGAGCTACCGCTGCAGGTGAAGCTCCCTGAGGTGAAAGTGATTATTACCTACACCCAGACGGTACCAACAGGCTGACTTAAAAAAGAATAAATATAAAACGAGCATGGGATCGCCTTCCGTGCAGACACGGACTAGACGGCTGATAAATAGGACCCAGTGGGCTGCTCTGGCGACACCTCTGTGCCTGTTTGTCTGTTTTCAGTTCCCTCGGCCACAAAGGAGACACAGAATGGCTTCCAGGGCACAGCTCTCCTGGGAATCCATCGTTGCCTTTGTCCTTGAGTAGAGCGGCTGATGCTACCAAAGCCAGCCAGCAGCAGGGCTTCACAGCGCCCCCACCCTGCAGACCCAGCAGCGCTTCGTGGGTCCTTCCTGCTGCAAACTGTCCTGCCCCCGCGCACAGGGAAGCAAAGCCTCTGAGATCCAGACTGGGTCTTGCCTTCTTCATCCACTGCTGCTTGGGACCCACAGCAGGACTGAATCCTGCTCCTGCTGCGGATTCCCCAACACAGCAGTGGACCCTGTTAGGCCTGCACAGGGGGTGCTGCCCAGGTCTGACCATCATGCTCTCCCCTCCCCCAGCTGGAGCACCCTCAGAGAACCCTGCAGCTCCTGGCTGCAGAAACTGTGCCTCGAGATACTTAGGCCGCCCAAAAAGCCCCACATCTCCACAAGCCTACTCCAGATCACGGTTAGTACTTGGGCAGGGAGCAAGGGGTGCTGCCTATGCCCCCAGTCAAGGCCGTGTCCATCTGTCCCCTTCCTGACCAAGACCATGGGATGTGGAAAGCCAAAGTGTGGTATGCATTCCTGGAGGGGGCCTTCTCCCTGGCCACCAGCCCCAGTGACAGACTAAGACAAGGCTGAGGTAGCACAGAGCCTGCACTTCCTGGGCACCCGGAGACGGGCACTGTACCCTCCTCTTGTAGAGCTACCCCAGGTAAGCCAGCACTGCAGGAAGCTGGACTTCAGGGAGTGGTTTTCCCTCCCCAGAGCTCTGTGGCTTTGCTCATGAAGACTCTTGGCCACTCTGGATCTAAGGTGTGCAAGGCCACCCTGAGGTGGGCAGGGCCAGGCCCCGCTCTGCAGGCCCAGCCTCAGCCTCTGGTCCTTGGGGAACCCATCAGATCGCACCCCATCACCCTCCTCCCCGCCCACCCTCAGTCACGGGTGTGCTTGGTGCTCAGTCCTGGACCCCAGACGCCTCCTTCGCTGTTGGCACCCATCTACCTCGACCCTGGGGCCCACTGCCTGGTGCCTGGTGACCTTTGCCTGAACAGCTCCAAGCCAACAGGAACCTCAGGTCACCCCAGCATTGCCCCAGAGGATATGTTTGCCTGAGGTGACCTCTTGTCCCATCTTAAACATGACCAGATGATTGGGCTTCATACCCCACCTGCCCCTGCAAAGATCTGTGTCTTGCACTGCTGTGTTTCTAGGCATCCACACTGCCCCCTGCCGTGGATCTGCCCAGTGCCTTCGCCTCCTGAGCGGGCGGCCAGCAGCCATGTCCTGCTGTCCCCACGGCGACACCAGGGAGGTGGCCATGCAGACGTGCAACGCTCCGAGATGTAGACTCAGCACAAAGCAGGACAAGAATGATTTACCACGGAGCCAGAGTCGGGGAGCCCCTGCTGGGGTTGGGGGCCCTGGAGAAGCCCTTCCCTCTGAAGCCCCTCCTCTGTGTCACCAGAGTCAGGCAGGACACCGTTGCCACTGCCACCTGCCCGGGTGGGCTGTGCACGCGGTCATTCAGCTCCACACTGCCGTAGCACCACGCCTGTACGCAGCGCTCAGTGTATGTCTGGGGGCCCAGAGCTCACAGAGGTGAGAAGCCAGGGCTCTCCAGCCTGCCTCATGGGGTTGTGATGCCTGTGTGCCTCAGGGGCAACCTGACCTCAGCCTGCCCTGGCTGGCTGCTGTCCCTGACCTCGGTGGACAGCTGCCCGAGGTCAAGGCTGCTGCTGTGGTTCCTTCCCCTCCAGGGCACCTGTTCCCCAGGTGGCTGCACATGGGCTCGGGCAAGCCGAGCACGAACCCAGCAGAGAGCCCTTCCCCGCCCCGCCCCACCCTGGCTCTTAGTGAGGGGAAGAGAGGCGAGGGCCTTGCTGTCCTCTGGGCCTGGGGACCCAGGTCTTGGCCCTGCCGCAGGATTCCTGCACCTCCTGCTGCCAGCCCAGGACTCTGGCTTCCCCACCACCAGGCCTTGACCTGGCCAGGCCTCCGGGCAGGCCCAGCCCTCACCTGCCTCTGACCTAATCTGTTCCATCGGAGAGCTGGAGAGCTGGCACCGCCGACCGTGTCACCTTTCAGCAGGCTCCACCCTCCACAAAGGACCCACCCTGGCAACGCCACCACATGGGGACCAAGCTTCCTGCATAGAACTGAGGGAACAGACCCCACCCATCCACGGCAGCTCCTGAAGCGACCAAGGTACCCAACAAAAGCCGGGGATGCTTCAGCGGGCGTCACCTAATAAAAATACGCCCGGAGCACTGAGGCTTGCTGATCCCAGACAGAAATTAAACTCTCTGGAAAGGAACAACCCTGGAATAGAAAAGAATCACCACCTTTGGGCTCTCTACTTGCCCCGAGTCTGCTGCAGACAGTCAAGAGATTATGTGTAGGAACTTGACAACCGACTGCACAGATGGGGAAACAGAGGCACAGAAATGTCTGTGACCCCGCCCAAGGTGACAGCACAGCGGGCGACAGCAGGGCCACAGCCAGGCCTGGTGTTCTGTGCTGCATCCCACAGGGCCAACATGACCCGGCTGGGACCCCGGATTTTCTCTCTCTTGTATTCCTTCATGTTTGGTGCAGGCCAAGTTTCCAGCTCTCCCCCTGCCAGGTCCTTCTTCCCTAAGAGTCGAGCGCCCCAGAACAGCAGCTACACCCCGCTTTTCCTACCCAGTGCTCTGTGGAGCAGAATAGGAACCAGGATTCCTGGAGAAACCAGCAGGCCAGCGGTCCGGCTCTCTTGTGGGGTGGCAGATGTGTCAGTGGGGGGCCCTCCAGAGACCCCAGCCCATCTGCGGAGTAACCCAGCCTTGGGGCTCCCCAGCCAAGCCCAGAGGCTCTGGCCCAGCAAGAAGTGACCCCTCTGTGCCCTGCATAACTCCTAACCCACACGACCCCTAGCGAAATGGAGTGGCTGTTTCATACCCCTAAATTCTGTGGTGGTTTGTTACACAGCGACAGTGACAGCCCTGGGGTTCCACAGAGCTCTGGCTCATTACAAAATGCTCCTCAGGTGAGTGCTCAAGTGGCCTCATTTCCTACCTCCTGCTGCCCTCCCCTCCCCTCGCCCCTCCCCTCCCCTTCTCTCCCTCCACTGCTTGGCAGGAGCCCAGGGGCTGCTTCCAAATGCCGCCTGCCCTGCCTTTCTCATTCCACCCATCACCTCAGTGATGCGGCATGAAGCACCCTGCCCCTCTGTTGGGCAGAGGAAACCCTGTGGGTGGGGATGCCAGGGCCACCAGCCACTGTCCCTGGACCCCAGCTGCATCCCCTCTGCTTTCATGGCTTCCTCACTTCCCTTGCCAGAGAACCTCCGCTCTGGGCGACCCCAACCCCTGTGCTTGGCCGCAGGGCCTGGCCCTGCCTCAGTTTCTGCCACTCTGCTCCGGCTGCAGGGCCTCCCGCATCTCATCACTCTCCCCGTGGGGCCTCTGCTCAGGACTCAGTCCAGCCAGGAGCTTCCCCAGTCTTCAGCATCACTGCCACATCCTCAAAGTCTCTCGGGCCCCCTGTCCAAGTCATAGCCAGGGTGGGCTCCACCTCAGTGGTCTTCTCGGAGAACCCACTGTCCACCTCCTTGACCCGCCCACCGCCATCTGCGCTGCAACCCGAAGGCAGGGACCCGGGGACCGAGCCCAAGCTCACCACCACCCACCGGGCACCGGCAGGCTCGTGAGTGTGTGTTGAATGAGTGCACCAACTTGCACCCCACCTAGCAGCAGGCCAGGGGACCCTGCAACCCCCACCCACCAGAACCTTTGCTTTCCTTCTAGCAGCTCTTGGGGTGTGGCCCCCACAGCAGCAGCTCCTCCATCCAAAATGCAGGGTCTCAGGCCCCGGGGCCCCCCGAGTCAGAGCCTGGAGGTAAGGCCCGCCGTGGGGTCACCTGAGCTCCTCACTGTAAGAAATAAAGAGGTGGGGGGACTTGCAGCAAGGACGAGTTTATGACCCAAAGGGGCCGCTGTGCCGAGTGTCAGAACAGCGGCAGAGAAGGAGGAAGCCCAGCACTGAGTATCTGGGGTCAGACCGCTTTGTCTGCGGTCACCGGTCTGTGGCACATTTGCCTAAATGTCCCTGTCCTCCGGGAGCCAGGGCCCCTGGCCTCTCCTCCTCACGCTTGGCGCAGGAATTCCCGTGTGGCAATGTGAGCTGTACATCACTGAGCACAAGGACATGTGGGCGCTCTCGCAATTTTATGTGGCCACGGGTCTCCTCTATGCCCTCTGAACACTCACCACACTTGCGCTGGAGCCCGACAAACACCCTCGGAAAACGCTGTCTGTCGCAATGTGCTCTTCCCTAGAGCACATCTTACCACACCGGCCTGAGTCACTCACGGTGCCCCCAGCAGTGCTCACCGCCACTGCTTTAGGCAACGTCTTTAGCCCTTTTGATCTTGCCTAGACTGCAAAACAAAGGTTGCACAATAAAGGCTTGCCACAAGCACCGCTTATTCAAACACGCGCACGTACACACGCGGCGCACACTGTGGACATACACAGTCATGCCATGTATATCTAAAATCCGCCAAGCGATCTGACCCTCAGGAGAGTCTGGAATGTTCCTGAAGGCCAGTGTGGAGGTGACCTGGGAAGAGCAGCAGAGCCTGGCTCTGTAACCTTGGGAAGACTGAGCCAGCTTGGAAGCAGGAAGTGAAAATAGTCACACCAAACAGCCGGTGTTTACCTAATCAGGGCTAATGATTCGCTTCTTAATGAAATCTTGCAAGCTCAGCTGAACACAGAAAACATTTGCTCCCCTCATAGCAAACAGGCCTCTCTGTCCCAGACCTCTGGTGTGCAGAGGACCCTGGTCCGGCCAAGGAGCCAGCTCTCCGGGAGTCTCTGACCAACAGGCTTGGAAAGCGCAGGAGTCGGTGCCACAGAGCTTGGCCCAAATTTGAAGCGCTTTAAACGCCACATTTCCGTATGCTATGATCTGCTGGTGTGTGTGTGTGTGTGTGTGCGTGTGTGCATTGCTTTCAAGATCTAGCTATTGTAAATTGGGCTGCTATAAGAACTAGGGAGAAGCTCAAATAATTCTCTAAATTACTTATTCTTTTTCTAATTAAGTTTTTTGGTACATTTTAGATATACTTAATGACCATATTCATCATAATATGTGTGTGTGTGTGTGTGTGTGTGTGTGTGTGTGTTTTGGGTACTGAGAATTAAACTCACAACCGTGCACTGGCCAGGCAGGTGCTTATGCACTGAGCCATATCCCAGCCCCACATGATATGTACATTGATGTTTTCCCGCCCCCCCACACACACCCTTCAACCCCTCTTCCCCTCCTTACTTACAAAAGCTTTGGTGCCACTTTTTCTTTCTGTTCTCATTTTTTTCTTTTCCCTTCCCCCTCCTTAGTTTCCCTTCCCATTTGAATAATTTTTTCCTATTTCACAACATCTACTATATGTTTTGCTCCTTATTCATACTTTCAATTTCTCACCCAGAGACCGCTGTCTCAAAAATAACTGAATACATACATGCCAACCCTCTCATTCATACTAGTTTCTCTTAGGTCAATGAAAAGAAAGTTCCAGGCTATCATCTACTTCTTTGTAAGAGAGAATCTTCTTGGAAGATAATGATACATGGTGTATTAACTATTGTTATTCCCTTATTTTGTCATGAAATTTTTTTCATAAAATAAATTTTTTCATCAGTGTCCACCTGTGAGGGTCCAGGGTAGTGACAACCTAGAGCCTCCTATGCTTGTTGGGTTTTGGGTCAAGACTTAGTAAAATAAACAGGTGGGGGGACTTGCAGCAAGGACTTGCAGCAAAGTAAACCACTGAGGCAGGGAGGTCCCAACACCATCACATACCCTGCCTGGCCCTGGACACACGTCACATGTCCACAGTGAGGGAGAGCCCCCAGGAAAGGGCAGCCGGTGTGGGACACTCGCTGATTGTACAAATGGATGGGGGGGGGTGGCACGTGGAGCCCTTTCTAGTTTCTGCTTAATTTTGCTATGAACCTCAATCTGCTTTTTAAAAATCAAGACCAACACAATGTCTGTAAAGAGACTGTAAGCCACACTGAATATGACTGAGAACTTGTCATTGCTACCATTGCAGAGATTGTTGTTATTCTCAGGGTTTGAACAGGCGTGGCGGGCTGGTGAGCTCCCTGGCACTCAGCACCCCACTTCTGCCTAGTCACACTGTCACCCAGCACAGTGACCTGAGTTCTGGACCTGGCCACATGAGGTGGTGTGGTAATCTAATTTATTAATTTGCATATAAATAATCTGTTTTTAAATTGTTATGTGTCTAAGTTCCAACTTGATCTTTAAAAATAAAATATTTTTTGCCTGGGCATGGTGGTGCACACCTGTGCTCCTAGCACTCAGAAGGCAGAAGCAGGAGAATCTCCTTGAGTTCAAGGTCAGCCTGGGCTACCCAGTGAGCTCAAGGCCAGCCTGAATGACATAGCGAGAAAAAAACAAACAAAGAAGCAAATAAATAAATAAATAGCAAGATATCCACAATATAGTCCCAAATGGATTTCTACCTGCGAAATACAAAACCTGGCCAATCATGTGATCTTTCTGGAGAAATTCACATTTAACTAAGGACTAAGGAGTCATTATTCAAAATTAAGGGTGGTCAAGATTTCCACAACATTTTCAATTATACCTACATTTGTATTTGAAAAACATACAAAGCTTTTTCTACATAAAACTTGTCCTCTAGCAAGTGATCCTTTCATGCAAGGTTAGACAGAGATTATGTCCTCAAGATATCTGGGTACCACAGTTACTCTGTGCCTGTATCTGGCATCAGGTTGTCATGTTACAGCAAAAGCAGGCTTCCCTGGCATTTAGAATCTTGTCAGAAGACAATTCTGAAAACTAGGTAGGACTCCTCAGCATATTTGCTTTTAGTTTCCCCCACTTGATAGAAAAGCCATGCAGGTGGTCTCATATTAGAAATTTCTATACAAAGATATGCTGTGTTATGGTTGATACAGTGTGTCAACTTGAGAAGTTTAGAAGTTTAACTATGACACTCAGCAGGGAGCCAGGAACCCTACTTTGTAAATATCCTCATCCTGTGCAAGAGGAAGGCACAGAAATTTTGTGAGTGCTGCATCTTCCTTGGGGGCCAGAGGGTGGCCTGCATACAGCCTAAGGGAGAAAAGGCTTCCCCTCTTTTTCTTTGACTGTTTTTGCTCTGTCTGCTGCCTTGAAATGTTGCACCTCAGCCACACCACCTACTTGGGGGCCAGCTGAGTATGGAATAAAACCTCCACAAACTGAGAGCTAAATAAACCTTCCCTTCTTTCATTTTGGGTTTTTTTTCCCCCAGAAACTAGAGAAAAGTAACTAACACACACTGTTTCTGAGTAAATTCTATTTTTAGCATATCAAGGACAAAAAAATTCCTTGAAAAAGAAATACATAATTAAATATATCCAATGGTGCTAAGTAAAATTCACTGTCTAAAATATAATTTACAATGATTTTTCTTTTCATAAGCTACAGTTAAACAATCCTTATATGGGTTTTTTTCTAACCTATTTTTAAGTGTACAATAGGATAAGTTTTCAAATTTTTAGACCATGGTAAAACACACCTAACATAAAACTTCTCATCTTAATCATTTTCATCCTTAGGGTTGGTGAGCTGTTCTCATGGGTGGGGCACAGAGGGCCCTGTAATGGGAGAGCTGGCCCTGGCTGAAGTGCAGCTCAAGAGTAGGCTTGTGGGGAGATGGCCCTAGCAGGACTCTGTCCAACAGGAAGCCACAGAACCACAAAGATAAAGCATGAGTGCAAAACCGTGTGAGAGAAAAGCTAGTTACAGAGCACTGAAAGCCCCGCAGAGAGGTCAGGTCTTCCGCCTGGCAATATGGCCACAGATGCAAAATACAGACAGAGAGTTCTGCAGATGAGGAGCGCTGGTAGGACTCAATACTCCCTACAGAACAAAAGGCCGTGAGTCCAAAAGCTCATGGCTTTTATTGGTATCAGTCAGGGAGGTGGGTGGGAATTGTGGCAGAGTGCTAGGGGAGAGAGACTTTGCAGGCACTGGCTGTAAGGAGGAATAGAGCAATTCTGTACCAGGCACAACAGCCTTCCCTTAGCAATACAATGGACAGCTTGATGCATGCAAGGCCAGCACCTTTACTGCCAGGAAGGTAAATTCTTTTTGAGTCTCATGGCCTCAGCTGAGACGTTCTTTCATCTCTTAGCCCCGGAATCTCACAGGCTCTTGCTAAAGCAAACATTCCAGCCATCAGCAGGGGGTACAATTCTTACCCTAGTGCTGCAATTGGCCAGACTCAATCACATTCTTTTTAGTCAATTAAGGGAACATTTGTTTCAATATAGCCAGCTCTGCCTAACTCAGTGAACAAGGTTAAAGGTCAGGAAAAGATGGAGGTTAGGGGCTTTGTTTCTCAGGAGAGCACAGCTAGGCAGTATCCCACAAAAGAGAAGGCAAACTTATTTGTCCACTATTGAAGATATTCCCATTAATGACTGGGCCTCATGAGGTCCTTGACACCATGCACACAAACAGATAAAACTAGAGTACAGGAAAACAAGGATGGAGAGGACCCACACCACTCTAGTCAGTGGGCTCCCCGGGGACAGGCAGGGAGGAGGTGACAGGTCAGGAGACCTGGAAGGGCCTAGCCCTGTCACCTGTCCCCAGCCCATGCAGGGCTCATGGTCAGCACAGGGAATTCAGCCATGAACAAAGCTGAACACCAGCTCTCCAGGGCTAAAGCGAGGGTGACAGATGTCAAGCAGAGTCCTGCACAGGTCAGGTGGTGGTAGAGGTGTCAGGTGGTATTTACACAGATAGGAGTGACAGAGGGAATGAGGGTAGGTTTGTTTAGGGAAAAACCTCTACACTGACAAATTTCATCATAGCTTTTTGGAAGTAAATGTGGCAATGTGTTAATTCAGTTCCAATTGTGGGCTCAAAATTGTTTTATGAATGTTTGAAAAGTTTTATAATAACAAAAGATTAAAAATGAAAAGCTCACTTCCATCAACTGCTGAAAGAGTGGGAAGTAGATGCCAGGCATTTCCAGGTCACTTCAAAGGGGTATGTCGAGCTTGTGATGTAGATCTAATTTTATTAGGGACCGTGAACGTATTGGGGTATCCTGAAAATCAGTTAGAAAGGGACAAGAATTCCAATCATTGGGCATATATGTGTTTACTTGTCTGCATGTCTTTTTACCTATCTGGCTGCCTGTCTGTCTATCTATCTATCATCTGTTTATATATCTATCCATCCATCATCCATCCACCCATCAATCCCTCCAGCTACCCATCCATCTATGCCAGCTGATCTCAACATTGACTGGACTGAGACTCCTGAGAGTGAGTGGACCATCGGGTGCTGTCCTGCACAGTGGATTCACCATAGGTGCTCACAGCTACATGTGCTGCTAGGAGAAGGGGCCCAGGTGGAGCCAGGTCACTGGGGTGATCTTTTACTCTCTCTCTCTGCCTGTCTCTCCCTGTGCTCTCTTCCTGGCCACCGTGAACTACAAAGCTGTGCTCCCTCACACCCATCTGCCATGATGGTCCTGACTTGGAGCAGCCAACCATGGACTGAAACCATGAGCACAAATAAACCTTTCCCCCTTTAAGATGTGGGTATCAGATTATCTTGTTTCATTGACAAAAAAGGCTGACCAATATACCAATACATTATCCAACTACCCACCCACCCATCCATCTATCCATCCATCCATCCACCCACCCATCCATCCATTCATCCATCTATCCACACACCCACCCATCCATCCATCCACCCATTCATCCATCCACCCACCCATCCATCCATCCACACACCCACCCATCCATCCACCCATCCATCCACACACCCACCCATCCATCCATCCACCCATCCATCCATCCATCCACACACCCATCCATCTGCACATCCATACATCCATGTACCCTCTCGTCTATCTGTTTATGCAACCTCTGCTTCCCACATAAAACACACAGTGGTCTGAACATGGAGGAAAGGAGGAAAGGTATAAAGTCAGAGGCAGGAGCCCATCCAGCCCATGCATTGTCAATGGTGGAGGACACACAAACAAGCCAGGTAAGGACACAGAAAATGAATCCTCACAAAGCGCTGGTGACAACAGCCAGGACCGAGCCAGAGTGCAGCAGGCTGGGTCTGCTGCTTATCTCATGCACTTTGTCACACTCCGCCCTCCTTCCCCCAAAGAAAGGAACCAGAGCTTCAGCCACGTTCTGTCACCACAGACCTGGCAAAGATAAAGCAGTTCACAGCTACATGGTTCTTTCAGAGCTTCTTTGGAGATCACAAAGATTGATGGAAAAGCAGTAAGAGGTATGCAGCTCCAGTGTGTCTGTAAGAGGTGTTCAACAGATAGCTCCTGAATGAATGGGCATGAGGTGACCTCATGACATAGGTAATTTTTGTCCTCAGAGCAACTCCTGGCCACATAAGGCTTTCAGATTCCATCATGGTTACTGCTGGTTCATCTCACTATTTCTTTCTTTAATAAGAGGAGCTGATTTCCAGCTGAGTGCATGACTAGGGGTGTTCTGGTTGATATACTGTGTCAACTTGAGAAGTTTAGAGTTTAAATGAGAGACCCAACAGGGCACAGGGTCCTCACTTTGTAAATATCCTCATCCTGTGCAGGAGGAGGGCTTGGAGGTGGAGCGAGTGCCACACCACCCTGTGCAGTGGGTTGGGGGTGGGGGTGCTGCATACACGAAAAGGGAGGAACAGAGGCTTGCTCTGACCCCTTTTGCTCTGGCTGCTTTTGTTGGTTGCTGCCTTGAGGCATTGTCCCTGTGCCCTGCCACCCTGCCTTGGAGTCAGTTGATTATGGGCTGAAACCTCCACAAAGTGTAAGCTAAATAAGCCTTTTATTCCTTCATTTTTAGTGTCAGGTGTTTTGTCCCAGCAATGAGAGAAAAGTAAGCAAGACAATAGGATAGAGTTCTAGACAATATACAAGCAGTTGTGTTCTTAGATTCCTCAGAGAAAAGGGATATATCCTTCTTCTGCTTTCTTGCTTACTACTAACTAGAATTTGGATGTGATAGCTGGAGCACAAATGGTCATTTTGGGCTTTGAAGGGAAAGTCATGTAGAGACAGCAGCACAAAAGAAGGTGAAGACCAGACATAACACCAGAGTGTGTCACACTAGCCCTGGACAGCTCATGTCTGGACTGCTGTACATGAGAAACAAACTTCTGTTTTATGCAAAACTATCAAATGCTACTAAAATAAACCAGTATTTTAATAAAAACTACTATTTTTCTCTCTTAATCATTTTCTGTCAAATGCAGCAAATGGAATTCTACTTAATAAATACCTGCCATCCCGTCTCTCTATGCACAACCTCACAGAAAGCTTTGTACTATCTCCTCCTCAGAGCTGAGGCCAGGGAGGAGTCCTAGACTCTGCTTGAGCCAAACCTGGTACCCTCTACCCCACTGGCCGTGGCGTCCTGCTGGGCCTGATACGGGTCATTTACCCACAACTGGACAGGGGCTGGGCTGGGCAGGACCCGGCTCCAACACTCACTGGGGTGGGAAAGCCAAGAGTTTCCAGAAGAGGGTGTCAGGCCAAGAGGAGGCGCCCTGGTGCCCAGCGTGACCTTGGCAAACAACCATGCTGTCCCGGGCCACTGGGACAGGCACAGCGCGGCCAGGCGAGCTGAAGCCAGGACAGCTTTGCAAGCACTTGGAGGAAGGGCCTCCCACGTGGGCTCCCACCTAGTGGGATGGCGGTTGTCTGATGTCTGGACTTTTTCTTTAAAGTCAGAGCTTCAAACTTACAATAACAATACACCCACAGAACTACACCAGGAGGTCCCCTGCTGTTATGATTCATAGTCCTCTCTGCTGGAGCCGGGGGCCCTTGGTAAACACTGGGGGACAACTGTATCTTACACCTTCTAATTTAATCATACATATATGTATCTCACTATGTGATTCAGGCTGGCCTCGAACTTGCAGTGACCCTCCTGCCTCAGCTTCTAAGTACTGGGATCTCCAGTAAGTGCCACCACCCCAACCAATCATAATCTTTAAGAATAATCTGGGAATGTGCTTATCTTTGCTCCATTCAGTTCCCAAATACAAGAATGATCAACAAAACTTAAAATTAAATTCAACAAAACTTAAAATTTCTTCTGGTTAGAAGTATATTCTCCTTGTAAAAGAAATTGGAAAGTAAAGGAGGCTATGGAAACCTTGATTTGATTTTCGCCCTGGTCCAAACTAATAAACCTCTCATCCTCGTTGATGATAGCGTGGTGCAGCTCATACGGTGAAGGGAAAAGTCGAGACACCACCTTCCACCCTGCCATCCACACCTACCGCAGTCTCCACCACCAAAGAGGGGTCCCGGGCTCCCCAGAGTGGGAGGCAGGACACAGGAGACAAACCCTCCCTAAGACAGCTGAGAAATGGGGCCCCTGCAGAGCTGGTCATGGAGGTGACACCATCAGGCCACGGGAAGACAGGCTGCACTCACCCTGCAGAGCCACGCGCAGAGCACGAGTCACGGAAGGTTAGTCCCACGGCTGTCACCTGAGTGTTCACGTCACTTTACTTGTTTTTGCCATTTCTAAGCATAATATATGGTTGGTGCAAAAACAACTTAATAGCACATAAAGAAGTAGAGAGCTGGGCATAGTGGTGCATATTGTACTCAGTGAAGCTGAGGCAAGAAGATCCCAAGTTCAAATCCAGCCCAGGCAACTTATAGTGACTTAGCAAGGCCCTGTCTCAAAATAAGCACTGTCCGGGCCAGCGAGGCCACTCAGTGGGGAAGCCCTGGGCGCGGTGCCCAATGCTTATTCATTGAAAGTTTCAGATCACTCTGCCAAGCTTCCCGACCCAACTCCTCCTGCCAATTCAACGACAGCAAATTTATAAATTAGTTTCAAACAACCAGCATCTTATATTTGTGCTCTTTCCATCTTAAAATCACACACCTCGCTTATTCACACTTCACACCCCTCCTGGATGTAATGCATTTTGCAAATGAAGAGCCACACAGCCTTGCTGTTCCCATTCACAAGCTAGTTACAAAGTACATTTTTTTTTCCTAAGGAAGCAGAGGCCAATCTGGCTCGCAGCTGGGGAGGTTCTAAATCCCTAACATCTTTGCATCGCTAGATGCTTTGCTCTGTGCTGTGACAATCTCTTGTGATGGCAAAATGACACTCATGTCCTGATGCTCCGTTCCCAGGACGTACCCAGAGCTCCCATACCCTGGCTTTCTTCAGAGCAGGTGCAGACCCATGCTGGGCAGACCTCTCCGTGAGAAGCCCAGCTGGAGCCACCCAGAGTCCCTGAATCTTCCTTCCAGGACACAAGGCACAGCTGTCCAGTCACAGCCCAACACCCCTAATTAGGCCTGCTGGGAGGCAGGGCGGACAGAACAGCTGGGCACCTGCGTGTGGGACAGAAAGAGCACCCCAGCTTCTGGTCCCCAGAGCCATGGCCAATCTGGGGGAGCACAGGCCTCGAGCCCCTGGGACTCCCCGCCCACACATCCCTGCTCCAGGCCACGCTGACACCCCAAATGCAGGTGAGGCTGAACCCCACTGCTCAGCGCCCACTCTTCCCATTCACAGTGAGGAAAAGTGCAGCCGGGCAGCCCACGGAGTTCTTTCCTTCAGCCCAACACTGCTCAAAAAAATTTTTTGAACCAACATTTAACAGTTTAAAGACTTCCTGTATTTACTCTTTAAAAGTTAAAGCGTCTGGGCCATGCCACTCCTGCATGCCTGTCTGGACTCGACGGAGTTGGGTGACTGCATGCGCCGGCGACAGGGGTTTCTGTGGATGGTTTCTGACCAGGTCTCACCCAGAGGACACCCAAGCCATACGGTGGCCAAACACCTGGGTCTTCACCCCCGTATCAAAGTCCTTCTCAGAACAGGAAGAAAGCAAATGGAAGCCTTGGCCCAGAGCGTCGGAGGGGACCCAGCAGGAAGGATGTGCGCTGGGAGGGGTTCCCAGATGAAGGCCAAAGCAGCCACAAGCAGCCTCATGGGTGGATTTTTAAAATTTGTTCTATTTTTGAAAGAAACACTTCAACACCCCAACAGACAGACAGACAGACACACATTACAAGCTGACTGTTGTTAATTTGTCTCATTTCTGTGAGATGTGCCCCCGCCTCCTACAAGGTCAATTTCTTCTCAAGTGGCTCTTGAGCCAACTGATTCCCGCTGCCTTCATGGCTTTCTCCCTCCTGAGGACTATTGGTTCTCTGCTGACCTAAGCTTAGCTTCCTCCTCAGGATTCAGCCCGTCACACTCACAGATGTCCTCTCCTGTCCCGGAACTGCAAAAGGCACACAGGCAGGGTCAGATCCCGTCCCAGTGAGTCATAAACGCTAACTGCCTGGCACAGAGTGGATGGATTAAGATTGTCAACCTGGGGACAGGTTTTTGAAACTATTGAGACAATAAAATGAGTGTACACTGGTTATAAGAGTCACTGGGAAGCTCCTTTGCTTTGTGGAATCTCCGTGGAGCCCGAGCATCACCATGACAGCGTGTGCGAGTGTGTGGGTGTTTCCACCAGTGATGCTTCTAGAACAGCAATAACCACCAGGGTCCGCAGTCACACGGGGCCCACTGCTTCTCACTGTTGGAAGAGTCACAGAGCACCGCCAAATCCAGGCACAGCAGGGCACCGTCACAGGCGACTCCAGTTTAACAGCGCAGCTCTGGGAAGGAATGTGCATCCCGAGGGCAAAGTGACAAAGTGTCAAAGAAGCACACAGGATTAGAGAACAGGGCTGCCTGTGCAATTCCCCGCCACCTCGCTTGGTCAGTGATTCGGGGGCTCGTCACCTGCTGTCACTGGATGACTCCTTTAGACAGTGCTGCTGCCGACTGTCATGGCTCGGCCTGGATTCTTGCTCCTGCACTTAGGGCCACGAGTCAGAGAGGCGAGTCTGGCTGCAGTTGAGCTGACAGCAGGAGCACACTGACTGCGGACACCCGCCTGTCCCGTCCAGTTTCTGCAGCTGCCCACTCCTTGGTGCAGCACCTGCCCGTGTCCCATCGATGCCCCTGCAGTAGGTGTGATGTGTCCCTGCCCTGCTTTATGCAGCGCAGCACAGTGTCCGCTTGCCTTCGTGTTGGAATAACACGGCCCCCAGTGTCTGCTGAGCTCTGTGTTGATTTTCAGGGTCTCTGCATTCTGAAGCTGTCCCATGCTCAGTTCAGATGCCATTCAGAGCCCAGATGTCATCATGAGCTCAGCTTGGTGAGTCAGTCAGAAGCCTCTGAAATCCCAGTTCTCAGTGACATCTGAGTCAGTTTAAATTGCCCAGCGCTGCTCTGGCTATGGAGACCTCGACAGGAGGCAGAGCTCCCCCTGATCACTCTCAGGGCACCCCCCCCCAGACCTTCACACTCACAGAGGAGGCCGGAAGGAGTCTGCTGACTCCTCAAGGAGAGAAGTAAAACACAGGCCACAACCAGCACCACAGAAGCTCTGTGGAGCAGAGCACAAAATCGCAGGCGGATCCTGACCCTGACACCCAGCAGGTAACACACACAATGGCCCAAGGTGGCCAGACGCCACCCGGGAAACATCAAGAGCCACAGAGCAGAGAGCAGAACCTGCCTCCCTGGCTGGGTGGGGGAGGTGTGGAGCAGATGACAGAAAGGAAGTGAGAGGAGATGGGAGGAACAGAGGGCAGCTGGGGCTGGGGCTTCTCCATCAGACTGCAGGGAGCTCGGTAGAGTACATGGCTGCACAGCCCAGCTTGGTGAAAGCCCAGGGCCCGTGTACACTGTGAGAGAGCAGCCCAGGCTGGACATGAGGCAAGGCCCAGCAGGAGGAGTGGCCTTCTGTGTCAGGATCGGTCCCTGGGGGCAGTGGTGCATACTGGGGAACATGGGGACATCAAAACCCAGAGAGGTGGGAGAGGGGCAAGAAAGGCACCTCGGGTAACAGACTCCAGCTAAGGCAGTGTGAGTGTGTCTCAGTGCAGAGCACAGGCTTAGCACACACAGAGCCCCGGGCTCCATCTGAGCACCGGAAATCACAAAACACTACACTTACTCAGGGACTAAATGGGGGCAAAGAGAGGAGAGCAAAGGGTGAGGAGGGAACAAGACACACAGTGTCCCCCAGTGAGACACTGGAGGACATCAGAGGCTGGTGGGTGGCTGGGTCTCCTCTCCGAGCTCAAGATCTGGGGGTGGAGTGGTGCCGTCCACACTGATGGGAAGTCCATCTAACCTTCCCTCCCTGAGTTCACCCTCTGACTGGCTGCATGGTGGACGGCCCCTCAGTGGCCTCAGAAGGACTTATTGTCACCTGGGACCCTCTGCAGAGCAGGGCCCTCCCCAAAGCTGCTCTCCAGAGAACCAGACTTCATAGATCATTCTGAGGCCAGCACAGTCCTTCCTAGTGTGTGACTGGACAGTGTCCTGGCCACTCATGATCATGGGGAAGGCAGTGCCCTGGGCTTGTCCAGGAGTGGCCACCACCAGAGATGTCAGGGGCATGGACAGTGGATACACAGCCAACTTTCCTCGGAAGCACATGCACCGACGCCCAGGCCTGGACACACCCCACCGCCGTCTCAGGTAGCGTCCCCACCTGCCTCTGAGCTGAGCTTCCCTCCAGCAAGAGGCACCAAACATTCTCCTGCTGCCAGCTGGGAGAAGTTGCCCATCGCCTTGCCGGGAAGCCACACCGCCTGCCCTGCTGCCCTAGGAGGGAAGGCTGCGCCAGGGAGCTGGGTCCAGAGCAGAGCACCAGGCTGGCCACCAGGGACACCAAGCACACCGTGACCTCCCCACTCCCCACTCCCCTCAAGGTAAAGACACGCCTGACACTTGCCACAGCCTCTGCTGAGCTCCACACACGCTGGACAGAGCGTCCCTCTCCTGCGGACTGAGCACTCAACAATCCAGCTGCTCCTGCACCTCGCAGCTTGTTCCACCTGCCACAGGAAGCTCTCGGGAAGGTACCTGCTGAGCCTCTCTTCGTTCCTGATGACAGGCTGGCTTGCACATCTGCAAAGCTTCCAGGTGCAGCAGTTCTTAACCTTGGGGAGTCTTAGACTCGAAGAATTTGAGGAAATGCTCTGACACAGGACCCAAGATCGGAGGGCCCAGGGTGCCCACCCAGCATCCATTGGGCTCACAACCCCCCAAAGGTGGGACCAGAAAACCTGTCCTGAAGATGACACAGAGGAAATGCCTGCGGTTGTGCAGGCCATGCACAGTCCCTGTCACCACCTCTCCACTGGACAGCCAGGGTCCCAACCTGGCCACTGGCGCTATATAAATGAGCCAGCACAGCTGCGGGCCAGGAAATCATTATTATGGTCACTGACATTTGAATTGCTTATTATTTTCATGTGTCACAACACATTGTTCTTCTCTCATCTTTTTGTCTTTTTTAACCATAAAAAAAAAAAAATCCCAGCTGCAGCCCACAGATTCAGCAGCCAGCGACAGAGCCCAAGCCACCAAGCCTGGCTGCAGGGCCATCAGCACCTCGGAAAAAGTGAGGTGGCCCTTGGGCGCCCTGGCTTCTCAGAGAAGCCAAACGTCCTCTTCAGTCACAAATGTCCACAGCAAGCCATAGTCATGCTGAGTCACAGGGCCCCTGTCACCCAGGAGGAGTCACAGGCCCACTTGTGTCCCATGGCAGTGTGGCAGACAGCTCAGAACACTGACTCTGTGTGTGGCTCTTTTTATATCACGGCCGTCATCAGACCTGCTGCTTCTCATTCAAATACATTAATAAAGAAGCCCATGTAGTAATCTACGTCACCACAGGATCGTCGTTATGTTACAACTGTGTGTCAGGAGCTTGATTTCCTTTCCTATCACCCTGTGTGTTTTACAGCACGGACTTCGAGGCAGTGTTCCGAGAAGCACCCAGGGCTTTCACTGGGATCAAGGGACAGCCAAGGGGAAGGGACCTTGGCCCCTCCAGGGCCGGGCCGAAGCTCGCTGCTGCCCCCCTTACCAGTGCATTCACATCTTCTGTTTTGTGGATCAGCACCCGGATCTCATCCGTATCGCCGCTGAAGATGGCCTGGACCAGCGGTGGCTGCAAACACAAAGGAGGGAACACTTAACTCAGTGACCACACGAGCGGCTACATTCAGAGGTCAGCGAGCACATGCCAATACTCCCTGGGGGGTGGGGAGATGCACACAGAGAGATGACAGACCAGGAGGCAAGAGCCCACACAGACTTGGACTGCAGTGCGGACTGCTGTGAGCACCACGGGGAAACCACACAGCGCTCACACTGTCCTTGGTCAGTCCTCCAATGCCCCATCACCAAAATGACAAGACGAGCTTTGTGCATCTAGTCCATTACAGAGAGATTCATGCTCCCAAATTAATACAAGCAGTTGTACCCCCAAAGTGATCCTATCTGGAGACAAGCTTTGAGGAGATACTTGAGGTCAAAGGAGGTCACAAGATGCAGCCCCAATCCAGGAAGCACTCACTCTCTCAGGCTACACCTAGAGGACCTGTCCTGGTAGACCGAGAGAGGAGGTGGCCGTTGGTAAGCTAGGGGTCAGGCTCCACCAAAGACCAGCCTAGATGGTGCTGGACCTTGCACTTCTAGCCTCCAGAATACTGAGAAAATAGATGTCTGTTGTTTACACCACCCAGACTCTGGTCTTTTGTCATGGCAGCCCAAGGAGACTGAGGCCCATCCTTCATAACCCACCTCCCACCCAGTACTGGAGCTTGGACCCAGACCACACCCCTGCTGGGCAAGTACTCTCCCACCAAACTAGAGTCCGGGTCCTTTCCTAAAAGTTTATCTTAAGACAGGATCTTGCTAAATTACCCAGGCTGCCCTAAAATCTGTGGTCCTCCAGGCTGAGCCCCCCAAGTAGCTGGGATTACAAGTGTGCACCACCATGCCCAGTTCCCTAGTAGCCTCAAAAGCACAATTCCTAGTGGCTGTTAAGGGACATGCTTTTGCCACCTGGACATTTCTTTGGCCACATCTGGGAAATTGTTGAAATCATTTCACAACGTTTCTTTATAGCTTTAGCCAACCTGCACCGACTGTTCCAAGCACGATTATGTCCACTGCTGTTCTCACATGAATGAGTGGCTGTGGGTCAGGGAGCAAAGGGAGCATGAATCCACCACTTCAAAGGAGACCCAGGACGTGGTAGGAAGAAAAGCATGCAGGAGGGAGACACGGCTGAAGGAACCAGTAGTTTCTCCAGCTGCCAACAACAAAACAAGAAAGGTGTCTAGGAGAGAACACAAGGTTCCCTCCGGCCGAGCCTTAGCTGGCTGCTCTGCTCCAAGAGAGGGGAGCCCACCCTTCCCCCTCGCTGGTAAGTGTAAACCACGCGACCCCTGTGGAATCAGGGTCAAGTCCTCAAAACACTGAAACTAGAAATCCTATTCAGCCCAGCTATTTCCCTTCTAGGGATCTTCCTGGAAGAGTTAAAGACATCGTGTTAAAGAAATCATAGGTGCATGTCTATAGCAGCAGAATTCATGACAGCTAAACCTGGAGGCAGCCTCTTCGTCCATCGGCAGATGAACAGATTGAGAAAGTTTGGTGTTTCGGCACCGAGGAATACTGCTCCGCTGTAAAGAAGGCTGTGAAAAGACCTAGCAGTTATACAGGAACCAACTCCACACAAGGAATGCGATCGTTACACACTGCAAAGCTGTGCTAATAAAAATAAAAACTGAAGAGAAAAGCAAAGACAAGGAGGTGCTTCCCTGTTCCGGCCAATGGCCCCAGTGGAGTCCTGTTTACCCCCTAATTCTCCACCAAGCGCTCCCGTGTACACCCCTGGCTCTCTGAACCTGAGGACAGAAACAACGAATGCAGACAGAGTTGGACGACGCACAGATGCAGGGCCCAGCGGGGCCAAGGGCTCCATCGGTGGCTGAGCAAACAGACGCCGAGGTGCATGCCCACCCTGTCACTCATGCAGCTCAGGGGCACAGGGGCTGCACAAGAGGAAAGCGGATGCCACCCTGCCGAGCCTGGCAGGTCCCCAGGCCTGTCCAGGAAGGCTGGATGCTCTCAGCAGAGCACCGATTGTACAGAACGGATCCCAGCCCACCCAGGCAGGGAGGAAAGGAGGGAATGGGTGTTCCCAGGCACCCCCAGCCTGCTCTGCCAGGGTCCCAGAGTTCCCAGCACCCATGGGTGGGAATCTGACCTGCCACGTGGCTCCTGAAGCACTGCAGCCACAGGTGCACACAGGTGCCCGCCCCGCCGTGCCCACCCCGCACACTGCAGACCTGTGCTCAGCAGGTATAGACAGGGTGGGCAGCTCTGGTCCAGTGAGCCCTGTGGCCACTGCACCACCCAGTGTCACAGCCTCGTGCTCCGGATGGAGGTCCGAGGTGCCTCGCTGCCATTGTTGAACTAGATTACCATGACAATTGAGCAAGCAGCTGGGTTTTTTGTTTTGTTTTTGTTTTTGTTTTTAACATGATGAGCGTTTCTCTTTGTTTTTCTCTACACTCTCAAATAAACAGGCTCACACGGCACTTTGAAGTTCCCTTGACACTGGGATTTTAACTCAGTCCTGCTGTTCTATATTTCCCCAGGAGAGTACAACCCTGAAAATAAGTATCTGGAAAAAGATGCATCTGGATGACCTGACAGTGCTCCTCGGCCTCCTGGCTAAGACCCGGGGTAGATGCTGCCATGATCTCACGGCACCATCTCTAGAAGATGAGTATTTTGGCCACGATGGTCTCACTCACAAGTCCCAAGGACCACAAACCCGGCAGCCACTGGTGGCTTTGCCTTGATCTCGGTAAGGCTCGGAAGCGAAGCCTCCCCTGAGAGTCCTGCAGCTCTGGGTGCCCGGGGGTGTCTGTGAGTGCTGCCCAAAACACAAAGGGAAAATGCCAGAGACAACTGCTCCACTAGCTGTGAGTTGTGCGCCACCCTGGATAGCACCGTGGAGCCTGTGCCGTACCAGTCCACCCCGCCGGGGGTGCGAACGATCCTTTTGTCCAGGGCAGCCTCAGTGACCACACTGCCTCCCCAGATGTCACGGAGTGGTCATCTCAACCATTGGATAGACTGTCCTGGTGTAGTATATCACTATAATTATTTTATTTTCTCAGCAGCTGTTGCTAATCACTTACTGTGCCTGACTTGCAGGCTAAACCGCACGCTAGTCTGTGTGTACAGGAGAAAATGACGCAGGCTTTGGTCCTTCTGAGACTCCGTGCATCCCTTCAGGTCCCAAAGCCGCACGCTTCAGCACAGCATGTGCAATACAGGGACATTCTGCATGGAACAGAGGACAAAGTCCTGCAAACACAAAGTCCCATCGAAGGTCAAAACTGAGAAACAACAGTGCAGGGAAAGGAAGCAGGTAGAGAGGGAGCAGCCCTTCCAACTGCACTTGCTGGGGGTCTTTCACGCCCTCAGTAGTTGTAAGTGATGACCACAGGGTGTCGTGGATAAGGCACAGGCTCCTGACGGCACAGATGGCAGACGGGGACTTCCTGCACCCCACATTCACAGCACGAGGGACTCCCTTGGAAGGGCCTTGCCCTGCCTTGCCCCACACCAGTACCAGCCCTCCCGGCCCTCTGGGAGTATGGAAAGCCATCCTGTGTCACCAGGCTCCGGACATTGGCCTTGCAAAGACACAGGTGCCGAGTGGGGAGGTGCCCAGAATTGGACCTGCCGAAAGTTCTGCAGCTGACCACGCCAGCCCTGCGGGATGAAACATCACACACAGAAAGCCACTCTCTACCAGCAGCCCTGCTCCACCCTCCCGATGCAAATCAGGAAAATGCTTGATTTAAAACAAAGACATTAAGTCAAACACGTATGTGTGAGTGGTAACTTTACTCCCCAACCTCGACACAAACCTTCAGCTCCACTAGAGGAAGCGAGACGGTCACTGATACCTGGGAGACAGAGCCACGTTCAGGTTGTTGCCTAGGTGAAGTAAGGCAGCTGGAAGTCCCACTTTCATCCAAACATTAAAGCTCAGCCTCGCAAGACAGCCCCAGTGGTAAGGAAACACACAGAGAGACACACACGCCGTATGCCATGCTCACACCAAAATAAATAAATAACAACTTTCCTACTGATAGCTGAGGGTCCAGGGTTTCAGGGAGTAAGAACAATGCTAGCTAAAACCCTGTGTGATAAAGTATCACTTTTTATCATTTGTAAAACATGATTCAGTGATTCCCTTGATTCCACTAAAAATATGCTCCTGGAGGCATCAGACGTGCCATCCATGCAAGAATGGACTCCAGCAAGTGGTCTTTGGAGAAAGCTCAGCTAGGCTAGAGTCCGGTTCCAGCCCCCAGTGAGGCCACCGCCCCACCACCACCCCTCCCAAAATCCTCCACTGAAGCCACGATTTGGTTTTTGATTTTTGTTTTTGAGGTAGGGTGTCTCTGTGCAGCCTAGGCTGATCTCAGACTTGCATCAATCCTTCTGTCTCAGCCTCCCAAGTGCTGGAATTACAGGCATGCGCCACCATGCCCGGCATCCACTTTGGTTTTTGCTAAAACCACTGTGCGGCACACTTGATGCTCTGTTGGAGCTGTGTGTTCCTTACTAGTAAACAGGCTGCAGGTGATCAGAGACAGAGGCCTCTTCAAGAACAGCCAGCGGTGGTTAAGTGCAAAAAGCATTCCAAATCCCTGGTACGTGGCTTATCTTTTTCTGATTAGACTGAGTAATTAAAGACTCCAAATCTGAAAGAAAACATCTTGCATTCTAATCAAGAGTGGATGCTGAGAAACAATCAATAGTCAAAAGGGAAAGACTTGATATTCCTCAGCATCTGTCCTAACTTGAGCATTCTGAGTACAGTGTGCCATTAGAGTGCCATGTCATTAGTAGCCAGTGGCTGACCCAGCAGTCATCCTGCCACGTAAAGCCACCAACTCACATGAACAAGCTGAAACACTTCATTAGGTAACAACTGGTTTTTATGTGAGGCACTGTTTGCATCTTTGCAAAAGATAATAAAAATGACTCCAAGTCACCAAATTTAATGAACAAAACTTGCTGGCTGCCCCCACGTGGGTCTGGCCGTGTGCTTCCTGAATAGAGAACTCTTCACCGGGGAGAAATTCACTCCATCACAGAAAGATAGCGACGGTCATAAAAATCAAAGTCTGAACGTTTTTGAGGGGGCGAATAGAGCACAGCAACGCAGCTCCTGCCTGGCAAGTGCAAGGTCCCAAGTTCAATTCCCAGTATCCTCCCCCCAAAAAATAAAATAAAATCCAAGTCTGCTTCCCTGAAGCTTCATGCACAAAATTGAAAGGACTGGTAAGATCCTCTAAATAGCTGCTTATTAACACTACCGTTAAATGTGATGTAAACCACAAAGCATTTCATCAGAAAATGAGAAGCTCATTCATTACGGATCCTTTCCAAAACAAAAGTAACACGCTGCTTCTCTGCTCTCATCTTCACCCAGGTACAACCAAAATGCTGAGGCCACTTACTCACAGGAAGTAAGGCAGAAAGAACTGAAGCCACGGCACCCGTTAGGTGGAGACTCCAGAGGAGGCAGAGTTTTTCTGACCTGTGACCTTGCTCTCTTCAGCTCTCTTTATGGTGGCCAGGATGATCAAAACTATGACCTCTAGCCGGGTGTGGTGGTGCATGCCCCTAATTCCAGCACTCGGGAAATGGAGGCAGGAGGATCGCTGCAAGTTCGAGACCAGCCTAGGATACAAAGTGAGCCCAAGGCCAGCCTGAACTGCATGGCGAGGCTCTGTCTCAAAAAGACAAAAAGAAGAAAGCAGTGACAGCTGACTGACCTGGGACCAAATCCCAGCCATGGTTTCCTCATCTATAGTCACTGTGCTTAGGAACTACCATCCCAGGCACACGGGGGCCTACGCCCAGTGCACCCCAAAACCAGTGATCACTGTCGCAGAGGCCACGGGCTCAACAGCCTGCACGAACGAGAGTATTTACCTCCATCCTACAAAGATGACGACGACGGGTCTTTAAGACTCCCTTACAATTGTAGAGCAACGAGGAGAACAAGAAGCCACCACTTCCAGTGAGTCAGGGCCATTCTTGGACTGCGGGAGGAGAACCAGACACCGGCCCTTCATCGTGTGGGCTGAGAGATAAGAAAAGCCAGGGTCCCCCAACCCCCCTAAGCGACGGGCTGATCTGGTGAAACACAGGCTGCAGTGACAGCTATTAAGGTAAAATACAACTTAATGCTTGTAGTGTTCAGTGTTCCCCTGACTTTGCAGGCCTGAAGGCAGTGGTCTGATCACCTATTCGGAGGACAACAATATGCAGTGTGGCACACACGGGGGAATCTCCTTCTGGAGGTGGTGGCCGTTGTTAACTCTCTATCATCTTGTTTTAAAGTCCTGTATTGTTCTCATTGTTTTGTTTGGTTGGGTTTTATTCTGTTTTGTCTGGTTTGATTTTGTTACATCCGATGGCTTGGGCAGCAGTTTCAAAGATAACATGACACATTATTGATTCACTCTTATCTTGATTCACTCTTTTCTAGCTTCAAAGTCCTCTACTGCATTCATTGTTTTGTTTTATTGGTTCTGTCCTGTTCTGTTTTGTTGGATTTTATGAGGTCTGAAGGTATGGGCAGCTATTTTGAAGACCACAAGGGGCATGATTGTGACCAGTGTTGATTTCCTATTATCTTGTTTTGAAATCCTGTATCACTTGCACTGTTTTGTTTTGATTATCTTTATTCTGTTTTATTTTGCTTGCTTTATTCTCTTTAAAATAATAAATAAATAAATAAATAAATAAATAAATAAATAAAATTGCAGAACAAATAAACCACACTGGGATTATAATCCACGGCACCACTTGCCAGGCGGAAGGGCCCACAGGGAAAAACACACGGGGAAGAACTGCGGCTGAGCTGGCCTTGGCGTTGTGACATCGGGCAACCCCATGTGTCCTGCATCTTGTCCACGCTCAGAAGTCTAATCTAGGAGACCAAATAACGACTGCATTAAACAGCACAGCACCTCACCCGGCTAAGCAAAGTGTGCCGGCTCTTCACGCCTGCTGACAGAATGCCTGATTGTAATTTTACAGCTCCAGATATAGTCACACACCACGGAGCACTACTCTGCCTCAAAGAAGGACAAACTTGAGTCACTTGTAGGAAAACAGATGCACCTTGAGACCATGGTGCTACATGAAATAAATCAGACACACTTAAATAATGGATGGTTTCTCTCGCATGAAAAACCCAAATTATAAATAAAGAGCAAGTGGCAGGGAGATGGATCTTTCTAAAAGGGGCAGAAGGTCAAGAGACGAAGGGCGGGCAGGCAGGGCAGGGGATGGGCTGAAGAAGGAATCAAGATGTGTCGTGTGTGCACATCGACCCCCAGCGAGGGACGTAAACATTCCGCGCTGCGTACATGCACCAACAAGAAGAGGGTCCCAAGCGCATGTGGCTGCCCTATCCCTCACGACCTCACGGTGGTCACAGGGAACAGCCCCGTGGCTCACTGCGAGTCACCCATCTGCCTGTGAAAGGCGCGGCAGAGGCCAAGCACTCTGCTCGGAGTTTCCCCGACTGCCCCAGGTCGGTGCTTTTTCTCATGCGCTGTGCTTTCGATATGAAATGACAGACGAGCAACAATTCCACCTCCCTCTGCCCCTCACTGTGGAGAAATGCTACACACCGCAAGGCCCGCTACGGACCAAAGCCGGACAGCACGCAGCGCACGCCCTCCACGCCGACCCTGTGCGGTGGCCGTGCACGTGTGCACGTGGGTTTCTTGACATCTGTACTCTCGACAAAGCAGCCAATAAAAAGGCAAATGTTACCAAAAGTCAGAAAGCAGAGGGACCCAGTCCTCCTCCGTGAGTGACCCTCCCCGGGCAGAGGCGGGGACAGCAGGGAGGCAGCGCCCACAGAAGGAGTTTTAGCCTGACCAGTGGACGAACAGGAAGAGGAAGCGGGGTCTTGAGCAAGAGAAAGGAACGGTGCTCGGCAAACATTTTATCTGGCCTCAGTGCCCCGAGCAGAGGCGGAGAGCTGGAGTCCAGTCGGACACCACAAGCCACGAGTCCCTGTCACAGGCGCCAGAGGACTGGGACACAGAGGGAACAACAGGCGCTGTTTTCTGTTCCCTCTGCCAGCTCTGTTCCCGGATGCCATCTGTCTGCAGAGCTCCCGGCACTTCCCGCCCTGGGACACTGATTCCCCAGGGGAGATGCAGAGGCTCCCACAGCGGCCACCACTCTGAGCTTCTGCACAGAACCTCTGGGCATGGAAGTTGCATCCTGCCGTCCTTGTCACTTGAACACTGAGTTTAAATCATAACATTGGTTAAAGGGGCCCTGTCCGCGGAGAGCAGAGCACAAGGCAGGAGGGCGTCCGAGCCAGGGTCTGCACTGGGTCTCCTGTCAAGGACCGGGCGCCTCCCTTCCCTCCATCCAGTCTCGAATCTAAACCTCAGCACAGCCCCGGGGAGGCAGATGTTTAAAGAAAGCTCAACCGCCTAGAAGTGGATTCATGCAGAAGACTCAACTCGACACAGGGTCGGTGAAGCACAAAGCAGTAACCTATAACCCCTTGGGCTTCTGGTTTTGAAACTCTGCTGGGGAGGTGTTTTTCCCTAGCTTCAGCTTCACGGCCGTCTTTGTACAACTGTATCTTACAGCATGTTCAATGCTTGTGGTTTCAGATACAAGAAGCGGTTTCATAATGTTGATCAACATAAACCATTTTAATATTCCTAGCAAGGGAAAAAATATCACATGGCCAGAAGACAGCTTTTAGGGTTGCAGGTATATTCAGTATGATTTATTCACCTGTTCAGATACAAACAGTAGCTTTTGGCTACTTTAAAACATGGCTTTTCATTAATATCTAATTTATAGACCTTTTATCATACAAAGGACAATAATTTAAAAATGCCTTAAAAATATGCTAGAACATTTCACTACAGTACAACCCTCTGATTGTCTCAAATAATTATAAACTTTGAACATCTCAGAAACTGGAAGATTTAAAAGCAATTCAATTGTCCTTTAAGAACAATCAACTTGACATGGTAGCTTATGCCTGTAATTCCAGCTACCCAGGCGGCTGAGGCAGGAGGATCACAAGTCTGAGGCCTGCCTGGGACAGTTAGTAAGGCTCTGTGTCAAAGCAAAAATTTTAAAGGGCTGGGGGTGCAACTTTGGGCTCCTTGGGTTTGATCTCTGGCACCAGGGTAGGGCAGGAAGACAAGTAGCAGAGAAAAGATACTCACGGCCTATCTCTGGCTACTTTGAGAGGACTAGAATGAGCGCTTCTGAGGTGGATGGATGGATTTAGTGACGTTAAATTGTGATTCAAGCAGACTCAAAATGAGTTTCTCTGAAATCTGTCACACCCTGGATGGTGCCTAGAAGCCACTTTCTGCATAACCACGTCACCCCAGAGTGCCCGGCAGTGCCCGCGAAGCCTTCTCCTTCCTAGAGTAGCTTTGTCTTTGAATCCCATGTGCAATTCCTAGAAAGGAGACAGGGACAGGCACTGAATCACTTCCTCGCCCTGGCTGTCCCGACCACCGTGAGCTGCCCAGGACCTGAATGGCCTCTGCTGGAAGTGACAGAAGGGCTCTGTTGTCCACGCCCCAGGAGCACACGGGGCTCGCGAAGCTGGTGGAGGCCTCTGCCTGGCCGCCTTCCCAGAAGCATCCTTGGCCCCTGGATCACACCCGGGGAATCCAGGACAGATGTGATAAGGAAACGACCACAAGCAGGAAGAGAAAGCAGCCCAGGAAGCTGAGGAGCACTGATAACAAACAATGGGAAGGTCAGTGCTCCTGCAGCCCCTGCAGCGACAGCAATGTGGTGCATATTGCCTTTATTTCTCCACTGACTCAGCAAGAGATGAAAGATGTATTTTCTCAAAATTAGTCTGGTGCAGTCCCAAGAACTGCATTCAGTTTGATCTAATAAATACTCACTCAACAGAAGAAATGTACCAAGTGAGTTGAGTGCCCTGGTATGCACCTATAATCCCAGCATTCAGGAGGCTGAAGCAGGAGGACTGCCATGAGTTTGAGGCCTGCCTGGGCTACGTAATGAATTCAAGGCCAGCCTGAACTACACAGTGAGACCTTGACTCAAAAACAAACAAACAAAAAGAGTTATCAGGATGTGATAGGAGATACTGAAGTGTCCACAGCATAGTTGTCTAGCAAAATCCATGACACACAGAAGGACATGTGTCCTCCTGAAAGACACAGCCTTTGAGATGATTACAGGACATGAAGGGACTGTCCTGTCCCTCTGCACACCCGGAGACAAGCAGAACCTGGGGAGATGAGAGCTGGAGGACAGCTTTGCTCAGGTGCAATGGCAGCGGTCTGGAGAAAGCTGAGAAGTAGGCACGGACCACAGCTATCAGGGAGGCTTCGAGTGCCAGGCCGGACCCCGCTCTGCAGAAGCGGTGCTGTGGATGGCTGTGAGCAGGAGCGAGTCACCCTGGAAATGGACCCTGTGGCGGAGACGCGACATCGTCTGGGGAAGAGGTCCCGCGAGTGGGCTGGGGTGTGGGGGGCAGATCTGAACAGCAGGTGGACTGCGGCCCCTTAGAGCAGCACAGGCAGCCCGGGGCGGCTTCCTGGACGGCTGCTGGCTTCCTGTGCGGAACGCAGGGCTCCTGCTGCCACCCACCCCTCAGCAGGGGCCCGGGAAGGGAGCACTGCGCTGGGGCGCTGGCCCCGGGCCCTGCGAGCTGCTCACCCAGGACCGGAATCTCGCCCTGCAGCTCTGCAGCAGCCAGGCCCGGTCTGCACACCGCAGCCTCTCTCTGCTCTGGCCACCACCCCCTACCTCAGGTCGGGACACGAAGCAGCTCTGAGCTGCTGCCTGAGCTGTGGAAACAGGAAGGAGCACACCTCACAGCCACTGCACCCACCTGACTTCCTCACCTCCGTTCCCTGGGTCTACAACTCCGGAGACAAAACTCGTGTTTTTCAGACTCACAATGTTTCAGGACTGGGAAGCAGGGTGAGGGGAAAGGGGCTTTCGTAGGCATCAGACCCCCACGCATTTTCTCTCAGTGCTGGGTTCACCAGGTTTGAACCTTAGTACTTTACTGTTACAACAATAAGGAGACAGAAGAGGTTTCCTACCCTCCCCCCTGCCCACGCTCACAGCTCCTGTGCACCTTCCCCATCCTCTCCGTGCTCCTGTTGGGTATAAAAAGAGTGATGCGTGCAGTCACTCTGCTCAGCACTGCAGTGGGGTTTTTCTCCTTCCCTTTTCTGCCCTTTGTAAGAATAATAACGATCACCAAAGGTGCCCCCCAGCTCAGCTGCAGACCCCTCTGCTGCTTCTCTTCAATGCATAATATTCCATAATGCAGGCGCATTGTGACACTCACTTGCTTCCCTTCATTGACCTTTGATGACGTCTAGTTTGTGTCACTAGCAAATGAGCTTCTGTCACAACCTCTTAGAAGGGCCACCAGAGCTGAAGGCATTTTCTGAGTACAAAGGACCTGCTGTTTTAAGGAAATATACAAAAGAAATTCATGACAAGGTCCCCTCCCCTGAGGCCAGCTATGGCTGGGGCTCAGGCCCAATCCTCAGGAAACAATGCACGGCGGGCATCCTGGGCTGAGCCCAGCGGACTCAGAGCAGCTGCACGGGGCCAAGTTTCCCTTCGGCACAGTGACAGGTGGGAGACAGCACAGGGGCCTAAGAGTCCTGCGGCCTTTCTGATTCCCGGAGGAGGACAAGGTATGCACAAAGGCGCCACGGTGGAGTCCGTGCAGGAGGGGGGGACTCAAACACTGCCTTTAGGTGACGAACGAGCTGAGGTCCCACACAGATGCTCATGTGTGTCTGCTCGGCCCAGTGATAGAAAGCGGTCCCCCACCAAGTCCCCACATTTCCAAAGACCTGTCACCCCACCAGGCCTCTTAGACACATGAAAGATTCTCCAGCTGAGCTGCTGGAGAGCACTGCATTAGCGGCAATTTAAATTGCACCCCCTCTGGCCAGCATAAGCTGAGAAGTGCCCCCCAACCTGTCCCTCCTGTCCCTCCCTGCCCCAGGCCAGCCACTGCTAAAGCGCGTGTGCACTGTGCGCACACACATGCATGCACACACATATGCGTGCACACACACACTGCCTTGTCCTGTGCCTTTGAAACAATAGCAGCCATGGAAGTGGTTCCTGTCTCTCTGGAAAGTAACACAAACATCCTGGGCAAAAGCAGTGCTGAAGCCTAGGTGACAGTGATTTAAACAAAAGCCCTGATTTCTTTGGATAAAAGCTTTGCTAAAACGTGGCCAGCTGCACTGCTGCAGCCTTGGTCTCTCACTCCAAGCTCTGATACTCTGTTTGCACCCAGTTCAAGTTCATTTAAACACAAGACATAGCCAGGAATATGTTTTAAGTTGATCCAGTCAGGGAGAAATGTAATCGGAGAGCTCAGTGTACGTGCCAGGTAAATATCACGCCTTGACACTGAGTCTCTGTATCTCCAGGAGGGACTTCCGCCAGTGTAGTGGACACTGGAGAATTAATGTGCTTTTTATCTCAAGACAGTGGGGCGCCGAGGAGAAATCCATGAATGTCTCCACTACCTCTCCCAGTCTAAAATTAGCCTCCAATATGTTTGCTAAACATCAGGAAAACAAGATGCCCTCCCCAATGGTGACACGCACGCCAAGTTTGCAGCTGTAATTCTGCCAGTCACGCTGCAGAAAACCAGGGCTTTCACCAAGGAGAACAAGATGAAACAAAACCTAATCTGGTGTGTGCCTCTACTTAGCAGTAGAAACAAAAGTCTCCTTGACCCCTGTTGCACAAGGCCAATTGCAAAGGCGGCCGAACTCTGAAACACAGCCCCAGACAGGGAGAGGACGGGACTTCCTGTGACCACACTGACCACAAATGAGGCTGGAGCTTCTTCCCCTGTGAGTGCAGCCCCTGCCCCCACCCCCCACCCCCAGCCCCGGACGTGCTGTGCAGATCCGAGGTGCGCCTTCGCACACCAAATCTAGATTTAGGAGTCTGCACTGCACACCTGACATCAAAACTCAGCCACTGTCACACAGCCAACGCACAGTGCTCTGTGGCTGGAAATCCACCCTGCAAGCAGGTTCTGTGGAGATCATGGTCCCACCCTTCTGCCCAAGGGCGATGGCTGGTGACCCCTCCTTGCACCCAGGGACAGGACGAGGTGTGGCCAAGGGCAGCAGCACTGTGTGCTGCAGACATCTGCCCCAACCAGTCGAGGCCTGCCCTGTCCCTAGGAGCACTCCAGGGACATCTGGCCCTCCAAGACATTCTGCCTCCATGAGAAAACTGAAACAAGGTCACAGGGCGGTGGCAGGAAATGAGCCCAAGCACCAGGAGACCTGGGCTGAGTCTACCCTTGGTCAACAGGTATTACTTAACAGAGGGCAAGTCCCACAGCTACCAGGAACTGCTGTCTCCTCACCAGAAAGCAGGGAGTCCCACCTGACCACTCCTTCTCCAGGCCTGGGAGAAGATCAGATGTGAGGAAAGAAGTCCACGGATGATCCAGATGATGGCCAAGCACGCAGCCCACAGCAGGGGAAGGAACAGGACCAGCACTGCATGCAGCTCTGGGGTGAGGGGATCTGGCTGATAGATCTTTGCCGGAGAGCGTGTCTGAACCCCCTGGGAAACTGGGTTCCACCCCAACGAGGTCGATGCAAAGTGTTAGGGATGAAACTCTAATACAGGCATTGGGAAAGGCTTCCCACGCCTGCCATCCGGAAGCTACACCTTTCCATCAGCACCTAGAGATGTCAAGGCTTTTATGCCTTAACCCACTTAAGGGAAGCTGCCTACAGAAGTGATGAGAGACTCAGAACAACTTTTAAGATTGTTCCTAACAGAGCCGGGGGTTTAGCTCAGTGGCACAAGTGCTTGCCTGGCAAGTACGAGGTTGGGAGTTCAATCCCTGGTACAAAAAAAAACAAAAACAAAAAAACAACAAAGATTGTTCCTAACAGCACTATTCGTGATAGCACAAATGAAAAGGGAACCAAAGTCTAACCTAAGGAGATCCCACCAAAGGAGTTAGAACACAACCCCCACCCCACCCCTACCCCCTAGAAGAGATACCAATGGCCAGCAAGCACAAGAAAAGATATGTAAGACAGTCAGTCATTAGAAAATGCAAATCAGACCACGATGAGACACCATTTCTTATACATGAGATGGCTACAATAAAACAAAAAACAAAACAGGAAGAAAGAAAGAAAGAAAGAAAGAAAGAAAGAAAGAAAGAAAGAAAGAAAGAAAGAAAGAACTGATGAGACTAGGAAATTGGGACATTGTTGGACAAAAAATGGTACAATTGTTATAGAAAATAGTTTGGTGGTTTCTCACTAAGTTAAACCATGTGACCCAGAAGTTCCACTTCTAGGTACAGACCCCAAAGAACTGAAAATGAAAACCTAAGCACAAATGTTCACAGCAATGCTAACCACAGGAGTCAAAGGTAGAAACAACCCAAATGTTCAACGAACACCACCGGATGAATGGCTACACCAACTGCAGCTCGCTGTGTGGTAGAATGTTAGCCAGCCAGCAAGGGAACTGCGCTACAGTGTGGATGAACCTGGAAAACGTCAGGCTCAGTGCAAGAAGCCGGATACGAGAGCCTACATGTTATGTGATCCCACTTACATGAAGTAACACAATTGTCACACCCACAGAGACAGGAAGCAGATTTGTGGTTTGGGGGGGTTAGGAGAAGGAGGAGGAAAGGGGAAGTGACTACATAACAAATTCAGGTTTCCTCCAGGTGACAGAATGTTCTAGAACCAGATACCGCATTGACAGCACAACCCCATGAAGGCACCAAATGTCACTGAGCTGTCGTTTAAAATGGCTGAAACAGGAGACTTCACATTATATGTACTTGGGCCACACTAAAAGTTGCTGTACTGCAAGCAAATACTTTAGTTATTAACACAGGCCTTTTAAGGAGTGTGTGGGAAGGCAGGCTCCGAAGCACGATCCCCACTTTCCAGTACACCTATGTACAGAAAAGCCAAGGCTCGGAGGAAATGCGTGAAAATGTTAAACAGACGGTTGGCAGGTACGTTCTCTTCTGCTCTTCTGTAATTCCACATGTCCTACAATATTTTCTTAACATTATTTGTGTAATAATAAAAATAACTTTTTTAAAAAGATGGAACCCCTTGACATTTTTGAGCACAGAGAGGAAAAGACAAAGAGAACAGTGAAGAATCTGAGAATGTGTGACGTCTCAAGATGAGGGCCAGGGAGGTTATGGGCTGGGGTGGGGGGGTCCCAGTGAGTGGTGGATGGAGGCCCTGGCCAGCCCAGAATTGAGGGACCAGACCTTCGAATTTTTAAGAGACACGGGGGCTGCCAACTTTTGGTGAAGTACCATGATATTCAAACACTGGCGATTTGTTCAATATTTTTCAAGCACCGCAGACCAAGCAAAACACATCTTCAGATCAAATACAGCCCACAGACGCCAGCTGGTAGAGTCTAGTTTATAGAAACATCAGTGTTTAGCCTGGGGAAAGAGCCTTTGGAAGGACAGAGTAGTAAGTCCGAAGGCTGCAAACATGACTCTGCTGGGGGAGGCCTGCTGTTGGGTCTCTGCGAGGAGCCCCCAATCCAAGGATGAAGAAGTGCACAGGGTAAGCAGCCTGGATTCCAACCATGAGCAAAGTCCTCTAGCAGTGTGTGTGTGTGTGTGTGTGTGTGTGTGTGTGTGTGTGTGTCTGTGTGTGTCTGTGTAAGGGGGGTAGGAGCCGCCTGCCCACAAGCATCCCGAGACAGCTACAGAGCCTGAGTCCTCCTGTGGGTCACTTTGGGCCAGAGGGCAGACTGGGTCAAAGCCTCTGAGTGTGGCTGAGTATCAGACACTTGGACAAAACCCCATCCCAGAACACAGGCTGAGTCCAGAGCGTCTGGAAAGCCTTGGAGCCACCTGACAGACAGTTCTGGAACTCGGCCTCCGGCGCCTCCTGCAATGTGAGGGCTCTGTGGTTGTAGCCCTGCTCTTACCTGCCAGCATGGCAGGAGAGGGAGCAGCCCGGGGACCTGACTGCACACAGCAGCCTAATGGGGTGGGAAGTGGGGCCCCCCACCCTGACTCTCCTGGACAGGGACAAAGCCTGGGGGGTCTCAGGATGGCCCCATCACCACCAATGCTAGGACCTCCCTGGCCCTACCCACACGGCCCACCTTCTTCCAACCCATTCCACGCACCAGGAGGAGGGGACCCAGCAAGGGCCAGTTCGCAGCTCCAAGCCATGAGATGCTGCAGAATCCAGGGAGCGGCACAAAGTCAACACTGACATCGTGCTGGGGGGAGGTTCCGGAAGGGCCAGCATTAACCTGGGGCCCCCAGGTGATGAGACAGAAGGAATGAAAGGCTGAGGGAACAAGGCCCACAGGTCGGAGGGGTCCCAGTCAGAGTGGGGACCTGTGAGCCACTCAGGTTGGCACAGGATGACGGGGAGAGAGGAACCAGACCGGGACAGCCAGGCAGAGCTCCGAAAGAGCTGTCCTTTTCCCTCGGGGAACAGGAGGAGGTGAGGCTTAGGCTACAAGAGCACGATCAGGAAGAGACCCATCAGGAAGGACAGACCAGCTGCCCAGTGGAGACATGATCTGCATGGCAGGCAGAGGGAGGAGGCCGCCTGGGTGGCTGCAGCAGTCACTCAGCCAGAAGCTGGGCACGGTCCACTCCAAAGCAGTGCAGCCAGATGCTGGGCAACACAGAACCACATCTGCCCCTCTGCTCACACCCTGGGTGCCCAGCATCCCAGAGTCCTGTGACACACCGGCCCCTCACACGGGCGGGACATAGACGACGGACAGACTTAAGCACTGTCCTTGCCACCCTCCACAGGAGACCCTGGGGACCCCCAGGTCCACCCCGTGGACTCTGCAGGGAGAAGAGCTTGTGAAAGAGCTGAGAACACACACACACACAGAGCACACTGGCTGGTCATGTTACCCCTAGGGACACAGTGGAGAAGTGTGACCCACCCAGGTCACATCCTGCCCACCCAGAGCCAGGCTGGGATGTTCTCCCTAGAGTACGCTTGCTGAAGCTCTGGCCAACATCCGTCCCATTCCTCTGCTCCACCCTGAGTACCAAGCACCCTGACTGAGCTGCTGTGGCAGGGATGGCATGTCGAGTAGCCTCTCTCAGGGTGACCCCTAAGCTGACCCTTTTGATCTTCCATCATTCCAGCAGCTCAGTGGCCAGCAGGGGACAACATGCATTGGAAAACGAAGCTGCCTCCCACTTCCTGCTTGACACATGCTGTCACCACAGTCACCCAGGTGGCACCACAGGGCTGGAGCCACCAGCTGGTCTGCTCTGTCACACTTGTCCTTTGCCATGAGGACCTTTCCCAGGCAAGGACAAGTAGCACTGAGTCCAAATCTGCCTCCCCAAAAAGTGTTATGGAAAGGAAGAAATCAATCCTGTATGGTTGAATGATCCTTTATATTTGGAAAATCAAAGGAAAACAGACACAAGGAAGATACATTCTCAAAAGCAAGCCTTCCCAAAAATGCTCTTTCAGGGCCCTCTTCTGCCCCTCTCAGACAGAAGCTTTCTTTCTCTCAAAAAATCTTCCTACTCTTAACCTCTCTTGTTCCTAGCATTCGTTCCTCAACTTCAGAGAAGGTGTTTCAGACATCTAGCACTTTGGGACTTACATTTTCCCTATACCATTTGGAGGTCCCACTAAGATAAGTGGAAGGAGGCACAAGTTTGCTTTCATTTTATACATGCTGGATTGAGACTTGCTTAAGTAATAATAAAACTTCTTATGCTTTACGTTATGCCTTTGTCCACTGCTTATAATTGATCATGCTTTGTCTCATATAATTTTATTAAAATGATAATAAATTTAAGTTGAAAACATGGAGGATTACGATTCTTTAATGGGACATTTTATTCCTGTTTTGTGTATGTTGCATTTGGAGTTAGTTGCTGAATTTACTAGTATCCCTTGTTTGACCTTTTTGACTTATTTGACTGCTTTGGGTTGTTATCTTAGTCAGCAGTGCTAGGGAAACATAACATTAGAGCATCCCCTGATGGGCTTTGATATAAAATGCTATAAAATGGTCTTTCCATGAAATCTAGCTCATACTTAGAAAATATACATGCCTATTAGAAAAGCACAGGACTCTTTATAACAGTTAAAAAACACTAGGTTGGTGGCTGTTCTTAAGACTGGGAAGACAGGTTTCAGAAAGACAGAATAGCCCTGATCCTCCTCTACACTCAAGGAAATGTCAAATCTTTTCTGCTTCGTTTCCTTTCTGGCCTGATCTTCTGCCTGTGAGGAAGTAGCTTAGCTCTTGAGATTCCCCACTCTCCCCTTCCCAGGCTGTGAATGACGACTTACGACTTAAGGGAAAGCTGTTTCAGCAGCTCACCATGAGTGTGAGAAGAAAAGACCGCCTTTCTCTGATCTCACTTTGGATCTTTCCCTGACAGTTTGCACTATGCCTTTTTCTTTTCTTTTTGGCATGTAAGATTAGAGAAAAGAACTCTGAACTGCCCCAAACTTTTCCTCTTAACAACTAAGATAAACCCATAGACAATGAATGCTTGCTAATGACAAAGACAGGAAAATCATCTCATCTCTGGGTCAGATGAGATGTGGGAATGTTGTCCATTCAGGAGAACACACCTGAAAGCTGTGTCCAGTTTAGTGTTTTGGGAACAAGTCTCCCTCAGGAGCTGAACCTGAGACCCTGTGGAAAGAACCAACTTCTGGGTGAAACCAGAAGGTGCTATTTCCAAAGCATCATGCTTACAAGACCAAAACACATTTAGGCTAAGGGAGGATTTCCAACTCTCCCCCTCCTAGGTCTAGTTATCATTTATGTGCATAGGGAAAATGCTTTACTAATTTGTGGACTAGGAAACCTTTACTGTAAACTTATAGAGCTCTAGATGATAATCTTGCTCAGGCTTTTACCTGTCCCTCATAGAACTTTGACAAACAGTGTTACTCTGCCAGTTGGTCAGTCCTAGAGCAGCTGTCCCTCTTAAAGCAGAGGACAGGTTTTCCCAGCACCTTCTGGTGAATCCTCACTGAAGCCAGTGGCCAGTGGACCAGTGACCAGACGGGAGCTGGATTCCTCTCTGGAGACCAATCTCTGGTTGTAAGGACCAGCAGAAACTGAGAGAGCAGCTGAGGTTGCCATAGCCAGGGCTGCTCTCTGGCAGATACTCAAAGGTTTCTCAGTGGACACTGGCCCTCATCTGCCCAACTGGATAGCCAACAGAAATGTGCCCACTTAACAGTTGTACTTTTCTCTCTCTGCTAGTAAATTGGAAATTTGCCCCTAAATTTTCTCCAAATTGTTGGGAGTTAACTTTAAAACCACCTTATTATTAGTCTCTCTCCCTCCAGAAGTCGGGCTGAGGCAGCTTGCAACAGCGTTTGCCTTTCACAGAGGAAAGCATCTCTGGGTGGCGCTGATTTACATTTTTGCCTAATATATGCCAAGAGTAGAAAGGAGATTTGAGCGCTTTCTTTCATGGGCATGTAAAGGGCTGATAAACGTGCCTTCACTGACACATACATTGTGTGTAGATGACGGATATAAGCTTAACCTATGGCTTCCAAGACACAAGTTTTAAGTTAAACCTTAAATAAAATGTGGCCTTGTCTTGGTGCTGAGGAAAGTTGCCTAGGTGATTAGGAGACCACACAGGCGCCTCCGTGGAGGCTTCTTCACAGGTGAAACCCCTCCAAGCCCTTCGTTTGCTTTGGTCTGTAAAGGTGGGCTCCTTTGCAGGTTGAGAAGCACTGTAACTCCTTCCAGCTCACATTTGGGTATCTGCAACCTCTTTTAAAGAACTAGAAACCAGTGATTTAAGGCTAAGCAATGTGTCTTTAGACATGGTCATTACAACTAAGATTAACTGTAATCTGTGTGTACAAAAAACATGGGAGTAGGTACAGGAGTTTGCTGGGAAGATAAAATTATGCACCAGTTCAAGGGTGGATAGGCCAGTTGGATCTCATCTCCTGTCCCCTCTTCAGATGGCAACCACCTGCCCTGGAGTGGCGTCCATTTGAGGGATGCCTTGAGGGTATCAGAAATCAAATAGAAATTAAGGGGCACCCAATTCTTCCCTTTTGCATTTCAGATGGGAAATGGGTATTAAAATCTCTTACTCCTTTGGAATGTGTTCTCAAGTCCTGGAAAGTGTTTGTTTGATCTTCACATACTGAAAAGAAGTAGTTTAACATTTCTCAGCACCTGCACATGACCTACATCGGTTAGAGCCAAGATGGTATGTAGAGGGCAGTACTGATTATGACGGTCTCCTACTGTAAGAAAGAGGGGAAATGGTCAGAACTGCCTTCTGTTCAGACTTTCTTTGCATTAACAAATAATCCTATTTCCTGTTCAAAATGTAAATGTGAGCCACAGGAAAACCAGACACCTCAGTTCTTAAGGAACCCACCACCCCTGAGCCTGAGTGTCCTCCACCTCAGACTTTGGAGCTTAAAGAGGAGGTTTCCAAGACAACCTTAATGGAAATCTGGCCCCCTATTACTGAGTCTGAAGCCCCCCTACTTCCCTTCGGAGCCTGAGGATGGGGCTTCTAGACAAACCCTCACTGCCACCTCTACAGGGCTCTACCCATCCTTAGCTGATTTTGTTCAAGCTCCCCAAAGACAATGTCTCGTATAGGAAGTAAGTGGGGAATCTGGAACTACCCGAGTTCAGTGTCCTTTCTCCCGGCAATCTGCAGCACATCAAGCTAACTCTAGAAAGGTTTTCAGGTGAGCCTGATAAGTACATTGAAGCCCATAGAGGGTTACTCAGACCTATAAGCTAGGCTGGAAAAATGTCATGTTATCGTAAACACTGACTTCTAGTGAGCGACAAGCACATTCCGAGCTGCTACTGCATTTGGGATGAATATCATACGGAAAGCTTAGAAGGCCAGAAGATCGACAGCCAGGGAAACAGCCACTGGAGCCCAAGCAGCCCCCACCCAAGACCTCTACTGGCCTAACAGCCTGACGGGAGGTTGGAGGAGGAGGCATTTCCAGATGTGAATCCTTGAAATCTAAGAAGGACGAGAACTGAGCCCCTGAATTATTTTAAACTGTCAGGGATTCAGCAACAGAAGAACGAAACGAGAACCTCTCTGCCTTCTTAGATCGTTTACAGGAGGCATCAGTAACACACATCCTTGGCTCCTGATTCGACAGGAGGACAGATTGTTCCTAAAGACAAGTTTATAATCCAGTCAGCTTCAGATATTTAAAAAAAAGCTCAGGGATGGCTTTTGCTCCAGATAGTTCACTCAGTACATCAGCATAAATCACCTTCTCAGTACCTCACAATCAGGAGGAGGAGGAAGCCAAGGGGGGAAAACAAAGAGACCAAGAGAAGGCAGTGCCTTTGTTACAGCCTTAAAAAAGCAGACCCCAAATCTGATTCTCAGGGCTCTAGGAGGAGCTCAGTGACCGGGCCCAGCTGCCACCCCATGGACAGCCAGGCCACCCTGAGAGGGACTGCCTGAAGAGGCCCCCACGCTGGCCTGACTGCAAAAGCAGCCACTGGAAGCCACTCTGAAGTGAGGTCCCAGGGCTCAGATTCACCTTCCCTGCTGGTCTAGCAAGGCCCAGGGCCCCAGACACTCCGCCTCCTCCCTCAGGCCAGACTGTCATCTCCACCTGTCATCTCGACAGAGAGCCCTGAGTAATCACGACTAGAGGAAAACACAGCCTATTGCTGGACATGGCCTATTGCTGGACATGGGCACAGGCCCCTTTGTCCTTCCAGGCATCACACTGCAGTACAGAGTCACCAGAAGAATGGCTCATCTAAGGTAATCGGGATAACTTTCTCTTCACTCATTCCTTTTAGCTATGCCTAAAAGCCCAGCTCTCACCCTGGAGAGATTTTATCTTGTCTAAATACTTAATATATCTACCCAGGTCACCAGCTAATCAAAATGATGCTTAGATTTTTGGTTTTATAAATATAATACATAATAAATATAATGGGGTCTGATATCACAAAATGTCAGACTCCATCAGTAGAGGGGTCTAAGAGCCAGTGGGTTACAATCATTGTTCCAGTCCCCAAAGAGCAGTTTCTAGATTTTTCTGTCTGCTGTAGTGCTCTTGGTTTGATTATTCATGCTCTAATTTCCTAACAATTTCTTTTATTTTTGCCTCGAGGCTGCCAAACCCCAAATGATCATCTAGATAAAACCAATGACAAACAGACCAGATCCCTTCTACTGGGATCTTCCAGATCAACCTTGTTGAGAGAGGGTTATATGACATATCGCAGCCTTAACTATACTCAGCAGGCCTTAAATGACACCTCAGCTCATTTCTCTCCCCTAAACAAAAAAGTAAAATTAATAAAACAAGCCATTCTCTCCAAAATCAGATGGCATCAGACATGCTAACAGCAGCATAGGGGGCACTTGTGCAACTGTAAAAACTAAATGTTGCATGTACTTTCCGGACCTTCCTGCAAATGTCTCAATAGCTGTTCAAGATACTAGATCATGGGTTAAGGGCAAGCCTGACTCTGAATTCCCTGACTTTCTCCTTAGCCTCTTTGTGGAAAGCTACCACTGGCTCCTCCTGGCGGAAACCCTTACTGTCTATACTCATAATAATCCCGTTGCTCTTATTATTTGCACCCTTAACTGTTTCTGTGGTCTTGTCTTCTCCAGGTTAAAGCTGTACCAAGACAAGACAAGAACGCCCAGTGCCTGTCAAGGGCCTTCAGCAAGACCATCTGTGATGCATCTCTGACCGCTGCTCACAACTACGACCCTCCTCAGCTGGAATTAGCAGAGCGGGCTTCACTCCACCCCCCCTCATGGCACTTAGGGTTCCTCTTCAGAGGAGGGACTACTACAGACAGCTAAGTTAGGTCAGTCAGGGCCGGGCCCTCAAGGTCAGTGCAGGAGACAGTTGTGACTGGAGGGGCATTCACTGAAGGCCAGGCTTCAAGAAAAAGAACCCCTCACCATGTACTTCCCTTAGGGATGAGCAGGGATTGATATTCTAAGTAGATCCCAATCACCGTGGGGTGGGGACCAAACCTCCTTACCCACCCCTCCAGGAAAGGCCTTGTCTGCCCATCTTCACTTGCTACAATATGTGACTTGCTCCCCTCTTTGATCCCCACTTGGTCAATATCACCCAAATGACTGTACTTGCTGTAATCTTACAGGCTGACCAGTTTTATCCCACCTCACACCCATCCTGTGATTTCCCACTGGATCAATAGTACCTAAGCAACTGTACCTGTACTCTTACGGATTGATTACAGTTCTGCCCCACCTTAAACCCACCTCACCTCCTGGCTTTGCTCAATAAACACCCGGGGGAAGCAGGCTTGGTGGGCAAACCACTTTCCGGGCCCCTTCTGTCCCCCTCAGACGGAAGCTTCCTTTCTCTCAATAAACTCTTCCTACTTGAAAAAAAGAATGTGTCAGTGTCCTGAAGGTCAGCGTGTCAGTGTCCTGAAGGTCAGCGTGTCAGTGTCCTGAAGGTCAGCGTGTCAGTGTCCTGAAGGTCAGCGTGTCAGTGTCCTGAAGGTCAGCGTGTCAGTGTCCTGAAGGTCAGCACCAGAAGCCCAGAAGCCCAGCCACGCCGGTTATAGGCCGAGCCACAGGGACACGGAGGAAAAGCTCGTGGCTGGCAGTGGGCTTGCTGTGGCCTTTGGGTGGCCGGTTTTGCAGAGGTCTCAGACGAGCTTTTAAAGCTTCCCTAAGCTTCCTAAACAGAGCATCTTACTCTGAGTGCTCTGAGGGACGCTTGAGCAGTGTGCACATCTCCTCTCTAAGCGACCTCCCTACAAGAGACCTCAGTTGGCCCAGGGGTGCCCTTGTAGGTGCCCTTATAGAGAGTGGCTGCCAGCTTCACCTTCAGAAAGGCAGGGCCTGACCCCACCCCCACCCCCCTATCTTCCTGGAGGGAATCAGGGACAGATAAGAGCCAGAGCGCTCCCACTTTCGGTACCCTAAGACCAGGAGCAGCAAGTAGGCAATGCTAAGCCACAGGTGCAGCTGGTACCTTATCTTCCAAGAAGAGCTGCGCTGACCACTTTCCAACAGGCCCCGAGGGTCATCCTGGAGGACAACGGCCCTGACCCCTGGGCTGGCTCACAGCCTCTCTGACAAGGGCAGGACAAGGCAGGGCTGTGCGGCCCCCACTGTGCCCTCAGGCAGGGCTGCTGGGGTGACAGGAACGCCACTCTTTTCCCTGCCTGTGAGATAGGAGCTCACACTTCCCTGGGAGAAAGGCCACTGTCCTTCCACCCATCACATTGTGACCCCTTACAGCCCGTGAGATCCAAAACCATGACCACATTAAATCTCTTTTTTAAGTCTTTAAATTTGTATCTGTCCACGTTTGCAGCACACAACGATCACACGCTGGGTGGGGAGTGGCTACGCATACACAGCCCATCTTGATTCTCTTCTTCCTCCTCTCCTGCACCCCCACTCCATCCCTTCACCCCCTTCCCAAAGATCTCTTAGACACTCACTTGTTGGGACACCAGCAAGAGGACAGACTCGAAACCTACAGAGAAGCCGAGGAAACAAGTCTAGCTGGTCTCGCGCTTCAGCCCCAAGGAATTTACCAGAGTCACCTGAGCTTGGAAATGCCTCTCGGATTCCCCAACCGCTCTCAAGTGGCAGAGCAAAGGAACAGAAGTCCCAGCACGACAGGTATGCAGCTGGACGGCTACTTCCCTCCCTGTGCTGCCAGCAGACACTGCGAGGAGACACAGCCCGGGCACATGTGATACTCAGCGGCAGCCACAGCCGGTCAACAGCGGGGCCCCTCCGCCATTCCAACCAGGAGACACCGCGATGACCATCAGTTATGCACAAAAATAAAGCTGCCACACTGGTTGCTAACTAGAGTTATTTGTGGAGGGCCCCAGGAAAAGCTAAAACCCGTGGCTTCCCACTTCTGTAAAGTGGTGTTAGGGCTCATGTCTAGCTGTCCCCTCAAAGCTTCACGTGATCACAGGTGGGGCAGGCTCTAGAGTACACAAGGCCGGGATTCAGGTGCGTGATTACTAACAGCCCACTGATTGGACTAGCACCGCCCAAGGCCCAGTGCCTTGACAGAGCATAAAAGGGAGAAGGAGAAAGGAGCTGCTACTGTCTCCTGCTGGCTGCTCTTCACTGCTGGCTGCCTCCTGCCTGCCCGCCTTGCCATGGACTGTTCCTCCATGCCACACCACCCCGCCCTGGAGCTGGCCAGCTGTGTGCTGAAACCTCTACGGACTATGAGCTGAACAATCCTTCCCTCCTTCCTCCTTGAGTGTGGGCTGCTGTGTTTCAGCAACGAGGACAGTAACTAAGACAGACGGCAAAGGATGCTGCGTGGGCCCAGAGTACAGGGCTGCTTGTGAGTCGGGAGAACAAAGCACCCGGGCCAGGAGCTCCTCTAGGAGAGAGGGGACCAGCAGGGTGGGTGGCCAGGCTTGGGAAACAAGGGGACTTTGAGGCCTCTCTGAGGGAAAGCGAGTATCAGTGAGAGACAGCGGGGTGCCGTTCTCCCCAGAGAACTCTTGTGAACAGAACTCCCGGGTCCACACGCCCTGATGGAAATCGCCCCAGTGGGGCGGAAGGCAGAGTCTGTTCAGCCCCACCTCCGGGGAGGCTGCAGGGCCTCAGACACTGCCCGAACGAACGAGGGGCTGAGGGACAGGGAGAACCCCAGGGGCACTTACACACCTGATTCCACAAAGGGCTCAGAGGAAACCTAAACACACAGTCCTCTGCGGCCAGGTCAAGTTTCGGTACATCTTCTTCCAACCACTTTTCTGGTTCCTCTATGCTAAGCCAAAAGGTTACCTGTGAGGTTGAGTATTCCAGGAAACCTGCTCGGAATTTCCCGGCTTTTTTTCTGATTGATTCTGACATGTATAATTCCAATGAAGTATGTTAAGCACATTCGGCCTTCGCTAAAAAGCACCCAGCTAATTAGGTGATCTAAAGAAGAGCTCATTAGCAGAGCCCTGGGGAGTATTTTTATCTATTCCAGCTCAGCGCGCTTCCTCTGCCCTGGCTGGGGCTTGGGGCATCTGACCACGCTGTGGTCAGCAGCCCACGCTGAGTGTCCATGCAAAGCTGCAGAATGAGCTACAGAACCGGGCCTGCACAGCACCGAGCGCTTGGTCACGAGCCCAGCTAACCTACGGCCAACTTAAGCCAACTGCGTGTTTTCACAACCAAGGCAGTCTCACGGCAAAAGGTCCGGTTTATCAGAATGTCTAAGTAAACAAGCCTAGAACACATTCGCTTTCAGAGAATACACACACCTGTACCACTGGGGGAGAGCACATTTCCCTGAACTTTAAGCTTCTTTGATGCTTTGTTTTCGGGTCAGTTGAAGGCAATGAAGTCATTTTGGGGACAAAGAACCAAAGAGTAAAAAGAGGTAACTGTTTCCACGCCTTCAAATGAGCTATGCCTGCCTTACCTACCTCCGATTCCTGCAGGAAGTTACCAAGGGGAAGAGCTGACAGGAGCACAGAGCTTCCCACTCAAGGTGTTTGTTGAGAAGTCAGTTGTTACAGAAAAAAACAAAGACATAGTTCTCGGTTACTAAATGGATTATAGGAAATTTGTTTTTCTTTTTCTTCCCTGTACAGCCCACATTTACACTTACTATCCATCACTATAGAGGTGGGGGAGAAAAAACACACACAACTAAATACAAAAGCACACGTTAGACGAAACCACACTTTAACTGGGCTTTTAAAGGAATGATTAGAACACAGAACCCTAAGGCGAGCACCAGCCACGGCAGAAAGGAAAGCTCAGACCAGAGTCACGGCCCTGGGACGCATCTTGGGCGGGCCAGTGCTCAGGAGCTGGGAGAGCAAGCGGCTACCCTGGACGGTGCAGTCTGAAATCTAAGCCTAAAGCAAAGGGCTGTTCATCTCCGCTCCCTCCGTTCACAGAGCGACTTTCAGAAGTAACCAGCTGGCCCAGAGTTTTCAACGGCAGCTTTGTCTTGCTTTTGACAGAGAAAACACTATTTTGTGTGTCCCTGGCTGGGATTCAGAAAGTGACACTGGGGACGAAAGGTACCAGGACCCCAGTTTAACCCTGGAAGCGAAAGACGCAGGAAGTCTGTGTGTTTCCAGTCCGCCCACCTTGAAACCTGAGAGGAGAGAGAATCTCTGCAAGTAGCACCCCGGCTACTCCCAACAGCTTCAGTGAACGTCACAGACTCTACTAGCTTCGCCCTCATTGCTGGTGAGGAGGAGACACCTTCCCAGGGACCAGGTGGCCGAAGGAAATGTCAGGTTCTTTAAAAGACAGGGGTTTAAGCCCTGACACTAGGTAGCCATTTAATTCAAGGAAATGTCTCAGCATAAACCCTGCAGCCCAGGGCCAGGCCGTTTCAGAAACCAGCCTGTAATTAAGTCTTGGGGCTTCATTATGTGGCCACGGAGGGCCTAGGAGCTACAGCACACAGAAGGTCTTTAAAAGCTTTCAACTTTTATGTGGGAATTTACAATGCTGTTTCCTCTTTGCACCCCTCTCATTTGTAGTCCACTTCATGACCTTGACTAACAGCAGTGCCTGGCCATCCTTGGCCAACCAGCTCTGGTATAAAGGACCCAAAATCTAAATCAAAGAGACCTGAGTTCGAGGATTTGCCCTACCTTTCCCAGGGGCCTTGCTTGGTAAAATCAAGAGGAAAAAACTGTCCACCCCTCTGAGGCCACAAAGGCTAAGAGTCCACTCAAGCAAGATGAAGCTTCGAGGCACAAAACCACCACACGAGATGGCGTGGATCTGGCAGGATCCCCCAAAAGGATCAATCTAATCTACAAATGGTTCTTGCAGTTAGAACTGAAATGATACCCCCCACACACAAAGTCACCTGTGGTTGGTGAGAGGTGAGGTTTGCAGGGGTGAGTGGACCGTGGGGTGCTACACTCCTCAGTGGGTTCATCCCTGCATGAGCTCAGTGTGGAATGCGCTCTCAGGAGATGGGGCTCGGCTGGCAGTGGTTGCTGGGGTGTGAGGTCCAGAAGGGTGTGTTCTGGTCCCCAGCTCCTCCTTTGCTCTCCACTTCTGGGCTGCCACAGTTTGAACTGGCCCTTCTACCACGGTACCTCTGCCTTGGATTCAGCTGACTATGGACCAAAGCCATAAAACCATGAGCCTGACCGACCGCTCCTCCTGGGAGGTACGAGTGTCCGATATCTTGTCCCAGAGATGGGAAAGTGACTACACAGTGGTGTACAAGAACTGAACCTCCAAATGATTTGCAGATGGCAGTGCACAAGTGTGTGTGCCATTGTGACCCCCGATGGATGTGCTTGGAAATTTTATTGTAGTTTTTCTTCTTTTTCCTTTGTTTTTAAATTGTTTGAATAAAATGGATCTTTAAAAGAAGAAGGAGGAGGAGGAAGAAAGGAGGAGGAGGAGAATTATTGAACTTCTGTCCAGGATCGCAAACAGGTTGTAATTTCACTGGAAAGGTCTCCCACGGGGAAAGCAGCCATAGTTCCTGCATGGTTCACTCTGCCTGGGAACCCAGGACATTTCTCTGGAGTCCCTGTGTGAGCTAATTAATTCATGCTGAGGACCAACATCCCTGCAAGGAGGTCCTTGACTTTTCTTTATTTTTGTGCAAACCAGTAGGCAGAGCTGCTGGACCCCAAAACATCCCAGCAGAATTCCCAGTGCTTTAAGAGGCCAGGAGGAGAAGGTTTGCTCTTCTCTCACATTGCTCTTGAGCTTGATTTTGTGGATACACACGGATTATTTCCTGTGCTGTCTACTTTCTCCATAATCAGTGATCCTCCACGTTATCAGAGCATCTATAAATCACCAGTGCCTCCCAAGTGCTGGCTGGCTTTGGGGTGTTTTCCATCAGGCAAAAACCATTGAGCTGGAGGCACTGTCTGAGGCACGAAAGCCATCTGGACAGTCAACCTTTTAATTTATTTATCTATTTTAAGACAGGGTCTTGCTATGGAGTCCATTCTGGCCTTGAATTTGCAGTGATCCTCCTGCCTCAGCCTCCTGAGTGCTGAGATTACAGGTGTGCAATGAGGCTGGGGAGCCTCTCAGCTGGACTGTGATAGTGAACACAGTATGGTACCATCCTCAACCCCCAAAATGCCAGTGGCTTGTGACCAGGGATGCAGCTCAGCCACACAGCACTGCCTGGCAAGCCCAAGGTCCTGAGTCCAAGTCCCGGTACCAAAGGGAAAAAAATGCAAGTGGCTGAACCAGGAAGAGCTAGTGTTTGTTTGCATGACATCAGTGCCTCTCCTGAGGGAGGGAGCAGACATAGTATATTCAGTTCTGCATAAGAAAAACACTTGAAACTGTTGGTAAAGTGGTTGAGAAATCAGGCAGGGTAACAAGTCTGGGAGAGATGATTTTCCACTTCTGTGCAGAGAGAAATCGAGGTTGTGAGCCCTGAGCTCTGGAGGGCATCCTGCAGACTTTTATCCTGGGAGCTGGGAATAGCAGGTGACCCAGCTTCCTCATCTGTTAAGTGAATGGATTCTTCTAGGTTCTTCCCAGAACCCAGCACCCACAGCTCAGCTTGGAACATGCCCCTTGCAGTTTTCCCACAGGTCTGAGTCCTTGGTCCTTGGGCGAAGGTCATGGGTCTCCTTGATTCCCTCTGCTCCCCAACAAAGCATGGAGGCAACAGTGGAGCCCTCACGCTCACAAAGGATCTGGTTACGACCTCAGAGTGAGGAGCCAGGGCTGGGCTCCAAGCAGGACGCCTGCCCAGCGCCAGCGCCAGCACCAGCGCCCGTTCGCATTGCCCAGGCTGCTCCAGGAGAGGTCGTACAAAGTGACAGAGAAGGAAGAAAACAACATTTGAACAGAAACAACAAAGCCTGTGTCCTGGGTGATCCTTCCACATCCCTGTCCTTCTGCACTCCAGAGCTGTGTCCCTGCCTCCCTTGCTCGCTCTGTGGGAGGAGCCAGCATTCTGTCCCCAGGTCCACCCTCCTGGCTCCAGGGACATCTGCGGCTCCCACCCACCTGGATCCACAAAACCCCGCACCTGTCCTGAGCAGGTGCACATTCTCCTGTCATTGTTTCCTGAACAACACGATACAACACTGCGTTCAGGACAGCACATCACCTCGGTTTACCAGAGACAGAAGGCGCCTGGGTTACACAGAGGGATCCGAGTGGGTCCCGGGGTCCATGGGACCCTGTAGCTCATTCCTCACGGACAGCACGACAGCACCGCCACCGCCTTCCCACTCTGGACAGGGTGCGCCGAATCCTCACGGACTGAGCTGCTCTCCTCCCCGGCCATCTCGCCCCGGCTCCGCCCTTTGGCATCTTCCTTTATTTCCCCTTTTCTTGGCACTTGTCCGTAGTGCAGCCCATGACGACTCCTTCTGTCGCGGGGAGCCGGCGCACGTGCAGAACACACCTTCACTCTGTACGGCCCCTCCAGCCTTGGTCCCCTTCTTGTCGGCAGCAGATCTTCCCATGGGTCCCCTGCAGCTGAGCACCAACCTGCCCCCCATGACCCACAGCACACCTCCGGCCCCACACGCCTGCCACAGCCCGAGCAAGGGGCAGCGAGACGGGAAACCCTAGACTCTGGGGGATGGGTTCCCCCTGCAGCCCCTGGAGGCTTCCCGGGAGAGGGACAGGGAGCTGAGGCCACTGCAGAAACCCCTGAGTAGAAGCTGCGGGCCGAGCCCCACACCAGAGCCGCGTGACCACCTTGCTGTCCTCCTCCAGGCCTGGAGTCACTTTCACCTGGACAGGTTTGTGCGGGACTTCGGTCTGGGAAACTCCTGATTAATAAATAAACAAATGCATCAAGAATCTACGAATACAAGAAATCCGTAAGTGTTACGAGGGCTTCTGGCAAACAACACGCAAAACAAAACTTCCCGGAGCTGAGAAATCAAACAGGACTCCTGATGCGAGGTTCTTGAGAACAATCTGGGTCCGGGAAGGGCAGGAAGAGACTGTGGACAGCAGGATTGCACGTGTGAGATGCAGAAAGAGAGCTCTTTACTTTTATGTTCATATTCTGAGCAAGAACAGGACCAAAGGGAGCTGGGACCTCATCTCCCGGGGACCGAGTCATCCTGCAGGGGAGACCAGGACTGGGTGGGGGACCTCAGCCAGGCAGGGTGCAGCTTCTGTCAAGGGAGAACAGGCCACTCCTCCAGGGTGAATAAGGCTGTGCTTGAAGAAGCCATCCTTTTCCTGAAGTTGTGTTGATGCAGAGCAAATTGAGCTAATTTAGGAGACGATGCCTTCCCAGGGGACTTGCACGTCCTGGGATCTGTCCAGAAACCCCCAGGGACGGCAGATGCTCGGTGCCAAGCCTACCCATGGGCACACAGAGGGTTCCTCTGTGACTCAATAAAGGCCAGGCTCTGTGCCTGCAGCTGGCACCAACTCACACTCACGGGTGAGCATGAAGGCGACCTTCTGATGGTGACCCGGGAGGGTCATTCACCCCTGGGGTGGACGCCCTCCAGCGGGAGGCACTGGCAACCAGGTCCAGCCACCTAGCCGCTACCACATCCCCAAGAAGAAGCCTTTTACAGTTCTGCCTGCAGAATTCTACTGCAAACCAGTGACACTGCTTCAGCCTCTAAGCACTTTCCCAAGCTTTCTAAGCAAAAATGATCGGTGTTCTTCATTGGAGCAAACCCATTTACATGCTGCTGTGTCATTTACAAACGTCTTGGGAACAGACCGATGATACACGCTTTAAAACACCATGTGAGAGCCAGAGGATGAGGCAGAGTTGATCTAACACAGCCACGCCCTCAGCCCCAGGAGAGTCTGTAGAACTGTAATGCTGGGTGAACCCACACCATGAAATCAGGACCAATCAATCACCAATTAAATAAAAACACTCAATTCTACTGACCAAGTCCAACCACCTCCTTCCCCAGACGAGGCGGCGGAGGTCCCAGCCGTTAGGTGATGTCGCCAAGATCCAAAGGTCACACAGCTGGGTCAGGACCCAGATCTGCAGGCTCTGCTGGTGTATCACTGTCTTTCAAAATTGTTTCTCCTTACAGACTCGGATCTCAGAAACTGGATCCAGAAAGGGACCCCAGTTTGGACCCGATTCCCTGCAACCTCCCTACACTATGAGCCGGGTGTGCTGGTGCACATCCGTAATCCCAGCACTGAGGAAGCTGAGGCAGGGGTAGCAACCTGAGTTCGAGGCCAGGGGGCTCCGCAGTGAGTTCGAGGCCAGGGGGCTCCGCAGTGAGTTCGAGGCCAGGGGGCTCCGCAGTGAGTTCGAGGCCAGGGGGCTCCGCAGTGAGTTCGAGGCCAGGGGGCTCCGCAGTGAGTTCGAGGCCAGG